>CM055124.1:85174585-85622085 GCA_029206835.1 Rana muscosa
CCGCCTGGATACAGGAGTTCTGTGACTATCTCATTCTGGAATTTTAGAAGAGATAAAGTCCAGCCTGAAGCTCTGTATAGCACATGAGCGTTCAGCAAATCCAATTGGAATAAGGATAGAGACACTTTTTTGTACCAGCGTCTCGCCTTACGGTCAATTAGATACGGCGCCAACAATTGGTCGTTGAGGTCCACCCCTCCCATATTTTGGTTATATTCGTGGACACAGAGGGGTTTCTCCACAACACCAGTCGCCGTACGAATTTGGACTGTCGTGTCTGCATGAAGGGAGGTAAGAAGGAAAACATTCTTATTGTCCCTCCACTTCATAGCGAGCAAGTTATTACACTTCAAGCAGGCTCTCTCCCCCAGCCTAAGACGGGCATCTACAAGCCGCTGGGGAAAGCCCCGGCGATTAGGTCGCACAGTGCCACATGCTCCAATCTGATGATCAAACAAGTGACTAAACAGTGGCACACTCGTGTAATAATTGTCCACATACAAGTGGTACCCCTTTCCGAATAAGGGTGACACCAAGTTCCACACTATCTTGCCAGCGCTCCCTATGTAATCCGGGCAGTTGACCGGCTCAACCTGACTGTCTTTTCCCTCATAAACCGTAAAGCTCCATACATAGCCTGTTGCCCTGTCACAGAACTTATAGAGCTTGGCCCCGTATCTGGCACGCTTGCTGGGAAGGTACTGCTTGAAAAACAAGCGGCCAGAAAATTTAATCAGGGACTCATCAACGCAGACAACTTGATCGGGAATAAACAAGGCGGCAAAACGTTCGTTGAAGTGGTTTATGAGGGGCTGAATTTTATAGAGCCGGTCGTATTCAGGGTCTCCACGTGGACGACAAAGTTCATTGTCGTTGAAGTGCATGAACCGCAAAATCTGCTTGTATCGTGTCCTGGGCATGGAGGCAGAGAACACGGGCATGTGGTCAATTGGGTGCGTGGACCAATAAGCACGCAATGACGGGAATTTATGTGTGCCCATGTTGAGGGAAAGGCCCAGAAAGGTCTTAAATTCAGAAACCGTAATTGGTTTCCAATCTTTGGCAATGGAAGGCAACTGGGGGTTAGCGGCAATGAATTGACCAGCATATAAATTACTCTGGTCCACAATAGATCTATAGAGATCTTCCGTGAAAAACAGCAAATAAAAATCAATTGGCATAAAATCAGCTGTTTCCACCTGAATACCGGGTTGGGCAGTGAATGGGGGAAGTACGGGTTCTGCAGAAGTGGGGGGGACCCAGTCAGGATAGGCGAATTCTGCAGGAAGGGCACTATGGGCACGACGGGCCTGCCTTTGTCTTCTCGGTGGCAGTGGGACACTACTTTTGCTTGCCACCTCGCCAACTTGAACTGCACTTATGGGACTCGCCACGTCACCACGTGATACTGCAGTGCTGGATGTACGCCCAGGTTGTACTAGGCCGCTGGTGCTTGCCAATTCACCAGAAGGAATAGCGGCGCTAGTACTACTCTGCTCCATGATAAGAGAGAGCTGCGGTTCTTGCTCCTCAACAACCTCAGAAGATCGGGATCGGGTACGCCTGACCTTAGCAGGGACTTCAACTTCGTCGTCAGAGCTATCTGACGAGGAGCCGCTGACTTCACTGTCTTCTACGGGAAGATATTCTGAGCCTAAATCTGACAGATGCGTGACCTCCTCTTCACTATCTGTCATGCTCAGAATCTCGTAGGCCTCTTTACTAGTGTACCTTCGTCTTGCCATTTTGGGCTCTAAATTTAGGGGTACACTAGTAAGATTCACAGGTAAAAAAAGCACCTGACTGTCAGCAAATGTATCAAACGCTACCAAAAAAACTGTTAGCGATCGCAGGGATTAGGACTGTCTCTGCGAAAGCTGCAGTTATGTGTGTTGTGTTTGGTAAGTGACAGTGATCGATCGATACTGCACTTGGGTGGGCTGGGCTGGGCTGGGCGGAGGGGCTAAACGCAGGTGCTAGCAGGTATCTGGGCTGATCCCGCTAACACTGTGTTTTTGGGAACCCTAAACCGCTGGGGACGCTAGTATAGATCTGTTCAGATACTATACCACTAAGGGAGGTGTATGCTTTGCGCGTGGGTGGTAGCGTTACTGGCACTAACCTGACGCTGCCTGGGGCGACGCAGACCCTCTCTGGCGCTAAAACCTAATTGATATCAGCCGCCGGGCGATCAAGGGTTTAAACCTTTATTGGGTTATATACGGCGGGTGCCCTGATGCTATAAAAAGCAAACTAACCAACCAGCGTCACCCGTAAAACTTATATGGTGATCACTGGTGAAAGGGTTAACTAGGGGCAATCAGGGGGTTAAAACCTTTATTAGATTATATATGGGGGTACCCGACGCTATATAAAAACCTGACGGGTAACCTAAATAACGAAATAACTAACCGGCTAACCAGTGTCACCAGTAAAACTTATACAGTGATCACTGGTGAAAGGGTTAACTCTAGGGGCAATCAGGGGGTTAAAATAATATATGGGGGTACCTGACGCTATAAAAACCTGCGGCGAAACTAAAAATAAATAACTGGCTATCTAGGGCACCACCGGCACTAAATACAGCGATTGGAAATATGATCGCTTAGTGACGCTGGCGTTAGTGGGTGAAAGGGTTACCTGGGGGGCGATCAAGGGGTTAAACCTTTATTAGGGGGGGTTAGGGGGCTACCCTGGACCTAAAGGGGCCTAAACCTAACTGCCCTGCAACTTTTTACTGTCACAAATGACACTGATTGCAGTGATCAGTAAAAAAATGACCACTGCAAACGGTGCACTGTGACTGGGAGTACTGGGGGTGATCTGGGGGGTGATCTGGGGGTGACTGGGGGGTGAAAAGTGTGCCTACGTGTACTGGTGTCAGTGGGCTGTTGGTGCACTTACTGTGAGATGTCTTCACTCCTCGCGCCGGATCGAAAAGACCGACACGAGGAGAGATGACATCACTTCCTCTGCCTGTGTTTACATTTACACAGCAGAGGAAGCATATCATTCGCTGGGAGCGATCGCGAGGGGGTGGCCGGAATCGAACGGCCGTCCCCTCATCCCGGATCGCTCCCCAATGGAAAACGACCGCTCACTGTAAAGAAGGGGGGTCCGATCGGACCCCCCAACTATACAAAGGCAATCACGTAGATATACGTGACTTTGCCTGTCGGTGCCATTCTGCCGACGTATTTTTACAGTGGGCAATCGTTAAGTGGTTAAGGTCTGGAATGGATATTAAGGGGAACCCCGCCGCAAATTAAAAAAAAATGGCGTGCGGTTCCCCCAAATATCCATACCAGGCCCTTCAGATCTGGCATGGATTTTAAGGGGAACTCCACCCCAAATTAAAAAAAAAATGGCGTGGATTCCCCCTAAAAATCCATACCAGACCCTTATCCGAGCACGCAACCTGGCCGGCCGCAGGGGAAGAGGGGGGGACGAGAGAGCGCCCCCCCCTCCCTCCTGAACCGTACCAGGCCACATGCCCTCAACATGGGGAGGATGTCCCCATGTTGATGGGGACAAGGGCCTCATCCCCACAACCCTTGCCCGGTGGTTGTGGGGGTCTGCGGGCGGGGGGCTTATCGGAATCTGGAAGACCCCTTTAACAAAGGGGACCCCCAGATCCCGCCCCCCCATGTGAATTGGTAAGGGGTACATTGTACCCCTACCATTTCACGAAGAAAGTGTCAAAAAATTTAAATAAAAACACACAAACACCTTGTAAAAGTCCTTTATTTAAAAAAAAAAAAAAAAACATTCCAGCGATGAAATCCAGTGTCCCGCGGCGATCCGATGTCCAGCGCTGTCCGTCATTGGTTGTGCCTGAGCGGACCTGATGGGGAACTTTCTCCGCAGTGTTTTAAATGTATAGACCCGCCCCTTCTAAAGTTCCCCATCAGGTCCGCTCAGAAGGGGCGGGTCTATACATGTATTACACAGCGAACAAAGTTCCCCATCAGGTCCGCCCCCTCGGTATGTCCGACCCCGCCTACGTCATTGGCCTGAGCGGGGAACTTCCTTCACTGTGTAATTTAAATTTACACAGTGAAGGA
Source organism: Rana muscosa (assembly GCA_029206835.1). Taxonomy (NCBI): domain Eukaryota; kingdom Metazoa; phylum Chordata; class Amphibia; order Anura; family Ranidae; genus Rana; species Rana muscosa. The sequence continues at coordinate 85,178,650 of CM055124.1, forward strand.
AGTTTCCCGCTCAGGCCAATGACGTAGGCGGGGTCTGACATACCGAGGGGGCGGACCTGATGGGGAACTTCTCGCACTTTGTAATACATGTATAGACCCGCCCCTTCTCAAGTTTCCCATCAGGTCCGCTCAGCCAATGACTAGGTGTAAGGCTGAGGACCTGATGCGGAACATCAGTCTATAAAGAATACTGCTGCTAGATTTATACACCTCACTAACCGATCCGTGACTGCTGCTCCTCTCTGTCAATCCCTTCACTGGCTTCCCCTACCCCACAGTATAAAATTCTAAATACTAATAACAGCATACATGGCCATCCACAACATCTTCCCCTAAGCTACATCGCCAACCTCATGTGCAGATATAACCCAACTCGTTCTCTCCGCTCCTCCCAATACGTCCTGCTCTCTAGCTCCCTTGTAACTTCCTCCCATGCTCGCCTCCAAGACTTCTCTAGAGCCTCTCCCATTCTCTGGAGCTCCCTGCCCCGGTATGTCCGATCAGCCCCTACCCTGTCCACCTTTAGGTGATCCCTGTAAACTAATTTTTTCAGGGAAACCTATCCCACATCTATCTAAGAACTGTACCCAAGCCACCCGATCCGACCATCCCCTGCAGCTATTATCTTTCGTACCACTTTCCCCCCTCCCTTTGGAATGTAAGCTCCATGACCAGGGCCTTCCTGTCCCTTCTGCATTGAACTGTATTGTAATTGTGCTGTCCCCCCCCTACATTGTAAAGCGCTGCGCAAACTGTTGGCGCTATATAAATCCTGTATAATAATAATAATCTTGAATGAATATATTTGTCAAAAGATCCCTAGTGTTCTTCATAGTTTCATTGACTTTATGAGTGTTCTACTTATTATCTGAGGACTAATATTTTTACTTTTTTAAATGCCACAAAAAAAGCGACATGTAACCTTCCACATAGACTCCAAGGCATTGTGCCAAAATAGTGCCTGTTTTCACTAATATTGCAGGGAAATGAAAACTCTACATTTTTACAATTATTACTTACTGCAGAAATTGAGTTTCCTCCATTCCTGAAGTGTCACACCAGCAGCTTGGCATGCAGCCACATAGAGGCCAATGGCTTTGCAGAATGAAGATGGGTGTCCCTTGTATTGGCAAGCATCATAAATACAGTCGTTGAAATAAGGTTTTGGGTCAATGACTGAGAAACACCGTCTTAAAGGCCCACTGGCCTTTGTGATACGTCCACAGTAGTTGTCACCCGCGTAGGTGATATCTTCAGTGCACAGAGGGCAGTTTCCGGTACACTCAGGAGTACAACCGACAACGTCACCGACTTTCCAGCTGTTACCGAAAGCAATTGCAGTTGCTGCTGATTTTCCATCCTTCATGGTAAAATCATCATTGGGGTTCTTGTTGTTGTTTCCACACAAGCCTTGAACAGCGTTGGTATAAGTGTTAGGTATGGTGACTGCCAAATAGCTATCCCAGTCATATGTAATAGTGACATCAAAATCTGTTTTTATAATGCCCTGACTACCACTGATAAATGCCACCACTTTGTTGGTTTGGAAGTAGAATGGCAGAGAGGTGACAACACCATTGACCTAAAAGACAAGAAAAGCTTATTATAGTAAATATTTATATATTGAAATTTTGCATAACAAGGAAAAAAAATGAAGGAACTAGAAAAAATTGCTACAAAACAGATGTCGTGCCTGGACAAAGATGAACCATTATAATAAATACTCAATACAGGTAATAACCAATGGGGATGAGCCGAACAGCCCCCAGTTCGGTTCGCAGCAGAACATGCCAACAGGCAAAAAATTTGTTCGAACACGTGAACACCGTTAAAGTCTATGGGACACGAACATGAAAATTCAAAAGTGCTAATTTTTAGACATGTGCATTCGTTTTCGTCCGAATGCATTTTCGGCCGAATTTCAGGTATTTTCTTTATCTATTTAACAAACGAAAACGAAAATGCAGAATCCGAAAACCGAAAGATCCGACATAAACAAATGCTTAATTTTCGTTTTCGTTGCAACAACAGTTTGATATAGATAGGAGATTCGACATGAGGCTGACAATAACAATCTGTGTCCATCGAACCTGTGGTCGAATGTGCCTAACCTGAACTCTATTAGTCCAGGATTATTCTACATAGAGAGAAAAGATTTGACATTATAGAGAGAAAAGATTCGAGCATTATAGAGAGAAAAGATTCGACATAGAGAGAAAAGATCACTGCTGGAATTGGGTGGGGGAAGTAAAATAAAAAAATGATGATGATGAATGTTATTGGCTGATTGTAACCAAAGAGGAGGAGCAGTAAAATAGCTAGAACTAACTTGACAATTCAACATAAATGACGAAGATTCGACAAAGCATCGAAAAACATACAAACGTTGAATCTGTCATTGAAGGTTTATGGTGTCCGTTGAAAGTTCTAAGAAGATTCGACTGAGCAAATAAACTGTACGACACTGCAATCGTACATTTCCGGTCAAATGCTCGGCCCATAGGCTATATAAGAATTCTAATGTTGGTTGACTACTAATAAAAATTAATAAATATAATTATTACTAGTCATACAACATTAGAATTCTACTATAGCTTGTACGCGGAACATTCGACCGGAAATGTATGATTGCAGCGTCGTACAGTTTCGCTGCTCCGTCGAATCTTCTTTGAACATTCGACAGACACCATAAGCCTTCAATGACAGATTCAACCTTAATTAATTCAGATTTTCGGACGAATGCAATTTCTAACGAAAAACTAAATAAATAAAAACGTATTTCGGGAGTAACTAAATAAATTTATTTTTCTAACGAAAACGAAATTCCGAAACGAAATATTTCAGTGTGCACATGTCTACTAATTTTAAAGGTTAATATGCAAGTTATTGTCATAAAAAGTGTTTGAGGACCTGGGTCCTGCCCCAGGGGACATGTATCAATGCAAAACTTTTTTTTGCATTGATACATGTCCCCGTTACACTGCCTTTTTTCGGGAGCAGTGATTATAATAATGCTTAAAGTGAAACAATAAAAGTGACATATTCCTTTAAATTTCGTACCGGGGGGTGTCTATAGTATGCCTGTAAAGTAGCGCATGTTTCCCGTGCTTAGAAAAGTCCCTGCACAAAATGACATTTCTAAAGGAAAAAAAGTAATTTAAAACTACTCGCGGCTATAATGAATTGTCGGGTCCCGGCAATACAGATAAAAGTCATTGAAAAAAATGGCAGGGGCTTCCCCCAGTCCATTACTAAGCCCTTTGGGTCTGGTATGAATAATAAGGGGAACCCCGAACCAAAATTAAAAACCTGCGTTGCGTCAGAGGGGGCGGGGTCACCTGAACATGTCACTGGGTAACCCCGGTGTTTCCCCGTTGCGTCATAGGGGGGCGGGGTCACCCGCACATGTGACAGTTGGTCCTTCCCTCAGCTATTTAACCGCTGTCAGGCTGGAGAGCGTCATTGGTCGGCTACCTCCCATGGAGGCAGGATCGTGTAGGCGTCGTTGTTTTTTTTATTTTTCTTTGTATCATCGCTGGAGATCGAGAATGGATTACATCATTGGGATTTTTTTTCTCTGTTTTTCTTTTTTCTTTTCAATAAAGGACTTGTCCCAAGCTGTGTACTGTGGTTTTTAAAATTTTTGACACTTTTTTTTGTGAAATGGTAGGGGTACAATGTACCCTTTACCAATTCACATAGGGGGGAGTGGGATCTGGGGGTCCCCTTTGTTAAAGCGGGCTTCCATATTCCGATAAGCCCCCCGCCCGCAGACCGCCACAACCACCGGGCAAGGGTTGTGGGTATAAGGCCCTTGTCATCCTCCCCATGTTGAGGGCATGTGGCCTGGTACGGTTCAGGAGGGGGTCTCTCTCTCGTCCCCCCTTCTTTTCCTGCGGCCTGCCAGGTTGCGTGCTCGGATAAGGGTCTGGTATGGATTTTTGGGGAACCCCACGCCATTATTTTTTTAATTTTGGCACAGGGTTCCCCTTAAAATCCATACCAGACCTGAAGGGTCTGGTATGGATTTTGAGGGGGACCCCTATGCCATTTCCTACGCCATTTAAAAAAGAAAGAAAGGCGCAGGGTTCCCCTTAATATCCATACCAGACTTGAAATGCCTGATATAGAATTTGGGGGGACCCCCACGCATTTTTATTTTTATTTTGTTTCGGGGTTCCCCTTAATATTCATACCAGACCCAAAGGGCCTGGTAATAGACCTGGGGGGGAACCCCTGCCGTTTTTTTTCAACGATTTTTATCTGTATTGCCGGGACCCGACAATTCATTATAGCCGTGAGTAGTTTTAGATGACTTTTTTTCCTTTAGAAATGTCATTTTGTGCAGGGACTGTTATAAACATTGGAAACATGCGCTACTTTACAGGCATACTATAGACACCCCCCAGGTATGAAATTTAAAGGAATATTTCACTTTTATTGTTTCACTTTAAGCATTATTAAAATCATTGCTCCCGAAAAAACGGCTATTTTTAAAACTTTTTTTTGCATTGATACATGTCCTCTGGGGCAGGACCCAGGTCCCCAAACACTTTTTATGACAATAACTTGCATATTAACCTTTACAATTAGCACTCTTGATTTCTCCCATAGACTTTTAACCACTTAAGGACCACCTCCAGTAGCTATACGTCGGCAGAATGGCACGTACAGGCACATCAACGTACCTGTACGTCCCCTTTAACTGCCCGATGTGGGGGTCGTGCGCGCGTCGCCGGCGGCACGCTCGCGACCCGCTACCTTCCCCGTGAGTCATACAGTGGGTCCCGTGGACTCGATCGCCGCGGGGATCCCCGCGATCGTCTCATGAAGGCATAGAGCAAGGAGATGCTTGTGTAAAAAAGCATCTCCCTGCTCTGCCTAGTGACAATGACACGGATCTCGGCTCCGTGTACTCGGAGCAGAGATCAGTGTCATGTCACACAGAGCCCAACCCCCCCTCAGTTAGAAACACTGATCAGAGCACACTTAACCCCTTTAGCGCCACCTAGTGGTTAACCCCTTCACTGCCAGTGTCATTTTCACAGTAACCAGTGCATTTTTGTAGCACTGATCGCTGTGAAAATGACAATAGTCCCAAAAATGTGTCAAGTGTCCAATGTGTCCGCCATAATGTCGCAGTCACGAAAAAAATCACTGATCGCCGCCATTACTAGTAAAAATAAAATAATTAATAAAAATGCCATAAAACTATCCCCTATTTTATAAATGCTATAACTTTTGCGCAAACCAATCAATAAACACTGATTGCGTTTTTTTTTTACCAAAAGTATGTAGAAGAATACGTATCGGCCTAACGACCGTGCAAATGTCAGTTAAAGCGACGCAGTGCCGAATCGCAAAAAGGGGCCTGGTCATTAACTAGCCAAAATGGTCCAGGGCTTAAGTGGTTAAAGGGTGTTCCGCGGCTTTTTAATTTGCCGCAAACACCCCAAATTGTTCGCTCTTCGGCGAACGGGGCGAACAGCCAATGTTCGAGTCGAACTCCTGTTCGACCCGAACATAAAGCTCATCCCTAATAACCAATGCCTGAGTCATATTATATATGACATGAGCATTAAATAATTAAGAGAGAACCAGGCAAAAGGGGAAGGGAAATGGGAAGGGGGGGGGGATTTATGAAGAAGGGACAGATAAGGTAAGAACACCAGCAACATTGGGTTGAGTGCAACAATAATAAATTCACACTTAAACTTTATGTTGAACACTACATTACGGGTGTTGCAGCCACTGTGACCACATGGTTGCAAACCTTACAGATTGCAAGTTATTTCTAGCAATAATTTTTTCCATTTCACATTGGAAAATGAGATCAGTAATAGTGTTAGCGATAGAGAGACCATCAGAGGTTTTCCACAGTCTGGTGATGTTAAATTTGGCAGCTAGTAGTAGGTGGATAATAACACACCGAAATTGAGGAGGATACTGTTCTATGCCGATCAGTAGCAGAACTAGAGTAGGGTTTGGGTGTGAGAATGTCCATAAGATAGAGGCCATTGTATCAAAAATGTGTTTCCAATAAGAACTGAGAGATTTACAAAACCAGAGGATATGAGCAATAGATCCTGTGCTACCGCATGGTCTCCAACAAGTTGGGAAGAAAAGCTTATTGAATAGGTAATGTCTGTATGGATCTATCTATCTATCTATCTATCTAGTCAGAAGTGTAACAAGAACCTTCAGGGCCCCCATTTTCATCAGTCCCAGGGCCCTTTCCATTGGTCCTGGGGCCCTTCTTTCCTCTGGTCCTCTGAGCCCAGGGCCCTTCCCATTGATCCATGTGCCCTTTACTCCCATCATGGGTGTAATAGAAACCCGGGTAACAAGCGCGCATTGGCGCACAGGCACGTGCATACCAGGATGTGCACAAGAAAGGGCATGCACTGGTGCATGTTTGAGCGTGCGTGGGTGCTAGTGTGCCTATTTAAACCAGGCAATGACATACACACTTTGCTGAGTGGTCTTTCAGCTTGTTTCCTGTTACCAGACCTGTTCCTGTTCCTTGTGTCTGACCCGGCTTCCTCTGTACCTGTCTTGGATCTCTGCCTGCCTACCGGTGACCTTGGCTTGTGTTGACTCTGCTCCTGCCTTATGTTCCTGTACCTCGCTGCCCGACTGTGTACCAGACCTGGCCTGTATCCTAACTTAGTCTCTGCCTCATGTCTCGGTACCTGATCTGCTTGGCTGTTGATGACCCTCTGGAAAGAAAAAGTGGGTTTGGTATGGCGCGCTTTGGAGAGGTCTGTATAAAGCTATGTAAGGAAAGGGAAGGAAATTATGCAATAGGCAGGACTATGTGGGCTCAGTCAATAGTAGTTCACTTGTACAGTATATATGTCCATGTATAGAAAATTTAGGGCGAGATTGCTGAGATAGATAGATGGCTGCCAGTTCGGGTAAAAAGCTAGAAGAGGCTCTGGAACAGACAAAAACAAAAAGGGAACAGCGCCCTCTAAATGCAGCAAGATAAAAACTATTTTTAATTTAAAAGTTAAAATACACTCACATTTGAGTAGAGGTGATAAGGCATGTGGTGGGTTAAAAAGGCTTCATCCGCGGATCCTCTGATGTTATGTTGGTTTCCCGGACAGTTGGAGTGGGGTCCTCAGTCCTGCACTAGATGTGAAGAAGTGTCAGCCGGGAGCTGGGAGATGGAATCTGGATTGTGGAGGCTCCGTGGGGTCGTGGGGTCATCACTTCCGGGTCGGAGGTAAGCGGGAGGTGCTTTGCATTCGGGACATGCGTGTCCCTTCCCCAGGCATGTCCAGATCCCAGCTCCCGGCCGACGCTTCTTCACATCTAGTGCAGCCTGGAAGAACCACAGAATTGAGGACCCCACTCCAACTGTCCGGGAAACCAACATAACATCAGAGGATCCGCGGATGAAGCCTTTTTAACCCACCACATGCCTTATCACCTCTACTCAAATGTGAGTGTATTTTAACTTTTAAATTAAAAATTGTTTTTATCTTTCTGCATTTAGAGGGCGCTGTTCCCTTTTTTTTTTGTCTGTTGATGACCCTCTGGCTTCCGTTATGGCTATGCTTCTGCTTGCTGTGCCAGCAACACGGAGTTACTGTCTTCAGTACCTGCCCAGTGATCTCCAGCCATCAGGTCTCTGCCAAGGCCCAGCCAGATCCATCTGCTTCATCTGTGTCCTTCACTCCCTGTCATCTCTACCAGGGGCGTTGGACAGGAGGTGCAAGAGAAGCCCCCTCTATCTCAGGCTTGATTCACACTAATGCGCTTTTTGGTGCATTTTGCATTTTGCAGAAATGCATGGAAATTTTTTAACATGGGTTCCTATGGAACATGTTCACATCAATGCATTTTTGTGCCTCTGCGTTTTTGGAAAAGGTCGGGGACTTTTTTTCCTGCAAAAAGCAGCGTTTTGCATGTAATAGAAGTCAATGGACCAGCATCAAAAACGCAAGTACCGCATTTTTGCTGCGTTTTTACCGTGTTTTTACCGCGATTTTGCCGCGATTTGCATTTTGCGTTTTTTTTTTTTTTTTTAAAGGAAATGTATAAAAATAAAAATTACTGTATAAAAATTAAGAAATAAAAAAAAAAAAAAAAAAGCAAAACGCAAATCGCGGTAATAACGTGGTAAAAACGCATGTTGAAAAACGCGGCAAGCACCGCAAAAAGCAAGGCAAAAACGCTCAAAAGCAACATGCATAGGTGTGAATCGAGCCTCAATCTCCACCAGGTACGTGACAGTGGGGCCTTTTAATATGGTCCCACAGTGGGCTCCTTTCACATGTTCTGCAGCGGACCCCCTTCCTGCCATCTTGGGGCCCCCTATGGTGGACCGGCCACAAGTGCGACCTTTGTGACCCTGGTAGTTCTGCCACTCTATCTATCTATCTATCTATCTATCTATCTATCTATCTATCTATCTATCTATCTACAGTATCTATCTACAGTATCTATCTATCTATCTATCTATCTATCTATCTATCTATCTATCTATCTATCTATCTATCTATCTATCTATCTACAGTATCTATCTACAGTATCTATCTATCTATCTATCTATCTATCTATCTATCTATCTATCTATCTATCTATCTATCTATCTATCTATCTATCTATCTATCTATCTATCTATCTATCTATCTATGTCTCTATCTATCTATCTATCTATCTATCTATCTATCTATCTATCTATCTATCTATCTATCTTTCTATTTATCTAGATGTCTAGCTATCAATTATTCATCCATCTTCTACCTATCATCATCCTCCATCAGCCATCCTTTCATAATTTTCCATCATCTATCCAACCAACCATCCAGCATCTATCCATCGATACATACCAAAATTCGACGTGGATAGTCCCAGCTCAGTGTGAAGACCATGCCATAAACTTCCAAGGTCACAACTTTGGTATAGGACACGGCTTTGTTCCCACCACGATTGTGGTTCTGGACTTTCACATTAAAACGGGTCAGTGAACTGTCACTGGAGCTCACGCCAACCAGTAGGTATATGCAGGTACCCATAAAGTCAAATCTCATGCCATCAAAGGTTGTGTAGTGAGGATCTCCAGAACCTGTGCAAGTTGAAAAACTTAAGGGCTGACAACCACGGACTCCATTCATGACCATGCACTGCTCACTTGGCTTACAGCTGGTCTCCTTGCAAATCACTATGCCAATGCTTGGGTCACACTTGCAGAACACACGGCAGTTTTCATCTGCCCAAAACTCTTGGTTGACCTGGTAGTAGACACCATTTTTGAAGCATCCGCAACTTGAGGTAGGAACGCACATATCCCCACTAAGAACAAAGCCATCATTACATTGACAGGTCTCCACACAATAGTCAGTGCATTGGGATGGGGCTGTACGATCGGTGCAGGTGGCTGGACAGGCATTACCACAGAACTCATAATGGCTGTTTGCAGGGCATGGCAAAACTGAAATACAAAAGAAAAAGTATAGTATATATATATCATTCACAGAAACCACAAAAAAATTGTCAATAAGTTGAAGCAATTTTTATAAATTTTTATTTGAACAATGGTCTCCACTTAATGTTCAAATGAGGGACTCTTTTTATAATGAAATTAAACAATTTTACCTGACGTACCTGAATTATCAATTTTTTTTGTTAACCAGTTCCCACCACCACCAGCACTATAGCCAAAAGACAGCTACAGTGTGGGCGTCCAGTCCTGGAAGGCATTCATGGACACAGCTGATCACAGACTGGTAAAGGGCCAATCATAGCTGTCCTTTACCATGTGATCAGCTGTCTCCATTCATAGCTGGTCACATGTAAACACAGTTGCCAGTTATCGGCTCTCCTTTCCTCACACAGAGACAGCGTGTGAGGAAGGGAGAGCCGATCTGACAGGGCACAGCGAGTACACTGTTTACACTCATAATCAGTGCACTAATCATCAGTGCCCTGATTTTCAGTAACGCCTTATCAGTGCCTATCAGTGCAACTTATCAGTGCCATCAGTGCAGCCTCATCAATGCTCATCAGTGCCTCCTCATCAGTGCAGCCTCATCAGTGCCACCTCATCAGTGCCCATCAGTGCCTCTATCAATGCAGCCTCATCAGTGCCTCCTCACTAGTGCCCATCAGTGCAGTTTATCAGTGAACATCTGTGAAGCCTCATCAGTGCCTCCTCACTAGTGCCCATCAGTACAGTTTATCAGTGAACATCTGTGAAGCCTCATCAGTGCCCATCAGTGGAGCCTTGTCAGTGCAGCCTCATCAGTGCCTATCAGTGCAGCCTCATCAGTGCCCATCAGTGTCACCTCATTAATACCCATCAGTGCTTTCCGATCAGTGCAATCTAATCAATTCCTCGCCACTAGTGCCCATCAGCCCCCCTCAGTGCCGCTTATCAGTGTTTATCAGTGCAGCCTCATTAGTGCCTCCACACTAGTGCCCATCAGTGCAGTTTATCAGTGCCCATCTGTGAAGTGTCATCAGTGCCCATCAGTGGAGCCTCATAAGTGCAGCCTTATCAGTGCACATTAGGGCAGCCTCATCAGTGCCCATCAGTGCTGCCTCATCAGTACCCATCAGTGCCTCCTAATCAGTGCAGCCTCATCAGTGCCACCTCATCAGTGCCTCTATCAGTGCAGCCTCATCAGTGCCTCTTCACTAGTGTCCATCAGTGCAGTTTATCAGTGCCCATCTGTGAAGCCTCATCGATGCCCATCAGTGGAGCCTTATCAGTACAGCCTCATCCGTGCCCATCAGTGCAGCCTCATTAGTGCAGCCTCATCAGTACCACCTCACTAGTGCCCATCAGTGCAGTTCATCAGTGCCCATCTGTGAGACCTCATCAGTGCCCATCAGTGGAGCCTTATCAGTGCAACCTCATCAGTGCAAATGCAAAGCTGTCTATTGCCTCTTAGAAAATAAGCATTTAATAAAATAAAAATAAAAATGAAGGCATAGTAAAGATAACCCTTTAACCACTTCAGCCCCTGAAGGTTCCCCCCCCCCCTTCCCGACCAGGCTATTTTTTGTTATACTGTACTGTGTTACTTTAACTGACAATTGCGCGGCCGTGCGACGTTGTACACAAATAAAATGTGTGTCCTTTTTTTCCCCACAAATAGAGATTTCTTTTGGTGGTATTTGATCACCTCGGCATTTTGTTTTTTTTAAGTATATTTACAAAAATAGACAATCAATGTTGAATTTTTTTATTTTTTTTTACTTTCTGCTATAAAACACACCCAATAAAAAAATGTAAAAATATAATTTCTTCATCAATTTAGGCAAATATGTACATATTTTTGGTAAAAAAATCCCAATACCTGTATATTGATTGGTTTGTGCAAAAGTTATACCATCTACAAACTATGGTATATATGTATATATATATATATATATATATATATATATATATATTTTACTGGTAATGAACTCCGATATTGCTTTGGACAAATTGGACACCTAACTGACACTTTTGATACTTTTTTGGGGACCAGTGACACGAATACAGTGATCAGTGCTAAAAAAATATGCACTGTCACTGTACTTATGACACTGGCTGGGAAGGGTTTAACATCAGGGGCAATCAGGGGCAATCACAGGTTTAAATATGTTCCCTGGGTGTGCTTTCTAACTCTGGGGAGCTGTTTTGACTGGGGGAAGGTAAAGATCCGTGTTCCTGCTTAGCAGGAACACAGGATCAGCACATTCCCCTCTCACAGAACAGCGGTCTGCCTTGTTTACATAGGCAGACCGCTGTTCTGCCTTTCTCCTGAAGAGCCGGCGGGTCCTAGCGGACATTGCGTCTGCCGCACCCACTGATTGGCTCCTGCTGTGTGCAATCACAGCGGGAGTGGGTCGCGGGCGGCGCGTGTGCACACCCTAATCCAATAAGTGTCATATGACATACCAGGAACGTGATCTGGTGGAGAGCGGCCGCCCTGCCGCAGTAAATCTATGGCTGGCGGTTGCTAAGCAGTTAAAGGTATCAGACATCAGAAGAGACTTAGAACATTACGTCATCAAATACGCAACAAGTACTCTTACCACCAGTTTTTGAGAATGCAGTTTAATACTCACCGCAACCAGATGGTGTTCTCCAATCGTATATTTTAACTCCTTGTTTCCTGCAGGCATTAGAATAGGCATTGAAGGCCTGGCACAGGAATTGGTTCGCACCGTTGTTCATACAGACATCATACAAGCAGCTATCAAAGAAGTTGTTGGGGTTAATTGTTGTTTGACATTCCCTGAAAGGCCCATTTGCAACATTGCTGATGAGACCGCATTTATTGTCACCTCCATACAGGTTCTTTTTGGCATCGTCGCAGGTTGGACAATTACGTCCAGGGCAAGAGTCAAAGCAGAAAGTATCCCGGTCATTGACTTTCCAACTTTTGGCCCAGTCGATGATAGAGGAGACAGCTCTGTTATCAGAGGTGATGAGCTCATCCTTGATATTTTGGTTAAAGTTACCACAGATACCACTTGTAAGGCCACAGTAGCTGCTGGTGAGCGTGATCACAACATGAGAGATGTAATCATAGCTCACCTGAAGGCCAAAATCAGTTCGGACAACAGCAAAGATACCACTGATGCTTACCGAGATCTTTCCATTTAACAAAGTTACAGGGAGATTTGTGATGATATCATTCACCTGTTTAGTTAAAGAAAAGAAAATAAACAATTTAATAAGAATATGTATAGAGTTTATACAGTCATGGCCAAAAATATTGGCACCCCTGCATTCCTGTCAGATAATGCACCACTTCTGCCCCGTACACATGCTCGGGATTTCCGATGGGAAAAAGTCCGTTGGGAATCCCGACGGGAAAAAAGAGAGCCAGTTCTCTTTTTTTGCAGGCCGTTTTTGGCACCTTGCTAAAATTATTTGCACCTTGATAAAACTGTAAGAAATAATTGCATTCCAAGTTGGTGACGCTTCTGTAATTTGTAATTGAACTCAACCGTATCAATCAACAGGCGCTGACAATATAGAAATCAGACCGGCAACCAGTTAAAATGGTGAACAATTTACTCAACCTTTCTGTTGTGTGTCTGTGTGTGCCACACGGAGCATGGAGAAGAGAAAGAGCAGCAAAGAATTGTCTGAGGATTTAAGAACAAAAATTGTGGGAAAACATGGACAATCTCAAGGTTACATCTCCATCTCCAGATATCTTAAAGCGGAGTTCAGCCAATTTTTTTTTTAAAAGTCAGCAGCTACAAATACTGCAGCTGCTGACTTTTAAAACGAGGACACTTACCTGTCCAGGGCGCCCGCAATGTCGGCCCCCGGAAGCCGGTCTGTCGGGTGCTGCCACCGCCATCTTCGGTAAGGGAATCAGGGAGTGAAGCCTTGCGGCTTCACTTCCTGTTTCCCTACTGCGCATGCGCGACTCGCACTGCGCGATCCCACTGGTCCCTGCTGTCTTCTGGGACCTGTGTGTCTCCCAGAAGACAGCGGGGGGATGGAGAAGGTGCCGGAAGTGGTGTAGATACCTGGAAGTATCTATGCCTGGAAGTGGGAGCAAAATACCTATATTAGACAGGTATCTGCTCCCCCTCCTGAAAGGTGCCAAATGTGACACTGGAGGGGGGAGGATTCCAAAAAGTTCAATTTTTGGGTGGAACTCCGCTTTAATGTTCCTGTGTCCAGTGTGCAAAACATTTTCAAGAAGTTTACAGCCCATGGCACTGTAGCTAATCTTCCTTGGTCAAAATAGAAAAATGTATTAAAGAGTTTGCCAAAACTTAGGTGAGGAAGCCAAGATTACAGTCCCTACAGTCACACATGGTGGAGGTTCACTGATCTTTTGGGGCTGCTTTGCTGCTTCAGGCACTGGATGTTCTTGACTGTGTGCATGGCATTATGAAGTCTGAAGACTACTAAAGAATTCCAGGGTGCAACGTAGAGCCCATTGTCAAAAACTTGCGTTTCTGTCAGAGGTCATGGGTCTTACAGTAGGACAATGACCCAAAGCACATGTCAAAAAGCACCCAAAAATGGTTTAAGACAAAGCACTGGAGAGTACTAAACTTGCCAGCAATGACTAAATTCCATAGAGCACCTGTGGAAGAGCTCTCAAAACAGCAGCTGGGAAAAGGAACCCTTCCAATCACAGAGACTTGGAGCAGTTGGTGAAAGAAGTGTGGTCCAAAATCCCAGTAGAGAGGTGGAAGAAACTCATTGATGGTTACAGAGAGCCATTGATTTCAGTTATCTTTCCAAGGGGTGTGATACCAAATATTACATTGAGGGTGCCAATACTTTTTTCCAGTCCATTTTTGGAGTTTTGCGTGGAACGTGTAAGATTTAGCTTTTTGTTTCTCCACTTTTTTGTGTCATACCATTACAAACAAAAATAAATAAACATGAGAATGCCTAAACATTTGTATTTGCAACAATTTTCTGGGCGAAGTGGTGCATTATCTGACAGAAATACAGGATTGCCAATATTTTCAGCTACCAAGGTGAGGCAGTAGAAGACAGTTTAATGATACAGGTCATACACCATGGCAAGACTGAACATAGCAACAAAACTCAAGGTAGTTTTACTGCATGAGCAAGGTTTCTCCCAGGCAAAGATTCCAAAGTAGACTGGGGTTTCGAGATGCGCTGTTCAAGTTCTTTTGAAGCAGTGCAAAGAAACTGGCAATGCTGAGGACCGTAGACTGGTGGTGGTCAGCCAAGGAATATAAATGCAGAAGATGAAAGACACATCATGCCACCAGCACAGAACTGGTGGAATCTACTGTCTGACCAGTAGAGTTGAGCGGACACCTGGATGTTCGGGTTCGACGGGTTCGGCCGAACTTCGGAAAAAAGTTCGGGTTCGGGACCGAACTTTAACCCGAACCCGAACCCGAACCCGAACTCTATTGAAGTCAATGGGGACCCGGACTTCTAAGGACTAAAAAGGCTCTAAAAAAGTAATGGAAAGGGCTAGAGGGCTGCAAATGGCAGCAAAATGTTGTTAAGAGCATGGCAAGTGCTCTGCAAACAAATGTGGATAGGGAAATAACTTAAAATAACATTTAAAAAATAAAAAAAATATGCTGGAGGCCCCCTTTTCAGCAGAAGAGGTACGGGAAGTCATTAAGAACCTCAGAAACTCAACGGCACAATGCCACACATATGGTGGGAATGCCCCAGAATACGCCCTTTCTGGAATAAATTATTCAATTTAATGGATAAGCTAGTGGGAAAATAAAATACTTTGAAATAAAAATGTAGCGGGGTGCTAAATTTAAGGAAAGTGTTTGAGTGGTAAATAGGCTCAAACACCCTAATTATGTAGGATTCATGGACCATTTTGTCCTCGGGGGACAGTATTGGTGTGCAGTTCCCTGCGGCCTACAGGTGGCGCTGCCATGGTAGGCTAGGGTTGAACCGCCGATACAGTGCTGTGCCTTTTGTGTCCCCTCTTGGCAGTAGTACAATGGGGCGGGGAACCTGCTGTGCATGCCGGGAGAGCATATAAAAGGGGCAGACCTTTGGCCTGGGGGCTGATGTCCAGTGGTGTCCACGCCCAGGTGCCTTCGGCCTGGGTGCATGTGTTCTTGTTCCATCTCGGGTACCTTTAGCTCGGGGTGAGGTACTATCCTGGAGTTCCTGCTGCCCTGGGTATGGAGGCCTAGGTGCGGGAGTAAAGCCTGGAGTCCAGAACCTTCGTCTGGAGTCCGCTAAGGGTCGAGGAGTCTTAGGGTGCCGCCTCGTGTAGGGGACCATGTTCCAGGGAAGGGAGGATCATTCTGATGGACCGATGCGGGAGTCATGGTGAAGGAAGGGTCTGTTGACTCCCTGGAGAGATGTCTTCCCCTTGATATGGGCTAGGTTCGTAGAAGGAGAAGCTCAAGGTCATCTTGACTGTATCAGAGGCCTTATTCACCCGGCCCGTGGCAGGGGCCTTATACACCCTGGTCTGTGGCAGAGACCAAAGTTCTCCAGGTCCGTGGCAGGGGCCTTGTACACCCGGTCTGTGGCAGAGACCAACTTCAAGGTCTGTGGCAGAGACTGTGCACCTAAAACTGTTTGAGAAACCTAAGCAGTGAAGTGAATGTGCTACGTTTGTGCCTGGACCTCCTCCACACCTTAAGCTGTCCTGTTTCTTTGCTCTAACCTTTTCTATCTGAGTAGAGTTTATTTTGCCATGAGAGAATAAGAGTTGTAATTTTAGCTGGTGTGGACATTGACTTTACTGGGAATTAAAGGACTTACCTCTACCTACAGTAGAGGTGAGAATCATCCTCTGGAGGAGTTTTGACTCCGGCTGTGGACACGGCTCGTCAAGTACACCGCTCAACCTCTTTATATAGGAGGGTACGGGCTGGTAGTGCGGTGTGCCTTTCTCCCTCCTGCGAGGAGCCAACAACATAAAGGCAGGTAAGGGGGAAAGGATCTGTGCGCTACAAAAAAATAAAATAAAAATTATAATCTTGACCTAGGAGGACAAGGTCCATATGGAGTAGGAGGTTGAGGTGGCGGTGGATGTGGCTGTGTAGGTGGAAGCGGCGGTGGAGGAGGACGAGGTAGCCAACACTGGTTCAAAAATACAACAATGGCTGGGTAAGGCCGGTGATGTGTCGAATTCTGTCCCCCGTCAAATAGTGTCCACCCTGTACTGCGCTTGCTCAGTATGTAGGACAAGGGGATTTCGAAAATCTCCCAAGACGAACGGCGCCTGCGTGGTGAGTTCAGGTGAAGGCCACACCATCCGTGGTTCAAGCCGAGCCAAGTGAGGCCGTGCCCGAAGTGTGGCGATCGAACCGAGCCCGTGAGGGGCCCTGTTACTATGTGCTACCGTATGTCCACTTGGATGGTGGGGCTTGAACCTGCACTCACAGCGCAGGCGCTGTTCATCTTCAGAGATTTTGTGAATCTCCTTGTCCTCTGTACTGCGCAAGCACTGCGCCTTCGCAGTATGGGCCGGGCACAATCCGATGGCCGGACAGTTTTTGTCACAACACCGGTATACATGTCTATTCTGCAGAAGGTACGGACAAGTCTGGTTCATTTTAATGAACGTGAGCTTGTCCACATTGGCTCTGGACAGGCGGCTGCGCTTGTCTGTGATAACGCCCCCTGCCGTGCTAAATACACGTTCAGATAATACACTGGCTGCAGGGCAGGTGTCATGTACCTGGGTGTATTTGAACCGGGACCTTCCTGGTCCCAAAGCTGCAGCCTTACCTGTTGCGCTGCTGAGCAGATCTAGACTTTTGGCAATGTCTTCTCAGTATTAAACATTACCTTGGACTCACTAGCCCCACCTACTGCCAGCTGTGGACAATTTTCAATCAAAGCAGCCCTTAAAAAGGAAGTGATGCTATCTCTCAGCGCCCGTTTGTGTGGAATAGCTCCCTGGGTGTTGTGACTGCTTTTTGATCCTGATTTTCGTGTTGAACTTCTGCCTGAATTCCTGACTACTCTCCAGCCTGCTGATTTTGTACTTCACTGCCAGCTCGTGTATGACCTTTGCCTGCCTGACCACTCTCTGGATTTCGATCGTGTGCCATTTTGCCTGATCTGTTGCCAACCTAATCTGCCTGACTACGTTTTCGCCTGAATCCTCAGCACACAAGTTCCACTTCGGACACTACCTATCACAGGTACCTTACAGCAGGCCAGCACCTCCAAGGCATAAAGGGCAAGCTCTGGCCATGTGCCCAATTTGGAGACCCAGAAGTTAAAGGGGGCAGACCCGTCATCCAGTACGTGTAGGCCTGTGGACACATACTGCTCAACCATGTTGGTGAAATGCTGCCTCCTGCTAAGACGTTCCATCTCAGCTGGTGGTGCTGGTTGTTGTGGCGTGCTGACAAAGCTTTTCCACATTTCAGCCATGCTAACCCTGCCTTCTGAGGTGCTGCCGGTGCCCCGGCTGCGTTGGCGACCTCTTCCTCCTCCTCTGCCTTCGCCTTGTGCTTCCACCGTACGCCCGCTGTCAGGTGGGAATGCCACCAGCAGCGCGTCTACCAGCGTGCGCTTGTACTCGCGTATCTTACGATCCCGCTCCAGTGAGGGAATTAAGGACGGTACGTTGTCCTTGTAACGGGGATCCAGCAGGGTGGCCACCCAGTAATCAGCACCAGTTAAAATGTGGGCAACTCGGCGGTCATTGCGGAAACACTGCAGCATGTAATCGCTCATGTGTGCCAGGCTGCCCAGAGGCAAAGAAAAGCTATCCTCTGTGGGAGGTGTATCGTCTGTGTCTTCTGTATCCCCCCAGCCACGCACCAGTGATGGCCACGAGCTGGTCTGGGTGCCACCCTGCTGTGAAAATGCCTCCTCCTCCTCCTCCATCTCCTCCTCCACCTCGTCATCCTCCAGAACTGTGCCCTTTCTGCCGGACAATTGTGTACCTGGCGTTTGTTGGTGCAGGAACCCACCCTCGTAGCCACTTGTGAAAGACTGCCCTGAAAGCCTTTGAAATGATCCCGCTTCCTCCTCATCCTCCTCATCCTCCTGTGCCACATCCTCTTCCATCATCGCCCGAAGTGTTTTTTCAAGGAGGCATTGAACTGGGATAGTAACGCTGAGAACGGCGTCATTGGCACTGGACATGTTGGTGGAGTACTCGAAACAGCGCAACAAGGCACACAGGTCTCGCATGGAGGCCCAGTTATTGGTGGTGAAGTGGTGCTGTCCTGCAGAGCGACTCACGCGTGATTGCTGCAGCTGAAACTCCACTATCGCCTGCTGCTGCTCGCACAGTCTGGCCAGCATGTGCAAGGTGGAGTTCCAACTTGTGGGCACGTCACATATGAGGCGGTGAGCGGGAAGGCCGAAGTTACGCTGCAGCGCTGACAGGCGAGCAGCAGCCGGGTGAGAACGCCGAAAGTGCGCACACACAGCCCGCACTTTCTGCAGCAGCTCTGGCATATTGGGGTAATTTTTAAGGAACCTCTGGACCACCAAGTTCAGCAAATGCGCCAGGCAAGGGATGTGGGTCAAACCGGCTAGGCCCAGAGCTGCTACGAGATTTCGCCCATTATCGCACACCACCAGGCCGGGCTTGAGGCTCACTGACAGCAACCACTCATTGGTCAGTTGTTCCATGTCCCTCCACAACTCCTGTGCGGTGTGGGGTTTTTCCCCCAAACAGGAAAGTTTTAAAACTGCCTGCTGTCGTTTACCCCTGGCTGTGCTGAAGTTGGTGGTGAAGGTGTTACGCTGACCGGATGAGGAGGCGGTAGAGGATGAGGAAGCGGAGTAGGAGGAGTTAGCAACAGGAGGCAAACTGAAGCGCCCTGCAATCCTCGGTGGTGGAAGGACATGCGCCAAACTGCTATCTGCCTCAGGCCCAGCCGCCACTGCATTTACCCAGTGTGCTGTTAGGGAGATATAACGTCCCTGACCGTGCTTACTGGTCCACGCATCCGTAGTTAGGTGGACCTTGCCACAGATGGCGTTGCGCAGTGCACACCTGATTTTGTCCCCCACTTGGTTGTGCAGGGAAGGGATGGCTCGCCTGGAAAAGTAGTGGCGGCTGGGCACGACGTACTGTGGGACAGCCAATGCCATCAGGCTTTTAAAACTCTGCGTCTCCACCAGACGGAATGACAGCATTTCAAAGACCAGGAGTTTTGAAATGCTGGCATTCAGGGCCAGGGATCGCGGGTGGCTAGGGGGGTACTTCCTCTTCCGCTCCAATGTTTGGGAGATAGAGAGCTGAACGCTTCCATGGGACATTGTGGAGATGGTTGGTGACCCAGGTGGTAGTGTTGCTGGCAGATCCTCTGTTTGCGGGGTGGCAGGTGCCACTGTCACTACACAGGTGGATGAAGAGGCCGAGACTGCAGCAGAAGAGGAAGCAGGAGGAGCCAGAGACCTTTCTTGGTTTTTGAGGTGTCTACTCCACTGCAGCTCGTGCTTTGCACTTAGATGCCTGGTCATGCAGGTTGTGCTCAGGTTGAGAACGTTTATGCCTCGCTTCAGGCTCTGATTGCACAGCGTGCAAACCACTCGTGTCTTGTCATCAGCACATTGTGTGAAGAACTGCCACGCTAGGGAACTCCTTGGACCTGGCTTTGGTGTGCTCTGTCCCTTGCTGCGTTGGGCAGTAGCAGACATACTGTCTAGGGGACGGACGCTCTGCTTTTGCACCCTGCTCCCTCTTCTGCTGTGCTGGTGGCTCTGTGCGACCACCGCCTCTTCCTCCAAACTACACTGGTCACCTGCATAACGTTGATTCCATGTGGGGTCGAGGACCTCATCGTCCTCCACATCATCTTCCACCCAGTCTTCACCCTTGCCCTCCTTGTCTGTCTGCACAATTGCGAAAGCAGCAGCAGTTGGCACCTGTGTTTCGTCATCATCCGAGACGTACTGCGATGGTCCTCCCATGTACTCATCATGAAATCTTCTCTTCACTCTATAGGGTGGATAACACACCCGTTTCTCTCTTTCGATGGATATCACCAAGTGATCCATACGAAAATCATTTTGAGTGCCTCTACCTTTTTATTAAAGCTATACTGTTTTCTTTTCTCTATTTATACCATTTCACCAACAATTTTTGGGAAAAGATCGACTAGCCATAACCATGGATGTTCTAGGCACTGATTGGACTGGGTTCATGTCTAAAATTCACACTTCTTGTATGAATGACCATAAAATTGAAGATGATCTTAAATTGTTTTTTTCAAAAATGTTTTCACTCTTAAAGCGCAAATCACACCTTCACTGGCACATCGAATATTTTAGGTATTATTTGGCAGAGAATATTTGTCCAATTGGACTTAGAGTCCAAATTTTCCCTACCATCAAAGACCCCTCAGTAGATTTCAAAAAAATATGGGAAAGTTCCCTCTTAAACTGCAGTTCTGAATTGATGAAGTCTTTGGTTGTACAATATTCTAAGGACATGATCAATCTAGACCAAGAAATTGATAATCTTAATGTACAATACCTCCATCTGGTTGGCAACATTACGTTTGCCGCCAAGTGGAAGGAATTAAAAGAACGTCTAGAGACCATCAATAAAGAAATCATCATCAAAAAACAAACCAAATTTAATAAAGATAAGGCTGTCTTTGCAGAGGGACATGCATATAAATGGTCAGGTGGTGTATCTACCAAGAGGGGATTTCAACGTGCAAACTTTGCCCGAAATCCCACTACAGAGGCTGAATCTGATTCATCAGCCTCATCTAACTTTTCACAAAATCCTATACACTCCACCACACCAGCAGTCTATTCATCTCGTAAGAGACTAAGATATGGAGGTGGTACACCTCCTACTGGCCCCAAGAAAGGTAAAAAGGGACATACTGGACCCAAAATACGTGGGCCGCCATTACAGGACGTGACTAATCCCACTGGTCTGGTCACCGGTGGAGTTGCCACGTCCACTTCATTACATGGGGCAATTCCTAAAGTTCTTAGTTCCATGTCCAATAAATATACTAAAGTTAACGAGGATGCCATTTTTTTAGCCCTGAAAAAACAGCAGGGAAATTTAGACACATTCGTTCACAAGAACACACAACCACTTCCCTTCCCTTTACCACCACAAACAATTCCCAACTAGTGTTGAGCGGGTAGCTGGATATTCGGGTCCGGCGGGTTCGGCCGAACTTCGGAAAAAAGTTCGGATTCGGGACCGAACTTTAACCCGGACCCGGACCCGGACCCCATTGAAGTCAATGGGGACCCGGACTTCTGACGACTAAAAAGGCTCTAAAAAAGTAATGGAAAGGGCTAGAGGGCTGCAAACGGCAGCAAAATGTTGTTAAGAACATGGCAAGTGCTCTGCAAACAAATGTGGATAGGAAATAACTTAAAAGAACATAAAAAAAATTAAAAAATAAAAAAATATGCTGGAGGCCCCCTTTTCAGCAGAAGAGGTACAGGAAGTCATTAAGAACCTCAGAAACTCAACGGCACAATGCCACACATATGGTGGGAATGCCCCAGAATACGCCCTTTCTGGAATAAATTATTTAATTTAATGGATAAGCTAGTGGGAAAATAAAATACTTTGAAATAAAAATGTAGCGGGGTGCTAAATTTAAGGAAAGTGTTTGAGTGGTAAATAGGCTCAAATACCCTAATTCTGTAGGATTCATGGACCATTTTGTCCTCGGGGGACAGTATTGGTGTGCAGTTCCCTGCGGCCTACAGGTGGCGCCTTTTGTGTCCCCTCTTGGCAGTAGTACAGCGGGGCGGGGAACCTGCTGTGCATGCCGGGAGAGCATATAAAAGGGGCAGACCTTTGGCCTGGGGGCTGATGTCCAGTGGGGTCCGCGCCCAGGTGCCTTCGGCCTGGGTGCATGTGTTCCTGTTCCATCTCGGGCACCTTTAGCCCGGGGTGAGGTACTATCCTGGAGTTCTTGCTGCCCTGGGTATGGAGGCCTAGGGGCGGGAGTAAAGCCTGGAGTCCAGAGCCGCCTCGTGTAGGGGACCCTGTTCCAGGGAAGGGAGGATCATTCTGATGGACCGATGCGGGAGTCACGGTGAAGGAATGGTCTGTTGACTCCCTGGAGAGATGTCTTCCCCTTGATATGGGCTAGGTTCGTAGAAGGAGAAGCTCAAGGTCACCTTGACTGTATCAGAGGCCTTATTCAACCGGCCCGTGGCAGGGGCCTTATACACCCTGGTCTGTGGCTGAGACCAAAGTTCTCCAGGCCCGTGGCAGGGGCCTTGTACACCCGGTCTGTGGCAGAGACCAACCTCAATGTCTGTGGCAGAGACCGTGCGCCAAAAACTGTTTGAGAAACCTAAGCAGTGAAGTGAATGTGCTACGTTTGTGCCTGGACCTCCTCCACACCTTAAGCTGTCCTGTTTCTTTGCTCTAACCTTTTCTATCTGAGTACAGTTTATTTTGCCATGAGAGAATAAGAGTTGGAGTTTCAGCTGGTGTGGACATTGACTTTACTGGCAATTAAAGGACTTGCCTCTACCTACAGTAGAGGTGAGAATCATCCTCTGGAGGAGTTTTGACTCCGGCTGTGGACACGGCCCGTCAAGTACACCGCTCAACCTCTTTATATAGGATGATACGGGCTGGTAGTGCGGTGTGCCTTTCTCCCTCCTGCGAAGAGCCAACAACATAAAGGCAGGTAAGGGGGAAAGGATCTGTGCGCTACAAAAAAATAAAATAAAAATTTTAATCTTGGCCTAGCAGGACGAGGTCCATATGGAGTAGGAGGTTGAGGTGGCGGTGGATGTGGCTGTGTAGGTGGAAGCGGCGGTGGAGTAGGACGAGGTAGCCAACACTGGTTCAAAAATACAACAATGGCTGGGTAAGGCCGGTGATGTGTCGAATTCTGTCCCCTGTCGAATAGTGTCCGCCCTGTACTGCGCTTGCTGAGTATGTAGGACAAGGGGATTTCAAAAATCTCCCAAGACTAACGGCGCCTGCGTGTTGAGTTCAGGTGAAGGCCACACCATCCGTGGTTCAAGCCGAGCCAAGCAAGGCCGCGATCGAAGCGAGCCCGTGAGGGGCCCTGTTACTATGTGCTACCGTATGTCCTCTTGGGTGGTGGGGCTTGAACCTGCACTCACAGCGCAGGCGCCGTTCATCTTCGGAGATTTTGTGAATCTCCTTGTCCTCTGTACTGCGCAAGCGCTGCGCCTGCGCAGTACGGGCCGGGCACAATCCGATGGCCGGACAGTTTTTGTCACAACACCGGTATACATGTCTATTCTGCACAAGGTACGGACAAGTCCTGTGGGATCTATGCCTGGTTCATTTTAATGAACGTGAGCTTGTCCACATTGGCTCTGGACAGGCGGCTGCGCTTGTCTGTGATAACGCCCCCTGCCGTGCTAAATACACGTTCAGATAATACACTGGCTGCAGGGCAGGCCAGCACCTCCAAGGCATAAATGGCAAGCTCAGGCCATGTGCCCAATTTGGAGACCCAGAAGTTAAAGGGGGCAGACCCGTCATCCAGTACGTGTAGGCCTGTGGACACATACTGCTCAACCATGTTGGTGAAATGCTGCCTCCTGCTAAGACGTTCCATCTCAGCTGGTGGTGCTGGTTGTTGTGGCGTGCTGACAAAGCTTTTCCACATTTCGGCCATGCTAACCCTGCCTTCTGAGGTGCTGCCGGTGCCCCGGCTGCGTTGGCGACCTCTTCCTCCTCCTCTGCCTTCGCCTTGTGCTTCCACCGTACGCCCGCTGTCAGGTGGGAATGCCACCAGCAGCGCGTCTACCAGCGTGCGCTTGTACTCGCGCATCTTATGATCCCGCTCCAGTGAGGGAATTAAGGACGGTACGTTGTCCTTGTAACGGGGATCCAGCAGGGTGGCCACCCAGTAATCAGCACCAGTTAAAATGTGGGCAACTCGGCTGTCGTTGCGGAAACACTGCAGCATGTAATCGCTCATGTGTGCCAGGCTGCCCAGAGGCAAAGAAAAGCTGTCCTCTGTGGGAGGTGTATCGTCTGTGTCCTCTGTATCCCCCCAGCCATGCACCAGTAATGGCCACGAGCTGGTCTGAGTGCCACCCTGCTGTGAACATGGCTCCTCCTCCTCCTCCTCCTCCTCCATCTCCTCCTCCACCTCGTCATCCTCCAGAACTGTGCCCTTTCTGCCGGACAATTGTGTACCTGGCGTTTGTTGGTGCAGGAACCCACCCTCGTAGCCACTTGTGAAAGACTGCCCTGAAAGCCTTTGAAATGATCCCGCTTCCTCCTCCTCCTCATCCTCCTGTGCCACATCCTCTTCCATCATCGCACGAAGCGTTTTTTCAAGGAGGCATAGAACTGGGATAGTAACACTGAGAACGGCGTCATTGGCACTGGCCATGTTGGTGGAGTACTCGAAACAGCGCAACAAGGCACACAGGTCTCGCATGGAGGCCCAGTTATTGGTGGTGAAGTGGTGCTGTTCCGCAGAGCGACTCACGCGTGATTGCTGCAGCTGAAACTCCACTATTGCCTGCTGCTGCTCGCACAGTCTGGCCAGCATGTGCAAGGTGGAGTTCCACCTTGTGGGCACGTCACATATGAGGCGGTGAGCTGGAAGGCCGAAGTTACGCTGCAGCGCTGACAGGCGAGCAGCAGCAGGGTGAGAACGCCGAAAGTGCACACACACAGCCCGCACTTTCTGCAGCAGCTCTGGCATATTGGGGTAATTTTTAAGGAACCTCTGGACCACCAAGTTCAGCACATGCGCCAGGCAAGGGATGTGCGTCAAACCGGCTAGACCCAGAGCTGCTACGAGATTTCGCCCATTATCGCACACCACCAGGCCGGGCTTGAGGCTCACTGACAGCAACCACTCATCGGTCTGTTGTTCCATGTCCCTCCACAACTCCTGCGCGGTGTGGGATTTTCCCCCAAACAGGAAAGTTTTAAAACTGCCTGCTGTCGTTTACCCCTGGCTGTGCTGAAGTTGGTGGTGAAGGTGTTACGCTGAATGGATGAGGAGGCGGTAGAGGATGAGGAAGAGGAGAAGGAGGAGTTAGCAACAGGAGGCAAACTGAAGCGCCCTGCAATCCTCGGTGGTGGAAGGACATGCGCCAAACCGCTATCTGCCTCAGGCCCAGCAGCCACTGCATTTACCCAGTGTGCTGTTAGGGAGATATAACGTCCCTGCCCGTGCTTACTGGTCCACGCATCCGTAGTGTGACAGCAGGAAGGTAAAGTCACCTGGTTGCATCCAGGGGGGTAGATATATTTCGCCCAGATTCAGGCTTTACGCCGACTTATACAACTAGGTGGAGAGTTGTATAAGCCCAGCTGAGGCTAGTGGGCTCATGGATGACTCATACCTCTAGGGAGAGTGTGGGGCGTCGTGCAGACAGGGAGTTGATGAGACCAGCTGAAGCTTGTCAGCTCATTTAGGCCTCTATAAGAACTCCCAGCTTCATTAGGTGTTTGCTCATGCCTGGAACCAGACCTGTGTGGACTGTCTAGGGAGAGTGAACCCCTGTGTGGTGAGACAAAGCCTGTGTGGCTATTTGCTTGGACATTTAAAACCAGGGACTTAGGGACTAGGACAGCACTAGGCTGATCCCAGTTGTTAGTTAGGAAACCTGTATGTTTACTCAGAGGTCAAGTTGACCAGGATTTATTTTATTTATGTTTCTTTTGCTTTGCTGTGTTTTGTCACTGTAAATAGAAAATAAACCGCACCTTTTTGATTTTGAAAACCACAACCTCCGTTTGCTGGGCCGGTTTTTGTGTGGGGAGCCCATCCCGGGGGTCACACACACCCGCTGCCGAGCTAACCCCCTCACAGTAGTTAGGTGGACCTTGCCACAGATGGCGTTGCGCAGTGCACACCTGATTTTGTCCCCCACCTGGTTGTGCAGGGAAGGGATGGCTCGCCTGGAAAAGTAGTGGCGGCTGGGCACGACGTACTGCGGGACAGCCAATGCCATCAGGCTTTTAAAACTCTGCGTCTCCACCAGACGGAATGACAGCATTTCAAAGGCCAGGAATTTTGAAATGCTGGCAATCAGGGCCAGGGATCGCGGGTGGCTAGGGGGGTACTTCCTCTTCCGCTCCAATGTTTGGGAGATAGAGAGCTGAACGCTTCCATGGGACATTGTGGAGATGGTCGGTGACCCAGGTGGTAGTGTTGCTGGCAGATCCTCTGTTTGCGTGGTGACAGGTGCCACTGTCACTACAGAGGTGGATGAAGAGGCCGAGACTGCAGCAGAAGAGGAAGCAGGAGGAGCCAGAGACCTTTCTTGGTTTCTGAGGTGTCTACTCCACTGCAGCTC
This sequence comes from Rana muscosa, assembly GCA_029206835.1. NCBI lineage: Eukaryota > Metazoa > Chordata > Amphibia > Anura > Ranidae > Rana > Rana muscosa. Next base: position 85,205,327 of record CM055124.1, read on the forward strand.
GTGCTTTGCACTTAGATGCCTGGTCATGCAGCTTGTGCTCAGGTTGAGAACGTTTATGCCTCGCTTCAGGCTCTGATTGCACAGCGTGCAAACCACTCGTGTCATGTCATCAACACACTGTGTGAAGAACTGCCACGCTAGGGAAGTCCTTGGACCTGGCTTTGGTGTGCTCGGTCCCTTGCTGCGTTGGGCAGTAGCAGATGTACTGTCTAGGGGACGAATGCTCCGTTTTTGCACCCTGCTCCCTCTTCTGCTGTGCTGGTGGCTCTGTGCGACCACCGCCTCTTCCTCCGAAGTACACTGGTCACCTGCATAACGTTGATTCCATGTGGGGTCGAGGACCTCATCATCCTCCACATCATCTTCCACCCAGTCTTCACCCCTGCCCTCCATGTCTGTCTGCACAATTGCGAAAGCAGCAGCAGTTGGCACCTGTGTTTTGTCATCATCCGAGACGTGCTGCGATGGTCCTCCCATGTACCCATCATGAAACATAAGTGGTTGGGCATCGGTGCACTCAATCTCTTCCACTTCTGGGGCAGGGCTAGGTGGATGGCCCTGGGAAACCCTGCTAACAGAGTCATCGAAAAGCAGAAGAGACTGCTGCATGATTTGGGGCTCAGACTGCTTGGCTGATTTGCAAGGGGGTGAGGTGAAAGACTGATGGACATGGGCTTCAGGTGCCAACTCTGTCTCCCACCCACTCTTCTGCTGAAAAATCAATGTGAAGGAACCCGAGGCACTGTCAGCAACCCAATCTACTATCGCCTGTACTTGTCCTGGCCTAAACATTGGTACAGCCTCATTAGGCATGACAAAATACCGCCGCAGGCTCGGTCGCCTACTGGCACCTGAGGAAGGTGTTTCACTTGTGCGTGTAGCTGGCACAGATCCACCACGTCCTCTCCCTGCAACAGGAGCTCCACCAGCAGCACCACGACCGGGGCCACCACGTCCCTTTGACCTTCCCCTCATATTATCCAAATTTAGGATCTTGCCCTAAATGGCGTTTTTTGGAAGACCACAACACACCCACAGTACGTAATGGCTGAAACGCACAGCTACAGAACTGCAGAAAATGCTATTAAAAAAAAAAAGGTTGTTTTTTTTAGTATAGCACAGTACAAGGAAAATATATATAAATAGTTTTTTTACACACACCTCCAGATGTGTATTTCACACTGCAAAATATTTTCTGTGGCCCTAAATGGCGTTTTTTGCCAGACCACAACACACCCACAGCACGTAACCGCTGAATCGCACAGCTACAGAAAATGCTATTCAAAAAAAAAGGTTGTTTTTTTTAGTATAGCACTGTACAATATATAGAAATTGTTTATTTTACACACCTCCACATGTGTATTTCACACTGCAAAATATTTTCTGTGGCCCTAAATGGCGTTTTTTGAAAGAGCACAACACAACCACAGTATTTAACCACTGAATCGCACAGCTATAGAAGTGCAGAGAATGCTATTCAAAAAAAATGTTGTTTTTTTTAGTATAGCACTGTACAATATATAGAAATTGTTTATTTTACACACCTCCACATGTGTATTTCACACTGCAAAATATTTTCTGTGGCCCTAAATGGCCTTTTTTGAAAGAGCACAACACAACCACAGTATTTAACCACTGAATCGCACAGCTATAGAAGTGCAGAGAATGCTATTCAAAAAAAATGTTGTTTTTTTTAGTATAGCACTGTACAATATATAGAAATTGTTTATTTTACACACCTCCACATGTGTATTTCACACTGCAAAATATTTTCTGTGGCCCTAAATGGCGTTTTTTGAAAGAGCACAACACAACCACAGTATTTAACCACTGAATCGCACAGCTATAGAAGTGCAGAGAATGCTATTCAAAAAAAATTTTGTTTTTTTTAGTATAGCACTGTACAATATATAGAAATTGTTTATTTTACACACCTCCACATGTGTATTTCACACTGCAAAATATTTTCTGTGGCCCTAAATGGCGTTTTTTGAAAGAGCACAACACAACCACAGTATTTAACCACTGAATCGCACAGCTATAGAAGTGCAGAGAATGCTATTCAAAAAAAATTTTGTTTTTTTTAGTATAGCACTGTACAATATATAGAAATTGTTTATTTTACACACCTCCACATGTGTATTTCACACTGCAAAATATTTTCTGTGGCCCTAAATGGCGTTTTTTGAAAGAGCACAACACAACCACAGTATTTAACCACTGAATCGCACAGCTATAGAAGTGCAGAGAATGCTATTCAAAAAAAATGTTGGTTTTTTTTGTATAGCACTGTACAATATATAGAAATTGTTTATTTTACACACCTCCACATGTGTATTTCACACTGCAAAATATTTTCTGTGGCCCTAAATGGCGTTTTTTGAAAGAGCACAACACAACCACAGTATTTAACCACTGAATCGCACAGCTATAGAAGTGCAGAGAATGCTATTCAAAAAAAATGTTGTTTTTTTTTAGTATAGCACTGTACAACATATAGAAATTGTTTATTTTACACACCTCCACATGTGTATTTCACACTGCAAAATATTTTCTGTGGCCCTAAATGGCGTTTTTTGAAAGAGCACAACACAACCACAGTATATAACCGCTGAATCGCACAGCTGCAGAGAATGCTATTCAAAAAAAAGTTTTTTTTTTTTTTTTAGTATAGCATAGTACAAGAAAAATATATAGAAATTGGTTATTTCACACAACTACAGATATACACTGCAAAATATTTTTTTTGCCCAAAAATAGGTCTTTTTTGCGCACAACAAAGTGCCGTTTTTTTTTTTGCAACAGCACAATAAAGTGCCTTTTTTTTTTTTTGGGGCCCAAAAATGGGTCTTTTTAGCAAAAGCACAATAAAGTGCCTTTTTTTTTTTTTCTGAACAAAATAGGTCTTTTAGCAAGAGCACAATACAGCCACAGTATGGAATAGGTGTATCACTCAACGTAATGCAGTGCTGGTGCACTGAGCTTGCAACACAAACAGATAAACCTATGCAGATCGCTGAGCTATTATATCTCTCAATCTGGACTCCTATCTAAATCTCTCTCCCTGAAAGCACAAACAGGATCCTGCCCCTACACTACACTACACTACACTGTCTCCCTATCTTTTCTATCAGTAGATTGCAGAATCAGGACTAACTCCTATTCTCTCCCTCACAGCAACAGCAGCCAGGATCCTTTCCCTACACTGTCTAAAAGCAGAGTGACGATCTGTGCTGTGTGCCTCTTTCTTATATAGAAGCTGGTCACATGCTGGGTCACATGTTGCACTGACCAATTACAGCCATGCCATTAGTAGGCATGGCTATGATGGCTTCTAAGGGCACACCAGCTAATCAAATGGTGATTGGCTGGCCCCTGAAGCATTTCTAACTGCGCCATTAAATTCCCGAATCCGAACCCGAACCCGGACTTTAGCGCAAAATCCGGGTCCGGGTCCGGGGTCGGGAAAACGCCAAAATTCGGTACGGACCCGAACTTTACAGTTCGGGTCCGCTCAACACTATTCCCAACACAACACCCATCTGAATATCATTAACCTCACTCCTCATAGATTATCTGAGGATGAGTCTTCAGTTCTACAATTGGGCTTAGGTTTCTGTCCTCTGGACTCTCTAAAAGTCACAGACACAATCAAGGACTTATACCTCTTTGCTCGCAACCTCACTTTTAAATTCATTTATGATAATGATCGTGCCAAGATTAATTTAGAGCGGGAGTTGGCTGAGCGCACAAAGCATTTCTCGATGGAGGAATTCCGTGCGCTCCGCGACCTTATGCTCCTTTATGATGAAGGTGGCATGGAAGATCTCCAGTCACCGACACCCACCATCACTCCCCCACTCCCAACCTCCACTATTTTACATCCACCCAAACCTTTTAGACTCCGTTCGCGGAAATTTCCAGATTTAATGACATGTCCCGCTATCTGGGCATTTGTACAGGCCACTATTCGTGATCTTAAAAGACAGAAATGGCAGAATATACCTTCTAACCTTACGCAGGGGCAGACCAAAGCTTTGAAAATGTTACAGAAATCTCCAGATCTGGTAATAAAAAACTCAGACAAAGGAGGGAACATTGTTCTAATGACACACGAGTTCTACCAGAACATGTGTCTCTCAATTCTCCAAAATGTCAATTGGTACTGTCCCATTTCTCATGCTGCCATTTCTTCCTTTTCCACACAACTGCATATCCTTTGCACTGAGGCCTTCCACTTGGGCCTCATTGAGAAGGATACTTTAGAATTTCTTCTCCCCAAATTTCCCCGTATACCCACCTTCTATGCTTTGCCTAAAACCCACAAAAATATAAGCAATCCCCCAGGCCGCCCTATTGTCTCTGGAATTGGATCCCTTACTGATAATGCCAGCAAGTTCGTTGACGCCTTTTTGATGCCGCACGTCAGCAGTCTGCCCTCTTACATCAAGGATACTTCTGACTTGCTGCGTCACATTGAGGGTATCCGGGTCCCCCCGGACGCCCTGCTCGTGGCCATAGATGTCGAGGCATTATACTCGAGCATCCCCCACGAGCGGGGCGTCCGGGTGGCCGGTTCTTTTTTACACGAACAGGAGCGGACCTCTTGGCCACTCAATGAGTTCATTCTTGATTTGTTGTATTTCATTTTGACTAAAAATTATTTTCTCTTTAATGATCAACTTTTTTTACAAACACAGGGGGTCGCAATGGGGACTTCTTGCGCCCCCGCCTACGCCAATCTTTATTTGGGTGGGTGGGAGCGCTCTATTAATGCAGACGAACAATACACGGAAATGCTTGAGCATGCGTTGGTTTGGTATCGTTATATTGACGATCTTTTTCTGGTCTGGACGGGGACTAGTACACAATTAGAACAATTTATGGATTTACTAAATTGTAATGATTTCAACTTGACCTTCACAGTATATTTTGATGATACTCAGGTCCCATTTTTGGACCTGACTGTCATGAAACAACCAGACGGTACGTTAAGTACCAACCTTTATCGTAAACCGACTGCCGGTAACACTTTACTTTACGCCACCAGCGCCCATCCAAAGCCATTGATACGCAGTATCCCATTTGCGCAATATCTACGCATACGTAGAAATTTTGCTTCAGAAAGTGACTTTAAAATTCAAGCTAACGCTTTACGTGAACGTTTATTACTAAGAGGTTATTCTCGCTCCAACCTGAGAAAGGCCTATAATAAGGCCCGCCTTCGCTCCAGGCAATCTCTGCTTTACCCCCCCCCCTAGACTGAAACCTATTCAAGAATCAGTCAGATTTGTTACTACCTTTTCGGGTCATCATCGCACACTTCGAAATATCCTCAATGAACACTGGCATTTGCTCACCGAACATAATACCTTGCAAAAACACCTTAGACCTTATCCAGAATTGGTGTTCCGCAGAGCTCACTCTTTACGGGATCGCCTAACTCAGAGTCACTACATTCACTACAGTGTCCCGCCACAGGGACCCAACGGCACCTACCAATGTGGAGAATGTGCCCGTTGCCCTTGGGTTCTGGAGGGCCGGACCTTTACTCTCCCTAATGGGGAGCATTTCCGCTCCTCTGCATATGCCAACTGTGGCACCAAGGGGGTTATTTACCTTATGGTTTGCTCTTGCAAGGCTTTTTACGTGGGTAAAACCATCAGAGAGTTCAGACAACGTATAGGAGATCACATATACTATTCTGGCAATGGGAAATTGACCACCATTGGACGACACATAGGTCTATACCACCGTTATGACCTATCTGCCGTGCGGTTTTTCGTCTTGGAAGTTGTTAAACCGAGCCCCAGGGGTGGCGATTGGGATAGAACTATCCTACAGAGGGAAACCCTGTGGATAGAACACCTCAATGCCACAATTCCCCCTGGAATTAATGAGATGAACTCCTATAAATCCTTTTTATAAGTTAATTTTATTATTCATTTATTTATTTTTCTTCTCCCTTCTTCCTTTCCTTCCCCCCTCCCCCTTCCCCCCCCCTCCTCCCCCCCCCCCTTCCTTTTCCCCCCTTCCCCCCCCCTTTCCCCCCCCCTCTCCTCTTCTGAAATATGGCCTTTTTATAAGTCTATATCCAACCTTATTTGCCATTAACGTGACACATTCCTGTAAACGTGCTGTTTTTCTTTCCAATCCCTTAAATTGTATATTGGTGATTTCTGTCAAACATATTGTTATTGATAGGTACCATTAATCATCTATTAAAAGCTCTATATTACTATTATATGTATATTGTTATTGTATTACACCTTATTGTTTTTGGTCTCTGGCTGCTGACGTTACATGCGATGCGGCGGCTTCCTATTTCCACCCCATTGGCGGATCAGTTCTCTTCCTGGTCGGGATGACTATGTCATCCCGTACTTGCGTCGTTTGACCTGGCCCCACGGCCATGGGTTAATTGACGCGCACTTGCACGTCAGGTGTGCACAGTGCGGAAGGGATGACCCCGTGACGTCACGCGCCGCACGTCACTTGCGGCGCATCTGACGACGGGGTCGGGGAACACACATAAGTGGCTTGTTCGCAAGCCCTTGGTGTGAGTGGTGCATGCACACTCCCCCTGGAAAACCATATGTGAGGAACAGACATGCCGAGGTGAGTGCTCTATATAGCAACAAGGCGCTTAGTTGCCTTTCAATCTGTTTAAAATTGCTGTTTTTTTTATATGCAACTTTTTGGTTTCATATACAGCCTATAACCTTGTCCCTCTACTTCGCCGGACTTTGGGCTCTAAATCTGGTCTATCATAACCCTCTGGCTGTCTAGATCCTCCTTAGGTTTTCCTCATCACTGCAATATGTTTGAATATTGGTAAGAGCCTATTACATGTGCTGGCTATATAGTCCAGTCTTTACCCCAAGTGCCCTAATTTTTTCCCTTCCCTCCCCTTCCCCTCTGGGTTCCTTGGTCTGTCTCCCCTCCCTCCCTGGTTTGTATCTGCTGGGCACAGTGGTTTGGTGTCTGTTGGTGTTTCCAGTACATTGGGGGTCGAGGTCGGCTCTTTTCGTATTAGAATTTTTTCCCCCCTCCCCCCCTTCCCCCGCCCTTTCCCCCCCCTTCCTTTCCCCCCCCCCACATCTCCCTTCCCTTCCCTCCCTTCCCCCCCCCTCTCTTCCCCCTTCCTTAATCCCCTCTTCCCCTCCCCCCCCTTTTTTCTTCACCTCCCCTCTCCCTGTCAATCGTTTCCCTTTCCTCCAATAATTTTTTCCCTCCCTCTCTCCCCCTTCCCTCCCTCTCTCTCTTTCCTCCCCCCCTCTTTCTTTCCCCCCCTCTTCCCATGTTCCTTTCACTTCCCCTCTCCCCCCCTCTTTCCTCCCCTCCTTTTCCCTCCCTTTTCATCCCTTTCCTTCCCTCGTTATCCCCTCCCTTCCCCACCCTCGTTTCCTCCTTTTCCCTCTCCCTCCCCTTCCTTTCCTCTCCCCTCCCCCCTCCCCTCTCTCCTCCCCCCCCTCTTTCCCCCTTTCTTCCCCCCCCCTCACTATCAGCACTGGGTGTCCCATGTTAAATTGGCTCAAATACAAATGATCTAATTCAATATTATTTTAATCATTACTATTAGATTGTATCAATCTGCACCATATACATTTTTTCCCCCTCATCCGCCGCGGGGGGTTTACTTGGGCAGTCGCTGCACCTCTGAACGTCTCTACGGTGAGCAGTCCACATACCTTGACTTTTTGATTATATTGTCGATATTAAATACGTTCTATAATTGTATTAACACATTGCTAGAGTATTTATTATGTATATTATGTCTTGTACAGACCCTCCTGAAGAAGCGGTTTTTCTGCCGCGAAACCGGTTGAGGCTTGGCCTGCTCCACTTTGATAGATTGTATACGGCTGTTTTGTCACCGACTCATGCTGTTCTATACTGTGGGGTTTGGTCTTTGTTTTTTTAAAATATTATTGTCTTTTTTTGTTTATACACATCAATAAATATTTTTTATGTAATATTTGTATGTTGTCATATCAGTGCCTGAGAAAGTCCATTAAACCTTTAATCCTGAGTGACTATTAGGGGAAGATGATTCTAGCAACCACTACCCTATGTCTGATGGATTCCCTCCTCAAACATTACTACGGATGAGGGCACAATATATTGTTAGTTTATTTTTTTTATAATTGAGGCTATACTCAACTCTTCTCTTCACTCTATAGGGTGGATAACACACCCGTTTCTCTCTTTCGATGGATATCACCAAGTGATCCATACGAAAATCATTTTGAGTGCCTCTACCTTTTTATTAAAGCTATACTGTTTTCTTTTCTCTATTTATACCATTTCACCAACAATTTTTGGGAAAAGATCGACTAGCCATAACCATGGATGTTCTAGGCACTGATTGGACTGGGTTCATGTCTAAAATTCACACTTCTTGTATGAATGACCATAAAATTGAAGATGATCTTAAATTGTTTTTTTCAAAAATGTTTTCACTCTTAAAGCGCAAATCACACCTTCACTGGCACATCGAATATTTTAGGTATTATTTGGCAGAGAATATTTGTCCAATTGGACTTAGAGTCCAAATTTTCCCTACCATCAAAGACCCCTCAGTAGATTTCAAAAAAATATGGGAAAGTTCCCTCTTAAACTGCAGTTCTGAATTGATGAAGTCTTTGGTTGTACAATATTCTAAGGACATGATCAATCTAGACCAAGAAATTGATAATCTTAATGTACAATACCTCCATCTGGTTGGCAACATTACGTTTGCCGCCAAGTGGAAGGAATTAAAAGAACGTCTAGAGACCATCAATAAAGAAATCATCATCAAAAAACAAACCAAATTTAATAAAGATAAGGCTGTCTTTGCAGAGGGACATGCATATAAATGGTCAGGTGGTGTATCTACCAAGAGGGGATTTCAACGTGCAAACTTTGCCCGAAATCCCACTACAGAGGCTGAATCTGATTCATCAGCCTCATCTAACTTTTCACAAAATCCTATACACTCCACCACACCAGCAGTCTATTCATCTCATAAGAGACTAAGATATGGAGGTGGTACACCTCCTACTGGCCCCAAGAAAGGTAAAAAGGGACATACTGGACCCAAAATACGTGGGCCGCCATTACAGGACGTGACTAATCCCACTGGTCTGGTCACCGGTGGAGTTGCCACGTCCACTTCATTACATGGGGCAATTCCTAAAGTTCTTAGTTCCATGTCCAATAAATATACTAAAGTTAACGAGGATGCCATTTTTTTAGCCCTGAAAAAACAGCAGGGAAATTTAGACACATTCGTTCACAAGAACACACAACCACTTCCCTTCCCTTTACCACCACAAACAATTCCCAACACAACACCCATCTGAATATCATTAACCTCACTCCTCATAGATTATCTGAGGATGAGTCTTCAGTTCTACAATTGGGCTTAGGTTTCTGTCCTCTGGACTCTCTAAAAGTCACAGACACAATCAAGGACTTATACCTCTTTGCTCGCAACCTCACTTTTAAATTCATTTATGATAATGATCGTGCCAAGATTAATTTAGAGCGGGAGTTGGCTGAGCGCACGAAGCATTTCTCGATGGAGGAATTCCGTGCGCTCCGCGACCTTATGCTCCTTTATGATGAAGGTGGCATGGAAGATCTCCAGTCACCGACACCCACCATCACTCCCCCACTCCCAACCTCCACTATTTTACATCCACCCAAACCTTTTAGACTCCGTTCGCGGAAATTTCCAGACTTAATGACATGTCCCGCTATCTGGGCATTTGTACAGGCCACTATTCGTGATCTTAAAAGACAGAAATGGCAGAATATACCTTCTAACCTTACGCAGGGGCAGACCAAAGCTTTGAAAATGTTACAGAAATCTCCAGATCTGGTAATAAAAAACTCAGACAAAGGAGGGAACATTGTTCTAATGACACACGAGTTCTACCAGAACATGTGTCTCTCAATTCTCCAAAATGTCAATTGGTACTGTCCCATTTCTCATGCTGCCATTTCTTCCTTTTCCACACAACTGCATATCCTTTGCACTGAGGCCTTCCACTTGGGCCTCATTGAGAAGGATACTTTAGAATTTCTTCTCCCCAAATTTCCCCGTATACCCACCTTCTATGCTTTGCCTAAAACCCACAAAAATATAAGCAATCCCCCAGGCCGCCCTATTGTCTCTGGAATTGGAACCCTTACTGATAATGCCAGCAAGTTCGTTGACGCCTTTTTGATGCCGCACGTCAGCAGTCTGCCCTCTTACATCAAGGATACTTCTGACTTGCTGCGTCACATTGAGGGTATCCGGGTCCCCCCGGACGCCCTGCTCGTGGCCATAGATGTCGAGGCATTATACTCGAGCATCCCCCACGAGCGGGGCGTCCGGGTGGCCGGTTCTTTTTTACACGAACAGGAGCGGACCTCTTGGCCACTCAATGAGTTCATTCTTGATTTGTTGTATTTCATTTTGACTAAAAATTATTTTCTCTTTAATGATCAACTTTTTTTACAAACACAGGGGGTCGCAATGGGGACTTCTTGCGCCCCCGCCTACGCCAATCTTTATTTGGGTGGGTGGGAGCGCTCTATTAATGCAGACGAACAATACACGGAAATGCTTGAGCATGCGTTGGTTTGGTATCGTTATATTGACGATCTTTTTCTGGTCTGGACGGGGACTAATACACAATTAGAACAATTTATGGATTTACTAAATTGTAATGATTTCAACTTGACCTTCACAGTATATTTTGATGATACTCAGGTCCCATTTTTGGACCTGACTGTCATGAAACAACCAGACGGTACGTTAAGTACCAACCTTTATCGTAAACCGACTGCCGGTAACACTTTACTTTACGCCACCAGCGCCCATCCAAAGCCATTGATACGCAGTATCCCATTTGCGCAATATCTACGCATACGTAGAAATTGTGCTTCAGAAAGTGACTTTAAAATTCAAGCTAACGCTTTACGTGAACGTTTATTACTAATAGGTTATTCTCGCTCCAACCTGAGAAAGGCCTATAATAAGGCCCGCCTTCGCTCCAGGCAATCTCTGCTTTACCCCCCCCCCCTAGACTGAAACCTATTCAAGAATCAGTCAGATTTGTTACTACCTTTTCGGGTCATCATCGCACACTTCGAAATATCCTCAATGAACACTGGCATTTGCTCACCGAACATAATACCTTGCAAAAACACCTTAGACCTTATCCAGAATTGGTGTTCCGCAGAGCTCACTCTTTACGGGATCGCCTAACTCAGAGTCACTACATTCACTACAGTGTCCCGCCACAGGGACCCAACGGCACCTACCAATGTGGAGAATGTGCCCGTTGCCCTTGGGTTCTGGAGGGCCGGACCTTTACTCTCCCTAATGGGGAGCATTTCCGCTCCTCTGCATATGCCAACTGTGGCACCAAGGGGGTTATTTACCTTATGGTTTGCTCTTGCAAGGCTTTTTACGTGGGTAAAACCATCAGAGAGTTCAGACAACGTATAGGAGATCACATATACTATTCTGGCAATGGGAAATTGACCACCATTGGACGACACATAGGTCTATACCACCGTTATGACCTATCTGCCGTGCGGTTTTTCGTCTTGGAAGTTGTTAAACCGAGCCCCAGGGGTGGCGATTGGGATAGAACTATCCTACAGAGGGAAACCCTGTGGATAGAACACCTCAATGCCACAATTCCCCCTGGAATTAATGAGATGAACTCCTATAAATCCTTTTTATAAGTTAATTTTATTATTAATTTATTTATTTTTCTTCTCCCTTCTTCCTTTCCTTCCCCCCTCCCCCTTTCCCCCCCCCCCTTCCCCCCCCCTCTCCTCTTCTGAAATATGGCCTTTTTATAAGTCTATATCCAACCTTATTTGCCATTAACGTGACACATTCCTGTAAACGTGCTGTTTTTCTTTCCAATCCCTTAAATTGTATATTGGTGATTTCTGTCAAACATATTGTTATTGATAGGTACCATTAATCATCTATTAAAAGCTCTATATTACTATTATATGTATATTGTTATTGTATTACACCTTATTGTTTTTGGTCTCTGGCTGCTGACGTTACATGCGATGCGGCGGCTTCCTATTTCCACCCCATTGGCGGATCAGTTCTCTTCCTGGTCGGGATGACTATGTCATCCCGTACTTGCGTCTTTTGACCTGGCCCCACGGCCATGGGTTAATTGACGCGCACTTGCACGTCAGGTGTGCACAGTGCGGAAGGGATGACCCCGTGACGTCACGCGCCGCACGTCACTTGCGGCGCATCTGACGGCGGGGCCGGGGAACACACATAAGTGGCTTGTTCGCAAGCCCTTGGTGTGAGTGGTGCATGCACACTCCCCCTGGAAAACCATATGTGAGGAACAGACATGCCGAGGTGAGTGCTCTATATAGCAACAAGGCGCTTAGTTGCCTTTCAATCTGTTTAAAATTGCTGTTTTTTTTATATGCAACTTTTTGGTTTCATATACAGCCTATAACCTTGTCCCTCTACTTCGCCGGACTTTGGGCTCTAAATCTGGTCTATCATAACCCTCTGGCTGTCTAGATCCTCCTTAGGTTTTCCTCATCACTGCAATATGTTTGAATATTGGTAAGAGCCTATTACATGTGCTGGCTATATAGTCCAGTCTTTACCCCAAGTGCCCTAATTTTTTCCCTTCCCTCCCCTTCCCCTCTGGGTTCCTTGGTCTGTCTCCCCTCCCTCCCTGGTTTGTATCTGCTGGGCACAGTGGTTTGGTGTCTGTTGGTGTTTCCAGTACATTGGGGGTCGAGGTCGGCTCTTTTCGTATTAGAATTTTTTCCCCCTTTCTCCCCCCCCCCCTCACTATCAGCACTGGGTGTCCCATGTTAAATTGGCTCAAATACAAATTATCTAATTCAATATTATTTTAATCATTACTATTAGATTGTATCAATCCGCACCATATACGTTTTTTCCCCCTCATCCGCCGCGGGGGGTTTACTTGGGCAGTCGCTGCACCTCTGAACGTCTCTACGGTGAGCAGTCCACATACCTTGACTTTTTGATTATATTGTCGATATTAAATACGTTCTATAATTGTATTAACACATTGCTAGAGTATTTATTATGTATATTATGTCTTGTACAGACCCTCCTGAAGAAGCGGTTTTTCTGCCGCGAAACCGGTTGAGGCTTGGCCTGCTCCACTTTGATAGATTGTATACGGCTGTTTTGTCACCGACTCATGCTGTTCTATACTGTGGGGTTTGGTCTTTGTTTTTTAAAATATTATTGTCTTTTTTTGTTTATACACATCAATAAATATTTTTTATGTAATATTTGTATGTTGTCATATCAGTGCCTGAGAAAGTCCATTAAACCTTTAATCCTGAGTGACTATTAGGGGAAGATGATTCTAGCAACCACTACCCTATGTCTGATGGATTCCCTCCTCAAACATTACTACGGATGAGGGCACAATATATTGTTAGTTTATTTTTTTTATAATTGAGGCTATACTCAACTCTTCTCTTTACTCATCATGAAACATAAGTGGTTGGGCATCGGTGCACTCAATCTCTTCCACTTCTGGGGCAGGGCTAGGTGGATGGCCCTGGGAAACCCTGCTAACAGAGTCATCGAAAAGCAGAAGAGACTGCTGCATGATTTGGGGCTCAGACTGCTTGGCTGATTTGCAAGGGCGTGAGGTGAAAGACTGATGGACATGGGTTTCAGGTGCCAACTCTGATCTTTCATCAGAAGAGTGGGTGGGAGACAATGTGAAGGAACCCGAGGCACTGTCAGCAACCCAATCTACTATCGCCTGTACTTGTCCTGGCCTAAACATTCGTACAGCCTCATTAGGCACGACAAAATACCGCCGCAGGCTCGGTCGCCTACTCGCACCTGAGGAAGGTGTTTCACTTGTGCGTGTATCTGGCACAGATCCACCACGTCCTCTCCCTGCAACAGGAGCTCCACCAGCAGCACCACGACCGGGGCCACCACGTCCCTTTGACCTTCTCCTCATATTTTCCAAATTTAGGATCTTGCCCTAAATGGGTGTTTTTGGAAGAGCAGAACACACCCACAGTACGTAACCGCTGAATCGCACAGCTACAGAACTGCCAAAAATGCTATTCAAAAAATTTTTTGTTTTTTTAGTATAGCACAGTAGGAGAAAACTATATAGAAATTGTTTATTTCACACACCTCCACATATGTATAACACACTGCAAACTATTTTTTGTGCCCCTAAATGGCGTTTTTTGGAAGACCACAACACACCCACAGTACTTAACCGCTGAATCGCACAGCTACAGAACTGCAGAAAATGCTATTCAAAAAAAGACCCGTTTAGGGCAAAAAAAAAAATGCACTTTAATGTACGCTTGCAAAAAGAGCCATTCAGGGCCACAAAAAATAGTTTGCAGTGTGTTATACATATGTGGAGGTGTGTGAAATAAACAATTTCTATATAGTTTTCTCCTACTGTGCTATACTAAAAAAACAACATTTTTTTTGAATAGCATTTTCTGCAGTTCTGTAGCTGTGCGATTCAGCGGTTACGTACTGTGGGTGTGTTGTAGTCTTCCAAAAAACGCCATTTAGGGGCACAAAAAATAGTTTGCAGTGTGTTATACATATGTGGAGGTGTGTGAAATAAACAATTTCTATATAGTTTTCTCCTACTGTGCTATACTAAAAAAACAACATTTTTTTTGAATAGCATTTTCTGCAGTTCTGTAGCTGTGCGATTCAGCGGTTACGTACTGTGGGTGTGTTGTAGTCTTCCAAAAAACGCCATTTAGGGGCACAAAAAATAGTTTGCAGTGTGTTATACATATGTGGAGGTGTGTGAAATAAACAATTTCTATATAGTTTTCTCCTACTGTGCTATACTAAAAAAACAACATTTTTTTTGCCCTATGGGTCTTTTGGAAAAGAGCACAATAAAGTGCCTTTTTTTCCCCCCCTAAATTGATCTTTTTCAAAGAGCAGAATACACCCACAGTATGGAAACAGTGTATCTCTCAACGTAATATATGCAGTGCTGGTGCACTGAGCTTGCAGATAAAAGTTAGATTTTCTCTGACACTGGGCTCATGGCAGTGTAAAAAGACTGTGCACTGCAACACAAACAGGTTAACCTATGCAGATCGCTGATTTTAATCTCTGAATCTGGACTCCTATATAATAAATCTCTCTCCCTGAAAGCACCAACAGGAACCTGGCCCTACACTACACTATCTCTCTATCTTTTCCCTCAGATTGCAGAATCAGGACTACCTCATGTATTTTACAATCTCTCCCTATTGGCAACAGCAGCAGCCAAGATCCTCTCCCTATCTATTCTGAAGCAGAGTGACGTGTGTGCTGTGTGCCTCTAGCTTATATAGAAGCTGGGTCACATGTTGCACTGACCAATCACAGCCATGCCATTAGTAGGCATGGCTATGATGGCTTCTAAGGGCACACCAGCTAATCAAAAGGTGATTGGCTGGCCCCTGAAGCATTTCTAACTGCGTAATTAGATTGCCGAACCCGAACCCGGACTTTTGCGCAAAGTCCGGGTTCGGGTTCGGGAAAAAGCTAAAGTTCGGTACGGACCCGAACTTTACAGTTCGGGTTCGCTCAACACTACTGACCAGAAGTAGCATTCATGGAACAATTGCAGGCAATTCATAAATTCAGATAAGTCAAACACCTATTATTAATGGCATGATGTTCTATTTTCTGCAATAGAGCTTGGCAAGTTTACTACCATATTTTTGAAGGAGACTTTACTTATTGCTCCAATACAGATTGCACAAACTTGGATTTAGGCCTTTTCCCTGTATTCTTGGTTGTCTCATGCTAATGCTGTTCTCCCACTTAGGAAATGTACCTAAGACCATAGGGGGTGCTACATTAACCACTTAAAGTGGAAGTAAACCCTTCTATCGTTTTCAGCCAAGGAAGCTGCCATCTTGACCTCTGTTTAATCTTCAACTGCCATGATGCTGCACATGTGACCAGTCATGACACCAGCCATTGGATGGTTTGACAGTTTGGTTGAGAGCACAACCAATGTGGCAGTTAGCATTTACGGCATGCTGTGAATTTAACAGTTTTTTTTAAACTGTTAAATCAATGGGTTTACTTCCACTTTAAGAAACGAGCCTCTTTCTGAGATTTGTTGTTTACAAGTTAATTTTATATATTTTGCTATAAAATTACTTAGAACCCCAAACATTATACATTTTTTTTCTAACACCCTAGAGAATAAAATGGTGGTCGTTGCAATACTTTCTGTCACACCGTATTTGTGCAGCGGTCTTCCAAACACACTTTTTTGGGGAAAAAATAAAATTTTTGAGTTTAAAAAAACAGTAAAGTTAACCATTTAAAAAAAATATATTGTGAAAGATAATCTTACGCCGAGTAAATTGATACCCAACATGTCACGCTTCAAAATTGGCGACAAACTTTGGCGACAAACTTTTACCCTTAAAAATCTCCATAGGCGACGTTTAAAAAATTCTACAGGTTGCATGTTTTGAGTTACAAAGGAGCTCTAGGGCTAGAATTATTTCTCTCACTCTAACGATTGCGGCGATACCCCACATGTGTGGTTTGAACACCGCTTTCACATGCGGGCGCTGCTCACGCGTGCGTTCGCTTCTGCACGCGAGCTCAACGGGACAGGGCACGTTTACATTTTTCTTATTTATTTTACTTTTTTTTTTTTTTTTTTTTACGCTGTTCTTTAAAAAAAAACGTGTTACTTTTATTCCTATCACAAGGAATGTAAACTTCCCTTGTAAAAGAAAAAAAAAGCATAGCAGGACCTCTTAAATATGAGATCTAGGGTCCAAAAGACCTCAGATCTCATATTTACACTAAAATACAATAAAAAAATGGCCTTTTAAGAGCTATGGGCGGAAGTGACATTTTGACGCGGCTTCCGCCCTGCAATGGTAAGGACGTTTCCACTCCTCTCCATACCCAAGCAGCAGAAGGATCTGATCGCCTCTGCCGCTGTCGGCGGCTCCGGTAAGAGTCGGAGGGCACCAGAGAGCGGCGGGAGGGGGGTGCCCTCACGGTGATCTCACGACAAATCCGCTGCAAAGATCAGTTTTAAGATCACTGAAGAAGAGGATACCTGGCTAGCTGCTGCCATGACAAAGGTATCCCTCTTTAAAGTCGTATATTGGCGTGAGCTGATCCGGAAGTGGTTAAATACTGTATCAAAAGACCTGGGATTGGTGGACTGTATGCCCAGACACCTGCAACTCATCCCCTGCACTACCTTTATTTTTTTGCCTCATTGAGGGGTTTGTTCCCTCCACATCAGGATACTCAATGTTAAAGATTCTTGGGCATTAGGATCTTATCTGTTTCTTTAACATTTCCCACTGGTGGTTTGACATCAATTCTCACTTTCACTTGTGTAACTCAATAAACACCTGTCTCGGCATCACAGAACTATGGTAATTGAAATATGTAATTAGTAGACATGTGCACACTGAAATATTTTGTTTCGGAATTTAGTTTTTGTCCGGAAAAAAACATTTATTTAGTTACTCCCAAAATTCGTTTTTATTTATTTAGTTTTTCGTTAGAAATTGCATTCGTCCGAAAACCCAAATTAATTAAGGTCAAATCTGTCATTGAAGGCTTAGGCCCCTTTCACACTGGGGCGGTTTGCAGGCGCTATTTTGCTAAAAATAGCGCCTGCAAACCGAGCCTAAACAGCGGCTCCTGTCTCTCCAATGTGAAAGCCCCGAGGGCTTTCACACTGGAGCGGTGCGCTAACAGGACTTAAAAAAAAGTCCTGCTAGCCGCATCTTTGGAGTGGTGAGAGGAGCGGTGTGTTTACCGCTCCTACACCGCTCCTTTCCATTGAAATGAATGGGATACCGCAGTAATACCGCCCGCAAACCGGGGCTGTAGCCGAGGTTTGCGGGTGGTATTAACCCTTTTTTGGCCGCTAGCGGGGGTTAAAACCGCACCGCTAGCTGCGGAATACCTCTGCAATCTTGACGGTATAGCGCCGCTAAAAATAGCGGCGCTATACCGTCACCGCACACACCGCCCTAGTGTGAAACCGGCCTTATGGTGTCTGTCGAATGTTCAAAGAAGATTCGACGGAGCAGCGAAACTGTACGACGCCGCAATCATACATTTCCGGTCGAATGTTCCGCCTACAAGTTAGCTATAGTAGAATTCTAATGTTGTATGACACTAGTAATAATTATATTTATTAATTATTATTACTAGTCAACCAACATTAGAATTTTTCTATTGCCTTTGGGCCGGATGCATTTGACCGGAAATGTACGATTGCAGCGTCGTACAGTTTAGCTGCTCCGTCAAATCTTCTTAGAACTTTCGACAGACACCATAAGCCTTCAATGACAGATTCGACGTTTGTATGTTTTTCGATGCTTTGTTGAATTTTCGTTGTTCATGTTGAATTGTCAAGTTAGTTCTAGCTATTTTACTGCTCCTCCTCTTTGGTTACAATCAGCCAATAACATTCATCATCATCATTATTTTTATTTTACTTCCCCCACCCAATTCCAGCAGCGATCTTTTCTCTCTATGTCAAATCTTTTCTCTCTATGTCGAATCTTTTCTCTCCTATATCAAATCTTTTCTCTCTATGTCAAATCTTTTCTCTCTATCTAGAATAATCTTGGACTAATAGAGCTAAGGTTAGGCACATTCGACCACAGGTTCGATAGACACAGATTGTTATTGTCAGTGTCATGTCGAATCTCCTATCTATATCGAACTGTTGTTGCAACGAAAACAAAAATAAACCATTTGTTTGTGTCAGATCTTTCAGTTTTCGGATTCTGCGCTTTCGTTTTCGTTTGTTAAAACGATAATGAAAATACCTGAAATTCGGCCGAAAATGCATTCGGACGAAAACTAATGCACATGTCTAGTAATTAGAACAGGACATGTTCACAACTTTTTACCCCTTTTAATAGGTTCTTGGAGAAGCAACATCTGCCCTGATACAATATATGACGCCAAAGTGATAGGATTAAAGTCCAACCCCCCCCCTGCCTTTCTTCAGAAACGTTCAGTGATGTCTCATGGTCCTATTTACCTCTTCTCCAGTGTTGGGCTTTACTCATTGATCCAAACAGTTCCATTCTCTGCATTGTTATACTTTGATTTTAGTAGGGTTGGGGGAGAGAAGAAGAGCACAACTAGCAATACATTGGCTGAATATAGTCAAAGATTTCATGAGTATGTCATTGTGGAAGCTTAAAAACCTAAATAGAAAACAGATCCTGTGGCCATCCAGGAAAATTGTTACAAAATTGAAACCCACTGGTACAGGACCCCAGCACGCATACAAAAATTCTCCCCATCGATCCCAGATACATGCTGGAGACGTGGAAAAGCAAAGGGAAACATGCTCCACATTTGGTGGGACTGTGATTCCCTTTAACCATTCTGGAAGGAAGTACATGAGCTCAATACACATGTCACTTCATATATCTTGGATTACTCTCTAGCACAGTACCTCTTACACCATACACATCTAACCAAAACTGAATATTATAAATCCCTGGCCATGCATATGGTAAATGCAGTGAGACTATGCATTCCGATACACTGGCGATCCACACACACTCCAACGATTAGAGAATGGTTCCTGAGGATCTCCAAAATAGAAGAAATGGAAGAGCTAGTTCATATCTCTCAAAAGCGTATCCAAAAATTTAAGAAAAAAAAAAACGCTTTCAGGCCTATGACTCTTAAACTCAAACTACCACTCTTTTGGCTGTTAGAAGTAATAGAAAACAAATCTGAGGGGTAAGGCAACACTGGAGAATGAATACTGGTTCTGATACATTCCTATGCCCCACACCCCCGCCCCTTCTTCATCCCCCTCTGTGCACCCCCTCTTTTTTTTCTTTTCTCTTCCTCTCTCTCGCTTTCTTTCTTTTGTCCTCTTTCTCTCTCTTTATCTCTCTCTCTCTCTCTTTCACCCTCCTACTCTTCCTCCTCTCTGTAAAAACATTTCCCATAGGCTACCTTATACGGTTCAACTGACACATCCCACTAGCTCTGTACTGCGGGGTTGGAATACTTGCAGGCTTGATAACCATTTCGTGTCTGTGGTAAATTTATAGGCCTTGGAATTTTGCAAAAAAACATTTGTTGTTATGTTTTCACTGTATGCTTAATCTAAATAAAAAATCTTTATGAAAAGAAAACAGATCCTTCTAAAGAAACAATACTCATATGGTCACCAAGAGCCAACATTGACTTGATGGCACCTAGGTCCTGTTGAATGTGACTAGTTACAGCTAGTAATACAGTAAGAAAAGCAGTGTTAAATGTTTCATTTTGAACAAAATTCACAAAAAATTATATTTTTCAATTTTTTTTTTATACTAGCTTCTTACCCTAACTTTAGCATATTCTCCCTTCATAATGGTTATCTTGTATCCATACACGTACATATTGATGGTCCTAACATATGACACAGCCTGGCTACCTCTATTTTCGTTCTTCTCCTCGACCGTAAATGGCACCAAACCAACATCATTACCATCATATTTAGATAAGATATACGTGCAGGTGCCCTGGAAGTCATAGTTATAGGCATCAAAGGTATGGTAATGGGGGTCTCCCCAAACCCAGCAGATTCCTGTAAAATTTGGAATGCAGACTCCTTTGCCATTTTGGACCTGGCATTTTTCCTTGATTCTACATATGATAGACTTGCATGGATCTAAAATAAATGCATACAATGGGAAAACAAAAAACAAAAAAAACATTTTATACAAAATTGTTGTAAAGTACACATATATACATATTTTAAATACATGCCTATTTTTTTTCCCCACAAAAGATTTTTAATGAAAGAAAACAAAATTGTGCCTACAATACATTTAACAAATCATCCACAGATGCATCCATGACATGTTTTCACAATGGCTTAACATGAAATGTCAATACAACATGAATCATGGAAAATAGAACAGCGGGGTTCTTTACTTTTTAACCAGATAAATCTTATAAGCTTATAAACATTGTACGCATAACCAACACATATATATCTTAAGGTGAGGTACCTAGAGTGAATCAAGTCACATTGTCACTGGTTGCATTACCATGGAGACCAATATCAACAGGTCTACCCATGGCAGTGGAAATCACAATAAACTTGATTTTTCCATTGCATGGAAAGTTTCAGGTGTCTATGGTGGGGTACCTAAACAAATTTGGTTGGTTATATTGCTAAAAGGAAATAGAGAGGGTGGAAAGAGCAAAGAATGAGTAAGGAGAGATTGTGGTAGGAGAAGAGAGGGTTGGGGAAAGGGAAGGGAAGGGGAAAGGTTTGGAGGGAGGAAAGAAGAAAGGGGGGAATGGGCAATGGGTAGTGGGGGCCTCTCCGCACTCCAGAACCCCGGACTCAAGTCAGGGTGCCGGGGAATCGACTCTAGGCATTCTGGGTGATTGAATGCTATGAAAGGAAGTAGGAACTATGACATTCCGAATTCTTAAACTGTGTCCAACAGGCCCAGGTCTTTATGAACTTCTGTATGCGGTCTTGGGAGGTATGAATCAATTCCTCCATCTCCACTATCTTGGCAACTCTGACCAGCCATTCCCTAATTGTTGGGTTATCTGTTGACTGCCAGTGTACAGGAATGTAGAGTCTGGCTGCATTGAACATGTGCATGGCCAGCGATTTGTGGTAGGTTTATAAATGCTTATTTTACATTCCATCCCAAAAGTCAAAATTTTTAAGGGATTGCCCAGATGTTTAGGTGTCCCAAAGAGGACCAAGAATAATAGGTTAAAACAAGCCACCATCTTTTCAAGTGCAGAAAACAGGCATAGTTACACGTTTTCTCCATGTAATTTTAATCTAATGACAATTTCAATATTCCAAGCTTTTATTTTATTTTTTGTGTTCATCATAAAAAAATCATAGCCATTACCTTTATTAACACATTTGACAATTCCATCTTGAATCTTACATTCTTCTTCAGCTGCACAGCTAGTGTCTTCACAGATAAGGACACCCATCGAGCTACATGTGCAGACTTGTTTGCAGTCATTGGATAAGACTCTTTCATTAGGCTGTGGTGGAAAAATATATATATATATATTTTTTTTTTGAATTGTGTTTCTAAAAGAAAAAAAAAACTCACTCTTGCATTGGGATTACAAGACAACATTGTGTGAAAATTATGATCCTTGTGTAACAAGAGAAGATTCAAAAGCCAAATGCTAGAGGAGACTTGTACAATATTTAAGGTGGATTTTTTTGTAATTTGCACTAATTTATAACTACATCTCTTGGTTCAAGCCTTTTTTTTATTTCCAAAGAGACCCCCCGCCTCCCAAGTACTATGTATTACTACAAACTAGCCAATTCACATAACATATATCATAGCTTTCTCATTGTGGTAAATCTTTTAAAACTGAACATTCACTAAAACTTTATCAAAAACCAAGAGTGAGAAAGCTTTGGAACCACAATCAGGTTCTTAAAGATACCTTCCCCCCATTGGTGGGTTCCTTTTGTTCACTCCCAAAGATGGGAATTGAGGACACGCAAGGCCTCCTGTACTGGGCCCAGGCCTGATCGGTTCAAAAGGGAGGCCCAGGCCCCTGCCGAGCAGGTGGCACAGCAGTACTGCCTTATTGCAGACATTTGTGACTCTTGTGCAGTTCTGCTGGCCTCTACTTTTCTTTTCTTCCTCTGTGTTATGAATCTGCAGTAATGTTTTATGCTCTGACTATCTGCTTACCTCTTAGGTCTGTGTCTCTAGAGAGCATGCCCCCACACCTGGACATTTAAGTATGAGCTCTCAGCATGGCTCCACCCCAGCCTCCCAACAGGAAACACGATTTAACCCTGTGCACTGCAAGCCAGCCTTACCAAGCAAAGTTGTGATTAGGCTTCTAGTGTGGCATCCTGCTGTATGTTTATCTCTGACCTCCGTTTACCGACCTTGGCGCGTCCTACTGACCATTCATGTCTGCTAGTAACCCCGACCTTGGCGTGCCTTCCTGGCCATCCCTGTCTGCTAGTTGCCCTGACCTTGGCTTGTTCTCCTGACTATCCTGTGTTTAACCCTGAACTGATGCTTCCACTCTATCCACCCAAGCTGGTCCATGAGCATGAGCTGTGAGACCCCTGGAGTCAGCTGCAACCAAATCCATCCTCACCACCACAGGCCCTGGTAAAACTTGCTGGCTCTTAGATTCCACGCCCTAGTGAATATTACGCTTTAGCTTCCTGGTTGGTTTGTGTCAGTGTTCAGATGGTGCTGCTTTCCCGAACCCCAGAGCAGCAGTCCCTTAGCGGTGCACTCCCAACCCCAGTGGTGTGCATCTGTCACGTGGACTCAGGTGACCTGACACTCTGGCTTCACTGCAGAAGGATTGGTTCTAGTATCTGCACCCCCTTCCCCCTGCTGTCTGGGACCCCTGTGTGTCTCTTTCCATGCAGTGTTGTCATTTTCCCTCCTCTCCCACTGGCAGCTGCTGAGAGGACACAGGAGCAGGGGGGCTCACCAACCTGAATGAGCACACCACCCTAAATGAAAACTGTGGTAGTGCAGATATTTCCCCTAAGCTGCTATTCACTTGAATAGGTCTTGTTCAATGGGTGTATCATTTCTGCCATGGCTCCAAAGCCTAGCATCACGGGCGCTGCATTTTAGCAAAAATATCATTTGATATTTTTGGACTGGGGAGGCCCTGTCAGATAGGCTGTACGGGAAACAATGATTTCTATCAGCAGCCCTGGGGACACGTACAGCATTACAAAACACCTATTTTGTGGAGGAGTGTATACTGCTCCTGTTCATTGACAGTTTCTGGTCTCATTCCAGCATCCTGGTTTTGGCAGAGCTGCATCCTCCCTGTCTGCCCGTCCACCTACAAGGTGATTTATGTCGTCAGTCTCTGGGTGGAGACCAAACCCATTTTAAGCCAGAAAAGCCCACAGTGTGTTTGCAACACATGCTTCAAGCTCCCTGTTTGTCTGTGCTAATCCTGTACCTGTACCTTAGCCTTCGCCTGCTCCCTGCCCTGCCTGCTAGTTTAAATTCCCTTCTTGATGACTTTAGATTGGATTTTGACTATGCTCAGAACTCAGCCTGACCTGAACCCGGACTGTCACTGACCACTCTGTCTGCCAACAGTAAGTATCTGTTCACTGTGCCCCAGGACAACGTCATTTGTGATGAAACGCGCAGGGTGGAGCGACGTGCTGACATCACAATCTCTCTTGTGTCCCGACAGACAGGTTTGTTTGGTTGTCCACCGACACACCAAACTTAAGGTGCTTTTGCTTACTTACTGCTGTGAGTGTTATAATTTTATTACATAATAAACCCACCAAGGATTTTATGCTATGTGGAGCCTTTGGTTTCTTTTTGGTGCCCAATTCCTATCCAACTCATTGAGTGACATTGGAAGTGTGGAGAAGCCCTGAGATGTGGAAAAAGGCCCTGGCTGGGTTTTAAGCCATAGGCGTACACGACCCCCTATAATAAGGGGTCAACAAGAGCTGGTAAGCAGTTTCTACAGCTGGTGGTGGATTCACTGCGGTTTTTGGTGATGGATGATGGACACTGCCATGAAAGAGATTGATTCATTATCACATTGCTTGTGGACATATTCGCACAGATGAATATAATCCATATGTATTCACCTATGGATTTCACATTTATTATTTAGCGTGACTCTTATTTATTTTCTATTTACTGTTTGTGATTGTGTTACACAAAATAATTGCTGCTTACTGTTTACTTAATTTTTAGAGATAGACGGTTTATAGCGCAGTTTATATATTTTTTATATAGATGACATCCTCAGCCTGGGCTCCAGCCAAGCCACACCCCAATGCGCTTCCCTCTGCCCAGAAGTTTAAGGTTAATCTCCTGGGTGGAGTGAAATGCATTGGGGGTGTGGCTTAGCTGGAGCCAAGTCTGAGGCTGCCATTTCACATAGCCACAGGGACAGGCAGTGGTGTGCGGTGCAAAAGACCTTCTTTTCTCTTGTGTCTTTGGACCTGGGATAATCTCTGTTCTTGTCAGCACTCCCAGTGGTGTATTACAGGAGAGGACCTAGCTGGAGCCTTGAGCGGCACCCCCTACTGGTTTTCTAGCCAGGCACTATAGCATTGTGTATAAGACCTGGGTGCAACCGTGTACCAGTAGGCCTCCTTGCCTTATGGGAAAGGGGACTTCTAAAGGCGAAGAACATGGAAACTAGCTATAGTGCCTAACAACCAACGCCAGGGCTAGGCATGACAGAACCATTGTTGAGATATTATGATTAATGTTGTACCTGTTGGGGAAATTTCACAGTGGTCATTGGAACAGAAAATAAGGAGAAATCTCAGTGTGTACACAGTAGACATGTGCTCCCTCAATAAATTTGTTTTGTTTCATTCCGTTCCATTTCGTATTTGATGAAAATTTTCGTTAGATTAGAAATTATGAAATTATGAACATTTATTATGAGGGGCTCCCACTATCCCTGTGCTGTGCTGACTTCCTCCTGGGGCTGTACCCCTGCTGTGCTCATTATGAGGGGCTCCCACCATCCCTGTGCTGACTTCCTCCTGGGGCTGTACCCCTGCTGTGCTCATTGAGGGGCTCCCATCATCCCTGTGCTGTGCTGACTTCCTGGGTTTTTAACTTCATCATAACAAATAATCGTAATTATTATGACAATAATAAAACAATATTAACGAACATTCTTATTTTGTCCAATTCTGAATCTCCCATCGACTACCAGTACCAGTCTGAGCAGTCTCCCACTCCAGAAAAGAAATTCGTCAATGAAATTTCGTATTTCGTATAAAATTTGTAAGAATAGTAATTTGTATTTCGGATGCTTCCGAATGTACGAATTTTCGGAAATTCGTACGAATTTTCGATTCGTACGAAACAAATCGCACATGTCTAGTACACAGCAATAAAGACCTGAATGGTTTTAACCCGTATCTACCCTTTACAAAAACATTGTCTAGAACTAAACTCCTAATCTCTAAAATGCCAGAACAAAATCATAGTGCCCACCTTATAATATGTTCCATCCTTAAAGCAACCACAGTTTTCCATTGACACACAGTTTTTCCCATCAAAGTAGAAGCCATCATTGCACTCACAACCTTCGGAGCAAGTCCTGGGGCATTTGGCAAGGTAAGTAACAGCAGCACAAGTTAAGGAGCACACATCAGCACAAACATCGTACTGGCTGTTGGCTGGGCAGGGCAATGCTAATATCAGAAGATAACAGTTAGTATACATTTATGTACTGTATATAGTCATTGTTGGTTACTAGAATTCATAAAACCTAATAAATGCATTATGAAATTTAAGAGCAGTATGACACTTACGGCAGAATGCATTCGTTCTCCAAGGCTGAATGGTGACTCCAGCTGCTTGGCATGCAGCAACATAGCTCTGTATGTCCTGGCAAAGTATGTCTCCATCACCTACACTGGCACACAGGTCATAGACACAGTTGTTGATGTAAATATCGAAATTGATGACACCATAGCAGGCACTCAGAGGACCTCCAACCTTCTTCATGAAACCACAGTAGTTGTCCGTCTTGAAGATCTCTTTCTTCCTACCGTCACATGGTGGGCATGGGTTGCCACTACCACCACAGCCAACATCACAAGTGACCCCAGGGATCTGGATGTTCCAAGAGGCACCAAATACAGTAGCATCTGTTACCACATTCTTATTTGGGAGCTGGAAGTCGTCCTTTTTGTCACCATTGTAGTTACCGCACAAACCACCCAACTGATTCTTGTAGTTTCCTGGGACAGTGACTATCACATCGTAGACAAGGTCATAACTGACCTGGACTCTGAAGTCAGTGTCAATGATCACTCTTATACCATATTGGTAGACCCTGATTTTGTCACCTCCCAAATTTACGGGGATGTTATTATACACTCCATTGATCTACAAAGAAGAGACATTATGTATTTTATTTTTTTATTTCTACAGAAATCTTTAAGTATAGTTATATTCAACTTTATTTGGGCAGATAGGCTCTTTAAATGCATTCATAGGGGACATAAAGTATTTCGCATTTCCCTAAAGTGAAACTTCACCTAAAACGGGAAGACCCAGGAGGGTGTGGAACCAGTCCAAATTTGCAGCACGTCTCGCACATATGCAATAAGGAGCTGGCTGTGAAACAGCCAGATATCACAGCCAGCTTCCAACAAGCAAGATGGCGGCACCATCACTGTTCTCTACAAAGCCTGCAGAAGAAAGCAGAGCTGTGGGAGGGACCCAATAGGCCCCACCTGCTAAGCCTTCCTGCAGAAAACTTCAGGAGGGGGTGGAGACGAGACCAGTCACCCTGAACAAAGAGAAAGAGCAGCAGTGACCAGTCTTCATTATAGGAAGCTCCTGAACAGAGGCAACATCTCACACTGGATTACAGCACAGATCAGGAAGAAATACACAACACACCAAGATTCAGGAAAAATTTTACATCACAAATGGATTCTGACAATATTCGCTTATCCCAGGCTTCAAAGTGATTGCAAAGTCTTGTTTTTTTTTTTTTTAAATAACAAACATGTCATACTTACCTCCACTGTGCAGCTCGTTTTGCACAGAGTGGCCCCGACCCTCAACTTCTGGGGTCCCTCGGCGGCTCTCGTGGCTCCTCAATGCATCAGATAACCCCCCCTAGGAGAAGCACTCTCCCAGGGGGTTACCTTGCGGGTGCGCTCTCGGGTCCAGCATTTGTGTCCATAAACACGAATGCCGGACTCGGCCCGCCCCCCGGCACCTGCATCATTGGATTTGATTGACAGCAGCGGGAGCCAATGGCTGCACTACTATCAATCTATCTAATCCACAGCCAGGACCCCATGAAGAGAGGGACAGCGCGTCTACGCCAAGGGAAATTCGGGGCTCAGGTAAGTAAAACAGGGGGGCTTTGGGACGGTCACTGACAAAAGTTTTTTCACCTTAATGCATAGGATGCATTAAGGTGAAAAAACATGAGGGTTTACAACCCCTTTAAATTGAGGACTTATTTTTGGTGATAAAGTATATTTTCTTTATGGTGAAAGCAGAGGCTGACTACTAGAGGCATCAAAAATACTGTAGAGGATATCCAAAAAATACTAAAAACTGTAGACATAAAGTTGTCACATATTCTATACTGTGCATTGCACATAATGGATTGTAGTATTACAAAGAATATTGCCTTAAAATATGCTTTAAAATATTGTTTAGAATGTAAAACAACCTTTACTATACAGGTATGCAACTTTTCAGTCTATGTTATTACAATCTGAAAATGTTGAAAACTAAAAAACAATCAGTTATTTTGCTAATACATTTTGTACAGGATGCCAGGGCTGGGTTCTGGATGGGAGATATACAGTACAGTATTTCCCCTAGTGGTTGACGAACGGTTCTGGCCGAGTGAAAGTTCAGCCCGAACTTAGCCCGTTCAGGTGTTCTCTGCCCCCTACTTATAGAAGAACTGTCAAACGGTGAAGCCTGCAGTGGGCAGTCAGCCTTCATTGACAGTGGAGCATTTTTTTTTGGGGGGGGGCTTCTGGGTCCGGCGGTGGCGGCGGGCATCAGATCTACATTGGGGGACATTGTTTTTTAATTTTTATTTTTATTTTTTAAATAAAGGAATTGTCAGAAACCTGTCATCTATTTTTTTTTACACATTTTTTGATGAACGGGTAGGCCATACTCATTTACATGGGGGGGAGGGGGTGGCATCTGGGGGCCCCTTTACAGATTCTGATTAGCCCCCTGCCTGCAGACCCCCACAACTATCTCCCAGGGTTGTTGGAAAGAGGCCCTTGTCCCATCAACATGAGACAAGGGACTTTGGGGTGGGGGGGGGGGCAGAGTCACTTGCAACCCAGTGAGTTTATTCAAATGTGATTTGACACTTTTTTTGTAGAAATCAAATTTTTGCTGCAGCAGGGTCTATACATGTTACAGATGTGGCACTTTACAGGCAGACTAAAGACACTATATTTAACTGCCTGCCAATCACCAATCGCAGATATACTACTGCAGGTTGGCTCTAATGCACAAGACAACATACCTGTATGTCATTTCATGCAATAGGCTTAGGGGGGGGGGGCAGAGTCACTTGCAACCGAGTGAGTCAATTTAAATGTGATTTAACTTTTTTTTTTGAAAACTCATTTTTGCTGCAGTAGGTTCTATGCATGCTGCAGATGTGCCACTTTACAGGCAGACTGAAGGGACCCCACAGGCACTATATTTAACCACTTACCGACCGCCTACCACAGATATAATGCGGCAGGTCAGCTCTATTGCACGAAACAACTTACCTGTATGTCATTTCGTGCAATAGACAGCGGGGCTGATTATTGGCCAGAGGGGGAGCCGATTGTGTAAATGCTGACCTGACAGAAAATGTGGATATAACAGAGGATCTTGGAATCATAAATTTGTCAGCTCATAAACTTTCTGCACCAGAAACAACAGTCCTCTCCAAAGGCCTCACATTCTGCCCAACCACCAAATTGGATAATTTACAGGTATGGTCAGATATGGAGGAATTCTTTAGGAGACTGAGGCTCAAAGAATATTTTCACAGTAATGAAAGGAATCCTAGGACAATAGGAGGTGATAAAAAGAAAAAGAACAGCAACTTCGCACCTCCACAAGGACGCAACCCCAAACTGGATACCTATATTGACAGCTTCAGGCTGCGAGTAACATCCCTGATATCCACCCAGCAAAAGAAAATATTATACAACCTTTCACCACTGGAGCGAAGAGCTGTACACGATCTGCGCAAGAATCAGGCCATAATCATCAAACCAGCAGATAAAGGGGGAGCAGTCGTTGTGATGGATACAGACAAATATATACAAGAGGGCCAGAGGCAGCTGGCAAATACTACTTACTACAAAAAACTGGATTATGATCCGACCCAGGATTTTACTAAGCAATTAAAAGGTCTGATTGCGACAATACCAAGCCACCTGCATTCAGAACTCATCAATGCAATTCCAGATAATCCAGATATTGGAGACTTCTACATGCTGCCCAAAATTCACAAGCCAGGAAATGCAGGCAGACCCATTATAACAGGTATGAATACACTTACCGAACATATCTCAGGCCTTGTAGAAAACATGTTAAAACCGTTAGTCATGAACACTACTAGTTTCCTGCAAGACACCACTGATTTTCTGAACAAGCTTAACAATATACAACAATTACCACCAAATACACTTCTAGTCACTATGGATGTAGAATCTCTGTACAGTAACATCCCTCACAAGGATGGGTTGGCAGCATGTCACAGATTCTTATCATCCTCACCAAACCACAAATACACTGCTGAGGATGTTACACAGCTCATCGAATTTATTCTTACACACAACTACTTCACTTTCAACAATGACATCTATCTCCAATGTATGGGTACTGCTATGGGAAGCAAAATGGCACCCCAATATGCAAACTTATTTATGGCTGACCTGGAGGACAAATTCCTGAACAGCATACAACAAAAGCCATACAGATATTATCGCTATATTGATGATATCTTCATGATATGGACTGAAGGTGAAGAAAATCTAAACCAATTCTTCTCATTGATCAACACTTTTCACCCATCTATCAAACTAAAAATGGACTATTCGAACACACATGTCAACTTCCTAGACACTACAGTATACATCAGGGTTGACAAGCTTCACACTTCCATATACAGAAAACCGACTGACCGATGCAGCTATCTTCATAGTTCCAGTTTTCATCCCCAACACACTAAACAAGCCATCATACACAGCCAGGCCATCAGATACCACCAAATTTGTTCAGACTCAGAAGTCAGAGATAAACATCTCAGAACACTGGCAGGCTCTTTCCAGAAGAAAGGATATAAAGACAAAACCATCAACAACAGCATAAACACAGCCTTGAAAACCCGAAGAGAAAATCTCCTCCAATACAAAGAGAAAAAAACAAATAACCGAGTACCTCTGGTCACCACATACAACCCAACACTAGAAGGGATCAAAAAGATATTCAACGATTTACAGCCCATTATAACAGAGGATGAAACTCTGAAAGAAATATTCCAACAACCCCCATTATTGGCTTTCAGACAACCACCCAACCTCAGACACAAACTAATCAGCAGGAAACTTCACTCTGATTATGAAGTCACAAATAATGGAAGCAAACCCTGCAATAAAAAACGCTGCAAACTGTGCAACCAGATCAATCCATCCAAAAGTGTCACACACACAAATGGGACCTTCACTATCATGGGATCTTACAACTGTACCTCCAGTAATGTTGTGTACCTCATCCAATGCAACAGGTGTGGCAAAGGATCTTATGTTGGTGAAACAGGACAGAAGTTGCAAGCGAGGATGAATTTTCACAGACATACCATCAAGGAACATAAAGAAGACAGTTTCTGCACACCTGTGGGACATCACTTCTCACAACCGGACCACACTATAGAAGACCTCAATGTTTTAGTTCTTAAAGGGAATTTCAGAACTATCCAGGAAAGGAAAACATTTGAACTAAGAATGATAATTATTTTTGACACAAAAACGAATGGCCTAAATTTAGATATTGGTTTCCTTACCCATTATACTAAGTTTTTATGACCCCCTGGGTGACTAGCATCTCCCCCCTCAAGTCTATAGCTCTCCCTCTGTCTTATCTCACTAACTCTGTCTTATCTCACTAACTCTACTGCTATCTTTATTACCATTGATTTGTATGTGTTTTTTTTTCCTTTCCCTCTGAGATTTTTTTCTTGTTTTGTTTTAACATTCTGCTAAAAAAATTGTGAATCAGTACTGCTTGTACCTTGAAGAAGGGGACATACCCCGAAAGCTTGTCCTGAAAAATTGTACTGCATGTTAGTGCAAATAAAAAAAGTATCACTGACAGTACTTAATCTTCTCTGTCACAATTGCACTAATACGGCTACAATTACGTCAAGTCTTTTTCTATTAAACATTTATAAATTTGTTATACATCTCTATTGTTTACTGTGCCGCTAAAAGTCAGAGTAGGGCCCATATCCCTATTTTTTTCCTTTTCTTTACTACATTATTATGGATGTTGGCAATGTGAGTGCTATTTTTGTATATTTACTAGAATTCAGAGACTCACAGAGACTTTGGGTGGGAAACAGCCTTTAAACCCTGATTATAGGAACTTTGGTCCCAAAAAGGTAAACCCACCTGCAAGGGAGTCTTGACAAAGAACAGGAGGCAGTCAGCAAATGTCAGGGATGTAAAATGGAGTAGTTCACAGTAGACATGTGCAATTTGTTTTGTTCCGAATTCGTTTTTTAATGAATTTCAACAAATTCATTAATTCGTAAACATCCAAATTAACGAAAACCCGTTTAACAAATTTTTCAGAATATTCGAAAATTCGTAAATTAGAAAATTTGTAAATTAGAAAACCCAAAACCCAGAAAATTCGAAAATGTGAAATAATAACTAACTAATAATAACTTAACTATTACTAACTATTAAATTATTTCAAATTTCAAATTTGGCTCTTAGGGAACATAATGAATACGAATTTATCCGAAGTTACGAATTATCTGAAATAACGAATGCCATATCTAAACAAACAAAACATAACAAATTACTAATAATAAACAACAATACTAATAATAAAAAACTTTTTATTATTATTATTAATTATTAATATTTGTTACGTTCACTAACAGCCAAATTTGAAAGGAAATTCCAATACCTATAATTTAATAGTTAGTTATTATTAGTTAGTTGGTTAATTATTCTATCTTATTTTCAGGTTTTCTTTCTTATTTTTGGATTTTCTGTCTTATTTTTGGATTTTTGAATTTACGAATTGCGATCATAACGAATGACCCAAAAAAAAGAAAAAAAGAGATAAAACAATTTTTTTTTTTTTTCGGCAGTGCACATGTCTAGTTGACAGCTGGGAGAAATTGAAAAATGTCCAAAAGCTGATTTTTTTTTCTAAGCTCCTGTGGCAGGTACCCTGAAGCAAATGTAAACCCCCAAACCCTTGTGTGGGACTGGTATATTGTCGGTGAGACATTCTGTTGTTTTCAATGTACCAGAATGATGGACTGTTTGTTTTTTTGCAAAAAAAAACTGTTTTGGTTTTGCTTGTTTTGAGAGAACAATAAAGACTTTACTTTTACAAGAAGCTAGCTGATCCTGGTCTCTCCAGATTACAATATATAACCCCAAGGAGATTAGGCTTAGAAATCTGTTGCATGGATCCACATTATTGCTATGACTTACCAATATCTGACCTTGGACATTATACTGAAGGATGAGATTATATCCGTAGACTTCAAAAGATACTAGTTTGGTGACGGTCACGCGACCATTGCCCCATTTTTCATTTTTCACATTGATGGCAAAAGTTACCAGATTGGCATTGTTTGTCACGGTCTTGGACAAGGTGTAGGTACAATTGCCTTGGAAGTCAAATTCCTGGCCATCAAATGACATGTAGTGGGGGTCACCAGCTGCAGAGCACTGTGATGAGCCTACTGGCTGGCATTTCTGGACTCCATCAATCACTTTGCACTCTTCGTTGGGCCCACAAGTAGAAGCATTGCACACTACTGCTCCTCCCTCTGTACATACACACTTCTGGTTGCAGAGGCCACTGGGGTAAAATACTTCACCCAACTGGTAGTATGTATTATTGTATGTGCAACCACAGCTGGATATGGGAACACAGTCTCCCCCGCTAAGAATAAAGGTATCATCGCATTCGCATCCTTCAGAACATTCAGAGTCGCATCCCAAAGGAGGGGAGAGAAAGTAACACGTTGAAGAGCACCCTGATGCACAGAGTCCATAGTGGCTGTTTTTTGGACATACTGGTTCTGGGATTAACAAAATGACAAAACTGTTAGTTATAGGTATATACTACAAAAACATATATGTGTGTACACCATCACTTCTAGTTCAAGACACACCAGCAAAATCTTCAAATATGTCCTGGGTGTATTTTTGACACTCTACCTTGATTCCATTAAAGCGGTATTAAAGGGACACTAAAGGTTCCCGTTTTTTTTTTTTTAAATAACAAACATGTTATACTTACCTCCACTGTGCAGCTCGTTTTGCACACAGTAGCCCCAATCCTAGTCTTCTGGAGTCCCTCGGCGGCTGTCTCGGCTCCTCCCTGCAAGAACTAGCCCCCTTCATGGGAGCTCTCTCCCATGGGGGTGAGTTCTT
The DNA here is from genome assembly GCA_029206835.1 of Rana muscosa. Taxonomy (NCBI): domain Eukaryota; kingdom Metazoa; phylum Chordata; class Amphibia; order Anura; family Ranidae; genus Rana; species Rana muscosa. Next base: position 85,239,559 of record CM055124.1, read on the forward strand.
GCGGGCGCGCTCCTGTGATACAGGCGGCGGCTATAGCCGCCGCCTGTCTATAGCCGCCACCTATATCACTCGGCCCCGCCCCCTGGCGCGCCACGTCATTGGATGGGATTGACAGCAGCGCGAGCCAATAGCTGCGCTGCTATCAATCCATCCAATCTAGCCAATCAACGGCCAGACTGAGTTGAGAAGAGGACGTCGGGAGCGAGCGCAGCAGGTGAATGGGCTCAGGTAAGTAAAAAGGGGGGGGGGCTGGGGGGCCTTCATTGCCAGTTTTTTTTTCACCTTAATGCATAGGACGCATTAAGGTGAAAAAAAAAAAACCGAACCTTTACAACCCCTTTAAAGCCAAAACCAAAAATGTAATATTTTGCAGCTTACCAATCATTAGATGTGGTGGTTTTACCTTGTTCTTATAGCAAGAAACAGCTTCTTATGACATCATTACCAGGCCAGTAAAATTCTTGCAAAGACAATTTGTGGAAGCTCATTTTTTTATCGACCTAGGCACGCCCCCAGAACTACATTTACGAAGAGCATTTTCTTACACAATGTGCGGGCAGGATCTTGGAATTTAAGGCAGCAACAAGGGGAAAGAAATCAATGTAGAGGACAGGGCTGATGCCACTGGTTGAAATCTCAGTACATTAAAGTCACTCTGTTGTCAGTATAAACAGAAAGTTATTAGGAGCTCACTGGATGTTTTGGCAGATCAACCGGTGTCTTTCTGTACTGGCAGCTTTCTTTAAATGGATAAACGATGAGAAAATGTGCATTTGTTGCAAAGCTTTAACCGCTTGCCGACCACCTCCTGCACATATTTGTCGGCAGAATGGCACAGCTGCACAAAGCAATGTACAGGTACGCTGCTTTGAATTTGCTGCCGTGCGTTGCGTGCCCCTGTCGCAAGCTCCGTGACCATGCCCGCGGGACCTGTGGACTCAATGTCCGCCGGTGTCCCGTGATTGTGTCACGGAGCTGCAGAACAGGGAGATGCCTGTGTAAACAAGGCATTTCCCTGTTCTGCCTTGTGACAGGACACTGATCTACTGCTCCCTGTCATCGGGAGCAGTGATCAATGTTGTGTCACTGGTAGCCCAGCCCCCACACAGTTAGAATCACTCCCTAGGACACACTTAACCCCTTCCTTGCCCCCTAGTTGTTAACCCCTTCCCTGCCAGTGTCATTTACACAATAATCAGTGCATTTTTATAGCACTGATCGCTGTATAAATGACAATGGTCCCAAAACAGCATCAAAAGTGTGTGATGTGTCCGCCATAATGTCGCAGTCCCGATACAAAATCGCAGATCGCTGGCAGTACTAGTAAAAAAAAAATACTAATAAAAATGATGCCATAAAACTATCCCCTATTTTGTAGACGCTATAACTTTTGCGCAAACAAATCAATATACGCTTATTGCAATTTTTTTTAACCAAAAATATGTAGAAGAATACATATCGGCCTAAACTGAGAAAGAAATTTTTTTTTTTATATATATTTTTTGGGGATATTTATTATAGAAAAAAGTAAAAAAATATTGTTTTTTTTTTCAAAATTGTCGCTCTTCTTTTGTTTATAGCGCAAAAAAAAAGCGCAGAGGTGATCAAATATCACCAAAAGAAAGCTCTATTTGTGGTAAAAAACGGACAGCAATTTTGTTTGGGAGCCACTTCGTATGACCGCGCAATTGTCAGTTAAAGTGACGCAGTGCCGAATCGCAAAAAATGCCCCAGTCATTGGGCAGCCAAATCCTCCGGGGCTGAAGTGGTTAAAAAATATGTTTGTTTTTTTTCCCCTGGTATAAGTCTTAAAAGGATACAGTGGTATTCAACTTACTGCAAAATGTGTATGATCTCCATGGATATACAATCCCTCCTGCCGCTTGACAAGTCAAGACGTAATTGGCAATGATCTTGCACGCGACAACTTGTTGTTTCGCATAGAGGCAAGCATCGAACACGCAGTCTTTAAATCTACCTTCTGGGTCCACCAAGGCATGGCAGGCACGGAAAGGTCCATTCTTATCTATTAGGATACCACAACCAGATTTATTGCTGCGGTACTCTTGTTCCAAAGCTGTTTTATTAGTGCAGTCAGGCGTGTTATCTTCAGTGCACCCAGGTATGGTTTGTACGTTCCAGCTTTGCCCAAAGATTGTTGCATTGGCAGTAATCTTACCATCCCTCATAACAAACTCATTTTCCTTTCCGCCATTAAAGTTGCCACACAATCCACAGAGCTGACTGGCATAGGTGCCTGGGACCCTAACAGCAACCCGACTGTCCCAGTCGAAGAAGACCTTCAAACCAAACCTTGTCTGGAGAAGAGCTTTAGAGGATGTTCGATAGACAGACACTGTGTCTGTACCTTTGTCAACAAAAAAAGGGAGGTTGGTCAAAAACCCGTTCACCTGTAAAAAGGAACAGGAGAGGTTACAATAGATCACAAAGATGTTTCTGAAACCCCTGAGATGCTTTAAGATATATGTTTTGGGACATTCAAAGCTAAACTCCAGTCCTAAATAAAAGACTCAAATGAATGCAGCTCTGTAGTTACTTAAATTTAGAACAGAATCATAAAATAACTGAGAACTTACCAGAATCTTGCCTGGGTAACGTCGACTGATTATCACCGAAAGACCATATATGATCACCTGTACTTCAGCAGAGTAAGAGACCAATTTATTAGCTCTATTTTCATTTTGGACATAGACTTGGAAGTCCACCAGATCACCAGTGTTGTTACAGAGTCCCGTAAGCAGGTAGACACAAGTGCCTTGGAAGTCATAATTCACACCATCGAAGGTGTAATAGTGTGGATCCCCTGAAGCTGTGCAAGTGCCATAAAAGTTGGGATAGCAGTCTTGGATACCATTGACAACAGCACAGGTCTCAGTAGGCTTACAACTGGTATTTTTACAATCCACTTTCTTAGTGTTCGGGTTACAAATACATTTTTCCTTACACTTGTCGTCCCTCCAAAATATTTCATTTGGGGCATAAACTTTTCCTTCAAAGATGCAGCCGCACTGGGCTTTGGGTATGCATTTTCCTCCATCCAGCACAAATCCATCATCGCATTGGCAGGTCTCTATGCATGGTGAGGAACAGGATGGTGGCTTGATGGCGGCATCATTGCATGTTGGATTACAAGCTGCACCGCATAGTTTGTACTGACTGTTGGCAGGACACGGAAAAGCTAAAAGAAAAAGTGGTCAGGTTCACATATATAAGGAAGAATAATTGGAACTAATGGGACTTTCTTGGGTTAAATTAAGTCATGAGCCATAAAAGGTACAAAAGAAATTTCTTAAAAATCACATATTTAAGCTGGTAATTCAATTACATATCCACAATTTTTTTTTAAATGTAAAACATATAACCACTATTTATTTATTCAGGTCTAGCTCAAGACTTCATAGCATCTGTGTTTTACAAGTTGATATTTCACAGTAATTCACATATTTACAATGTGATGGATGGCAAAGGGGGGAGGAATAAGCGTGTGATGCCTTGAGCTCCTTATTGTTCTACTCTCCTTTTTTGATGCATCTAGATTTTGTGTAATTCTGAATATCTTACCGGATTTGACTCAGCCATGGGGTCACGTTAGCTGAGTGAGGTAGAGGAAGACAAAACTGGATAATTCCTTGAATGATGCTTCCTTGAGCCTTGCTTTTCTTGAACTTTGATCCCCTTGCTCCTTCCATGACTTCCTATTTAAGCCATGCCATTGCACTTCCTGTTTGCCAGATTGTTGTGCTCTCTTCAGCTAATATTTCGATATTGTCACTTCTGCATCATCTTCACTATCAGTCATTACTGACCTTTTTTTGTTCACTACACTTCCACTGGTCCCAACCTGTAACCACTTGTTACTGAACTTTGGCTTGTTTACTGACTATGCTTCTGCTGGATTCTTACCTACTATTTTTGTTACTAAACCCTGGCTTGCTCACCTCCTGCGGGGGAGATCCTGGGGACTGCTGCCTGGTACTAACACACAGCAAAACCCATCTCCACCATCAGGAGTAGGGATGAGCCGAACACCCCCCGGTTCGGTTCGCACCAGAACATGCAAACAGGCCAAAAATTTGTTTGAACACGCGAACACCGTTAAAGTCTATGGGACACGAACATGAAAAATCAAAAGTGCTCATTTTAAAGGTTAATATGCAAGTTATTGTCATAAAAAGTGTTTGGGGACCCGGGTCCCGCCCCAGGGGACATGTATCAATGCAAAAAAAGTTTTAAAAACTGCAGTTTTTTCAGGAGCAGTGATTTTAATAATGCTTAAAGTGAAACAATAAAAGTGAAATATTCCTTTAAATTTAGTACCTGGGGTGTGTGTATAGTATGCCTGTAAAGTAGTGCAGGTTTCCCGTGCTTAGAACTGTCCCTGCACAAAATTAAATTTCTAAAGGAAAAAAAGTCATTTAAAACTACTCACGGCTGTAATGAATTGTCGGTCCCGGCAATACAGAGAAAAGTCATTGAAAGTCATAACTATTTTTTTTTTTTAAATGCGTGGGGGTCCCTCAAAATTTCATTAACAGGTCCTTCAGGTCTGGTATGGATATTAACCTCCCTGGCGGTAATCCCGAGTCAGGCTCGGGGTGAGTTTTCCATGCTAAGAGCGGTAACCCTGAGCCAGACTCGGGATTGCATTGCACGATACAGGGAAGTTACTTACCTTGTTCCCTGGATCCTGCGATGTCCTCCCGCAGTGTGTACGAGCTGTCTCCTCGCTCGATCCACACTGCTGAGTGCTGAGCTCCGTTCCCTGCGACGTTGCGACGCACGGGGACGGAGTTCGGCGCCGAATTCAAAAAGTGATAAACACAGTATAGATACAGTATACTGTAATCTTACAGATTACAGTATTGTATCAAATAATTACACACCCCCTTTGTCCCTAGTGGTCTGTCCAGTGTCCTGCATGCAGTTTTATATTATAAAAACTTTTCTTTCTGCCTGGAAACTGGAGATTGTCCATAGCAACCAAAAAGTGTCCCTTTATGTGAAAAGTGTTTTTAGACCAGCTAGAAAACAGCGATAATAAATTAGAATCACTTGCAGAATTGAGCGATAGCGATTTGTGGGGAAATTCGTCATCAAACACTAAATTTAATGACAGCGACAATTCTGCAACTGAGCAAATTTCAGTGTTTTTGATTTGATTACATTATTGAATAATTTTTATTATAATTACATTACTATTTCTTATAATTATTTATAGTTATTTATTATATTATAATTTATGATTTTGTGTTTCAAACTTTATCATACCCGGGATGTCTACTATACGCTTGTTTGGTCAGGTTTAAGTAACTAATTACTAAGAATTGCAGGCCTACAATACATAACACCAAATTTCCATGCAAAATAATTGTACCGCTTTTGGTACATAATTCCAGACAGAATCATACCACCAGGGAGGTTAAGGGTAACTCCGCACCAAAATTTAAAAAAAAATGGCATGGGGTTTCCCCAATAATCCATACCAGACCCTTCAGGTCTGGTATGGATTTTAAGGGGAACCCCGCACCAGAATAAAAGAAAAAATGGCATGGGTTTCCCCCAAAAATCCACACCGGACTCTTATCCGAGCATGCAACCTGGCAGGCCGCAGGAAAAGAGGGGGGGACAAGAGAGCGCCCCCCCTAAACCGTACCAGGCCACATGCCCTCAATATGGGGGGGATGTCCCCATGTTGATGGGGACAAGGGCCTCATCCCCACCACCCTTGTTCGGTGGTTGTGGGGGTCTGCGGGCGGTGGGCTTATCGGAATCTGGAAGCCCCCTTTAACAAAGGGGACCCCAGATTCCACCCCCTTATGTGAATTAATAAAAATTTAATTAAAAAAGCCATTCCAGCGTTGTAATTCAGTCTGTCCAACGATGATCCATGAATCTCCAGCTAATGACGTGCAAGCAGTGTTGACAGTTCTTTTATAACCGAGGTCCGGGCCACCCGTGACGTAACACATCTCGGGGGTTTCTGACCTCAGTTATAAAAGAACTGTCAACACTGCTTGCGCGTCATAAGCCGGGAGGCTCCGGTGCATGAAAGATGTGTGTCGTTCATCGCTGGAGACTCGCCGCATTGCTGGAGATTCATGGATCGTCGCTGGACAGACTGCATTACAACGCTGGAATGGTTTTTTTTTTTTTGTTTTTTTTTAATAAAGGACTTTTTACAACTGTGTCTGTGTGGTTTTTAAAAATTTTGACACTTTATTTTGTGAAATGGTAGCGGTACAATGTACCCCGTTACCAATTCACATAGGGGGGGCGGAATCTGGGGGTCCCCTTTGTTTTTGTTTTTTTTTGTTTTTTTTGGTTTTTTAATATAAATTTTTCAACAACATATAACACACTTTACAATACATAAAAACACATATACTCAATATCTCCCGAAGAAAGATAGAGAAGAAGAGAAAAAAAAAAAAAACAACCTAAAAATGAGAACAATAATCTATGCTCCTATATAAAAACCCCGGCCCTGGAACCCCACACTCCATACTAACTAGGGGAATCAGGGCTGTGCAGAGAAGAGGGGAAGGGGTGCACAGAAGGAGAAGAAGAGGGGGAAAAAAATAAAAAAAAAGGGAAGAAAGAAGGGGAAGGAGAGGATACAGTCCCTCGTTTTCTCCCCTAAGTGTTTTAAGGTTTATTATGTGTTAAAACTCTAATGTTAGTGCCCTTTTAAGTGAAAGTACCCAATGTGAGGTGACAAAAAGTGGTTCCAAAAACTTCTTCAAACAAACAAACAAAAAAAAAAAAAGGGGCCCCAAATATTAGAGTCCAGAAGTGAGCTATATAAATGACTGAAGGATGAGTTTGCAAATGGCTGTGTTAATGGAGTGACAAAACATGTATGTAGAGATAAAAAGTGACAGGGATAAGTGACCTCACCAATATGTGACAATGGGGAAGAGAAGAAGGAAAAAAAATAAAATAAAAAATAAATAAATAAAAGGAGGGGGGGAGTGAAAAATTAAGGAGGGGAGGGGGGATAGGGGAATAAAATCCCCTTGTTCTCCCCCTGATATCTTATGTGATGAGACACCAATATTGATGCCCCTTAAAGTGAGGTGATCCCAAAAACTACTTCACACCAAAAACCTGGTGTTAGGGTCCATTAATGGACTATCTAAAAAAACTAAGAAATACATTTACAATTGGCTATATTGATAAAGTGACCCAACTTATATGTGAGAGAGAGAGGGAAAAAAAAAAACTTATACACAAAAAAAAAAAAATTCACCCCCCCCCCTCGTCCCTATGTGCATTGATCGTAAATAATTTATCACAACTTCGTTAAATTCTCTCTCTAAATAAAAAAAAATTAAAAAAAAGGGGGGGGGAATTAGGAAAAGATAAACGGGGGGGGGGGGAGAGGAAAAATAGGCCGGCATGCATGGTATCTAGTAATATGTATGTCTCAGTACATTTTAGACTCCCAAGGAGTAGGCCCGACAATAGCCCCAAATAATCAGCCTTAAGATATTAATAGCTTATTCAGTAAATATAGATTGAGTCTCAGTGAGATTGTGCAAGTATCTCTCTATAGGTTGTGGTGTCCTTGAATTCCATCCACGGAGTCCAAGTTAGGGTATGTCGTTGGAAAGTGTCCTTGTTACGATGAGTAATTTCTTCCATGAGATGTACCTCTGATATTTTTTGAAACCACTTTTTCACGGATGGAGTCTCAGGCTGGCCCCAAAGGGTAGGTATAATTGCTTTAGCCGTGTTAAGCAGATGTGGAACTAGAGAACATTTATATTTTCTGACAGACTCCTTAGTAGCATGAAAGAGGATGGTCCATGCATCAACAGGAAGATTAATACTGGATATTTGTTGGATGATACCAATAATGCTAGACCAATAGGGGCGGATAAGTGGGCACGACCACCATATATGAGCATGAGTTTCTCTGTTCCCGCAGTTCCTCCAACACAATGGGGAGTTGGCAGGGAACATCTGATGAAGCTTTGATGGGGTATAGTGCCATCTAGTTAGAAATTTGTAATTGACCTCAGCCATCTTTGATGCTATTGAAGAGATATGAGACAACTGCAGGACTTTGTCCTTTTGGCTATCTGGGATACTGGATTCCAGGTCTACCTCCCACTTAGCAAAGAAGGGAGGGTAAGTGTCTCCTTGGAGCTTGATAAGTGATTTGTAAAATACCGAGATACTATGTTCCGGTGACTCCGTTGAATTGAAGATTTCCTCAATACTATTTAAGTCCTGTATTCCTTTAAGCGGCTAAGGCAAGGTTCTAAGAAAGTCCTGCAACTGGTTATATCTCCATTTGTCCAAAAACGTAATCGGCTTGAGGCCGATAATTTCCTCAAGAGGCTTAAGAGCATTTGCTCGCAGAACCTGATGTAATAAAAGAGGTCCTTCTGGCGACCACATCCTATATCCCGGGTCTACTAGACCAGGTAAGAAATAATCGTGGTACAAAAGTGGTAGCAAAGGAGAAGCATATGACCATGAAATCTTCCTATGTAAGGCATCCCATACATCAAGAGTGGAAGTGGTTAATATAGAGGTACTTGGAGCAAGGTGTCTGTGTATACGTGGTAACCAGGGTATAGTTGCTAGGTCTGTGTTACTAAGAGCATATTCCAAGCTCACCCAGAGTTTGGAATTAGCGGCATATTTCCATTAGGCAATTCTAGATAGAATAACAGCATTATAATAAGTCTTAAAATTTGGAAGGGCCAGTCCCCTCGCATCCTTGGAGCGAAATAACACTTCCTTGGATACTATGGGGTGGCTGTTCTTCCAAATGAAGTGGGAGACCATGGTCTGTAATAGGGAAAAAAAACCTATAGGTACACCCAATGGGATCATTTGAAAAAAAAAAGTACTCTAGGCAGAATGTTCATTTTAACTATGCTTACTTTACCCAGCCATGAGTGTGTCAGCGTTTTCCACTTTTGTAGATCCTCTCTAATATTATTAAATAATGGAATATAGTTATATTTAAAAAGAGACTGAGTGTGAGGCGTAAGATTCACTCCCAAATATTTCATATTACGTTGAACCCATCTAAAAGGGAAGAGGGGTTTTAAACTTTCCACCTCCCTTCCTGGTAGGTTGATATTTAGAATTTCGGACTTGGAAATATTAATTTTAAAATTAGAAAGTGTCTGAAAAGTAGAAAAAGCTGTCATTAAGTTAGGAAGCGAGATACGGGGCTGCTGAATAAAAAATAAAATATCATCCGCATATGCCGCATATTTGTGAGTTTTATTACCTACTTGAATCCCATGTATATTTATATTATGTCTTATAGTTGCCAGAAAGGGTTCAAAGGTAAGGGCAAATAAAAGGGGAGAAAGGGGACAACCCTGTCTAGTCCCATTGAATAGTTGAAATGACTCACTCAAAGTGCCGTTTATGCAGATTTGTGCCGTGGGATTAGAGTAAAGGGAGATAATATGATAGAACATCTTGGGTCCCAACCCAAAATGTCGCAGGGTCATTTTTAAGTAATCCCAGTCCACCCTATCAAACACTTTTTCTGCATCTGTGGATACAAATAGGGTGGACTGGGACGACCTTTGAGCGTATTGTATAAGAGATATTGCCCGGAGAGAATTATCCTTGGCTTCTCTATGTGGGATAAAGCCCGTCTGATCCGTAGAAATCCAACTGGGTATAAGGGGGAGTAGTCTGTTAGCCATTACCTTTGAATATAATTTGATATCAACATTCAATAGGGAAATTGGCCTGTAGCTACTACATTGAGTAGAGTCCTTATCTGCTTTAAGAATAACTGAAATGTGAGCTGTAAGAGATTCCGGGCGTAATCCCGAGATCTGTGAAATTGAGTTGGCATAGGCAGTAAGCTGGGGCAAGAGAACGTCACTAAATGTTTTGTAGTATCGGGTAGTGTAACCGTCCGGTCCCGGGGCCTTACCTATCGGTGAAGATTTCAGGGCTGCCTGAAATTCCTCCACCGAAAGTTCAGATTCAAGTTCTCTGAGGGATGAATTTGGAATTTTAGGCAAATTCGCTTCTTTTAAGTATGCTAACATGAGACTACGTCTCTCCTTCACAGTCAGAGACGGAGAATCACACTGCACTTTATAAAGATCTGCATAATAATCCCTAAAAGCTTTAGCAATATGAGGAGTCACGTGGACTAAGTTACCATTAGATAGTTTTATTTTAGGGATAAATGATCTAGTCTGTTTTTCTTTAAGGGATCTTGCTAATTGTCTACTAGGTTTATCCCCCCACTCATAGAGTTTTTGCGAATAACGTTGGAATTTACGAGCTGTGTCTAGATTAAGCAGATTTTTTAGTTCTTCTCGTTTCAGCGTGAGTGCTTCTAAATGGGATATGTGTAAGGTGAGTTTGTGTTGTTTATCGAGTTCAGTTATTTGATGAAGGACCTGCTCAAGTTGTTGACCATGCTCTCTTTTCCTCCTTGCCCCAAGTTCTATGAATCGGCCTCTCATAGTTGCCTTGTGAGCTTCCCATATGATAGCAGGGGATGTCTCAGAAGGTTTATTGTCTCTAAAATATTGTGACATATGAGAGGCAAACATTAAAACCTCTGTTACATTAGAGAGAAGAGAATCGTTGAGTTTCCAATTATTGGAGCGCTGAGGTAAAGTGGGCATGGTCATTGTCATCGACACAGGTGCATGATCTGATAATGTCGCTGTGCCTATATCCGCAGATTTTAATAGTGGGAGGTGATAGTGATCTAAAAAAATATTATCTATTCGGGAATAAGACTGATGAGTCTTTGAAAAATGGGAAAAATCTTTTTCTTTTGGATGTAGGATACGCCACACGTCTATCAATTGCCAGTCTATAAGTCTCTTTTTAACAAAAGACAGACGCTTAAAAGAGATATTAGAATGACAATGGGATGTGTCCAAAACAGGATCTAGAGACATATTTATGTCCCCTGCCAGTACGATTAGTCCCTCGGCAAAGAGTGATAAATCAGTAAGAGTTTGAGAAAAAAAAGTAGATTGGTTTTGGTTCGGGCAATATATGTTTGCTAAGGTACATTGGGTGGTGCCCAAGAAACCCTTTAAAAAAAGAAAACGGCCATGGTCATCCGCTTGCATGTCTGAAAAACGAAAAGGTACACTACCACTAAAACCAATGGCCACACCCTTCGCCTTATTTGTATCTGAAAGGCTATAGTACCATTGAGGAAAATATACCGAGTTCAATTTGACCTGCGTAGTATGGGTTAAATGTGTTTCCTGAAGATACACAATAGAAGAAGCCAATTTCCGTAATTCACTGGTGACCTGATGTCGTTTAGCCGCCACGTTTAAACCCCTTACATTATAGGAGGTGACTTTGAGTGTGGTCATTGTCTCAGTAGAGCGTAACCCTTAAGCCTACTTATCCATGCATGCCGGTCTGAGAGGGGGAAAGATAATAAAAAAGAAACGGGTATATATTGAAAAGAAAGAGAAAAAAGAAACAAATTTACATAAACAACAAAAATGTCCATACGGACACGTGTGGGAAACCTTAATTTGTCACGCAGATATCTGCGGTGGTCCCTGTGGGGGAAGAGAGACCGGGCAGCCATCCAGAGCTCCCTTAGGAGAACGGATAAAAAAACTCGAGGGCTACCCGCTCTCCCAAACCCCAAAAGGAAAAAAGGAAAGGGGAACGTGTTGTATAAACAACACATAGGAGCATTATGCTCCACCAGCATTCAGCTGTGCGTAGAATAATGAGCAAAAAAAAATACTTTTTGCTCCAGTAATACACAACAGACCATGAGCATTAGATCTTTTTTAGAACTTTTAACTTTAACGGCTAATGCCGCGTACACACGACCGCTTTTCTCGACGTGAAAAACTGCATTTTTTTTTTTCGCCGAGAAAAACGATCGTCTGTGGGCTTTATGTCATTTTTCTCGTTGAGAAAAACGGCAGAAAAAACGACGAGAAAAATTAGAACATGTTCTAAATTTTCACGCCGTTTTTCAGGTCGTCGTTTTTTTCATCATGAACAATGATCGTGTGTAGGCTTTAACGACGTTAAAAAAGCGCGCATGGTCAGAAGCAAGTGAGGAGAAGGGAGCGCTCGTTCTGGTAAAACTACTGTTCGGAATGGAGATGGCACATTCGTCATGCATGAAATTATTACATCGTTTAATGCAGCGCATTCTTTTCTTCGTTCTAATGCTGCAATATTCCAATTCTCTTGCTGCTGATGATATTCTCCCAGAGTTAGGACAATCTTTGGTCTTTATGATTTATTGTTTTATCATGATTAATCTCTATTTTGGGGAGCCAGATCTCCCTAAATACCCAAAACTTTTAAAATTTATTTTCATAATTTTTTTTTTTTTGCTTTAATTTGTGGTCTTAGATTTTAGACTGTTTTTACATATTATTTGCTATTTTGGAGTGTGTCAAGTTACCACAACATTATTCTTTATTCTAATTTTGCCTCAATGAGGTTAGTGTCCCTTGTTAATTTCTCAATTTTGTATCCACTGTCCCTGCCTACTCACTTACAAACTGGCTATTTAGAAGAAAAACACATGTTAATTTTGTATCTTCAAAAAAAATTCCAATTTATTATGGCCTAATAACAAATTAAAAGGTAAGCCAAAACAAAACCATATGTAAAACTACAAATCAAGAAGCCAGGAAGACAGCACTGGAGACCCTGCTGAAATTAGTGCACACCCAGATCACCACAGCAAACACCAAAGCATCTGAAGACCAAAACTAGCCCCATGTGAGGCACATATCCTGGGTTCATTTTCCTCTTTTTTGTTTGACCTTCCCTGCAGCCTTCCTTGGAGGCTGTGTCCGTGGAGGAGGGACTGGAGCAGGAGCAGGGTCTGGAACAGGAGCAGGGACTGGGACGGGAGCAGGGCCTGGGACAGGAGCATGGAGTGGGGCAGGAGCATGGAGTGGGGCAGGAGCATGGAGTGGGCCAGGAACTTGGGCAAAAAAATAGGAAAGGTCCACAACATCTGTGAACTCCTTTAGTTTGTTCAACAGGCCCATATTGACCACCTTCAATATAAGTGTTTCACACTTCAGCCTCTGGTCCAGTCCCATTTGTGGCAATTTCTCCCCAATAAGGGCAGCAAATCCCTCTGCAGCGGTGGGGGGCTCTCAGAGTGCAGCAGTAGCCTCCCTAATTAGGGCCTGTGTCTCCTCCTCCATTTGAACCAGCCTCCTAGATCTTTTGGCAGGAATCTGCAGCAGAGGGATCTGGGGCCTGGTGTTGTGCTGGGTCCCACTGGGGCCTGCCTCTTCCTGGGTCCCACTGGGGCCTGCCTCTTCCTGGGTCCCACTGGGGCCTGCCTCTTGCTGGGTCCCACTGGGGCCTGCCTCTTCCTGGGTCCCACTGGGGCCTGCCTCCTCATCCTGTAAAAAAAAGGTACATCGAGTTAGTTTTGCCTTCATCTTTCACACACATTTGTCACCTCATGACATTTGGTAATTGAATGCTACTAAATATTAAAGTTAATCATTCTGACACCAGTATATATCTTTTTGGTGCCCTTAATTTGTGGCCACTGCTGTCTATTGATATGTCAAACACTTTTTTTAAACTGTTAACATTTTTCACACTTTTTTTGAAACGTTTACAACATTCAACTTTTATTACTCTAAATATTTTGTGAAATATTATACCTGGCTCCAAATATTTAAATCCGGCTCCTCCAGGACTTGAGGTTGTTCCTCCAAAGAGACCTCAACTTGGCTGGAGGCTTGGCTGCATGGAATGCTGGAGGGAAGGCTGGAGGGTTGGCTGGAGGGTTGGCTGGAGGGTTGGCTGGAGGGTTGGCTGCAAGGAAGGCTGGAGGTCGTTCTGGGTGGAAGGCTGGAAAGGGATTCCCTGGATTCCAGATGTTCATCTAGGAAACTCAGGTGCTGATAGTACCACAGATTTGGTATGTATCGGTCCTCTGCACCTGCTCCTGACCGCAGGGATTTTTGAACCTTATTCCTTTGAGCCCGGTATGTGCCCCTAATGGTCCCAATTTTGTTCTTCAGATCCTGTAGTGTTGCTGTGGGGATCTGAGTTTTCACAAATTCCAGCAAGGTCTCCAGTGCTCTCTTCCTGGCTTCTTTATTTTTATTATTTTTAGTTTCCCATAAAATTGGAAGATTTTTCCATCTTTGGAGGAATTCCAGCATAAAATCGGGGTCCTTAAATGCCTTCATTATCTGTGCAATTCAAAACCAAAAACCAAAAAAGGAATGTCAGTCAGGACTACTCCAAATCTTTCTAACCATATATAGGCCACTAACGTAGCAATTGATCAGTCATCATAGAGTTGAGTGGACACCTGGATGTTTGTGGTGAGCTCTTTTTAGCTAACTTTGTAAAAAGCTAGAGTTTGTGACCTGACTTTACCCGAACCCAAACCACATTTAAGTAAATTAAGCCCTGTAAATAGGGTGAATAAAAGGACTCCCCAAAAATAAAGGAGTACCTCGAACTGTCCCTGCACCAAGTGTCATATTTTATTAAATTTTAATTAACCCTAAATTCACTCCTGGGTATAATTAATTGTTGTCTCCTGTCAATTGCAATACATAGAAAAGTCATTGATACAAACATTGGGAAAGCATTGTGGTTCCCCCAAATATCCATATCAGGTCTGTCAAGGATTTTAAGGGGAACTCCCCCACAAATTCCATTAAAAAATGGCGTGGAGTCCCCCCCCCAAATCCATAACAGACCCTTATCCGAGCACGCAACCTGGCCGGCCACAGGGGAAGAGGGGGGGACGAGAGAGCGGCCCCCCTCCCTCCTGAACCGTACCAGGCCACATGCCCTCAACATGGGGAGGATGTCTCCATGTTGATGGGGACAAGGGCCTCATCCCCACAACCCTTGCCCGGTGGTTGTGGGGGTCTGCGGGCGGGGGGCTTATCGGAATCTGGAAGACCCCTTTAACAAAGGGGCCCCCCAGATCCCGCCCCCCCTATGTGAAATGGTAATGGGGGACATTGTACCCCTACCATTTCACCTTAAAAAATGGCATTATCTGAAAAATGACACTACACGGTTTTTGACAATTCCTTTATTATTGGTTTTGTTTTTCAACCATCTTCTTCCTTCTTCTTTTCTGCATTGGAGTTTCTTCCTCCATCTTCCTCTTCATCTTCATCTTCCTTCTTGCTTTGGGCTTCTCGTCCGCATCTTGCTTCGGCTTCTTCTTTGTTCTCCCGCTGCTCCGTTTGAATTTGAGTTTCCCGTTGTGTGACGCAAAGTTAGGCAGTTCTCCTCTAGGTCCGCTGCGAGCCGGGGGACCCGCCCCCCTCTGACTGCACGGGGAAAGAACCTGTGAAATCTCTGTGCGTCAGAGGGGGGCGGGGTCGCCGGACCAAGAGGAGAACTGATGAACTGAAGCGTCACACAGCGGGAACCTCCAATTCAAACGGAGCGGCCGGAGAAAGAAGAACCCGGAGCAAGATGCGGACGAGAACACCGAAGGAAGAAGGAAGATGAAGAGGAATATGGAGGAAGAAACACGAAGTGAGAAAAGAAGAAGAAGGAAGAAAGACAAACTAAAAATTAAAGGAATTGTCAAAAACTGACTCTTGTCATTTTTTACATTTTGTACGCTTTCATCGTGAAATGGTAGAGGTACAATGTACCCCATTACCAATTCACATAGGGGGGGGCCGGGATCTGGGGGTCCCCTTTGTTAAAGGGGTCTTCCAGATTCCGATAAGCCCCCCGCCCGCAGACCCCCACAACCACCGGGCAAGGGTTGTGGGGATGAGGCCCTTGTCCCCATCAACATGGGGACATCTTCCCCATGTTGAGGGCATGTGGCCTGGTACGGTTCAGGAGGGAGGGGGGGCCGCTCTCGTCCCCCCCTCTTCCCCTGCGGCCGGCCAGGTTGCGTGCTCGGATAAAGGGTCTGTTGTGGATTTTGGGGGGGACTCCACGCCCTTTTTTTTCATGATTTGGGGGTGGAGTTCCCCTTAAAATCCTTGACAGACCTGAAGGGCCTGCAACTCGAATTTGGGGGAACCCCACGTTTTTTTATTTCAGGTACAAATCAGTTTTCAAAGTCTTGCCATTTGCCGGGAGGCAAGAATTCATTTAGAGCCGCGATTGACTTTTCAAAGTTTATAGTCACAATTCAAAAATGACACTTTGTGCACGGCCAGTACTAACAGCACGGGAAGCAAGCGCCAAGTTACATGCATATTGGCCAACCCCGGCCCCGAACATACAGTGAATGAATGTTTATAGGTTTAATGCTCCTGGACACAGCCATATCAAGTAAGAAAAATGTTACGTACCCGCGATCTACACGTTCCTCTCCTCCGACCTTCTTCCACTCACTGAACGTCGCTTTCAACGATGTTTTTTGGAGTTATATACAGTGCGCATGCGTGACGCTCCGCACGCTTTCCCGCCCCTGACGTTCGTTACACTACTTTCCCCGCCCCTTCTCGCTACTCCTTAATGACGGAGAGTGTAAACATGTCGGCGAATCACCAACATGATGTGGAAAGTGGGGAAGAAAGCAGGCCCCGACACAGAAGGTATAAAGCCACTAACATGAGCTTTGAGGAGATGGTGGAGATGGTCACCATATTGATCCGGGATGATTACGACGCCAAACATGGGCCCTACAAAAAGCCAAATCAAGTGAAGTCCAAGATCATGGATAAAGTGGTCAAAGCGCTATGGCAGAAATTTGGTGTTCGCAGGTCGCGGGAACAGATCCGGAAACGATGGTCGGACATTAAGTTGCGTGAGCCGGATCAATATAAAAAGATTAAAAAAGTCATCAAAAAAAGTAAGTAGATTAACATTAAATGTGATTTTGCCTAATAACGTGGTGTTGCATGTGCTTTTTAAATAATGTATGTATTACAGTGAAAAATGTCATGTTTCATGTTTTTGGCCACACGAATCGATCGTATAAATGGTCGTTCAAACGTTCACTCAATCACAAGCTTTTGCCACGATTCATCATTGTTCGCACGACATTTTATCAATCACAAAATAATAGGCATGTTCAAATGTTTTTAGCAATGTATTCCACCAAAACATCGTTTGGGTGGTATTGAACGAGGATTTCAACGTTGGATTCTTGTGCCCAAGAACATGAAACAGGACATCATGAAATGTTTATGTGAGAAGTAATTATAAACATGTTTGTGTAGTTGTTGGTAATTATATTTGGCTAATGTAACTAGATTCAGTGTACGTTTACAAGAGTATATGCTCAGCAGCTGCTTACACATCTGGACTCATTAGCACAAGTGTGGGCCACAAGAACAACCTTTTGATGGTGTCACACACAGGTGATCCAGTGGATACCTGGTGTGTTTCCATGTGTGAAACATGACCTAAAGAGATTAATCTACCATCTTGGGAAATGGATACAATCATGTGTTCATCTTCTCCAAAATTATCAGTAATACAATTGTAACACACTTCCCAAGAATGATTAATATCCCTCTTTCACGCCTAAATATATTTAGTTACACAAGTTGACCTTTTGGTTATATCTCCTAGGGCTTCAAAGAGCTAAGAGACACGAGGCTGCAAACCCCGCACCACCAACTCAAGACCCACAACTGCAGGATGTGGCAGAAGAGGGAAATGGCAACTCACCAGGTCAGTGTCATACACCACAGCCTCACGTAATAGATGTTTGCCTGTATATTTAGTAAGACATTTTCTTTTCACAACTTAAAGGGACTTTAATGCCTGCGGCAACAGCAACCTTCACCAGAGCCACTGCCCAGATGTTGCTTAAAGAAGTGAGGGTCTGCTCTCGGGAGGTTGAAACCATCAAACACAACCTGGTCCAGATGTACCAAACAAACAAAATGATGGAGAAAAAATTAATAAAAATTGAGCATATTCTTGGGAGTGTTTAAAACTTGTATATATTTTTTAAAACATTTTTTTTTTTTGGGGGGGAAATGTTTTATTTCTATAAAGGGATATTGATCGTGTTGTATAGTTTTGTACTGAGTTGTAAAAAGCAAATATTTTTGAAATTCCTCCAAAAATTGGGGTTATATTTTGATACAAACCTTACCAATTTTATACTCATAAAATTTTTTAAACAGTAAACAATGTGTGGCTTCTTATATCAATGTTGACCCCCCCCCCCCCAACAAAAATGTGTGTGTTTAGACTCTATAAATGCTTGTAATTTACTTGTTAGGAAAACATGGGACTACAACTGCACTAGTATAACCAAGGACAGTGATGGTGAACCTTGGCAACCCAGATGGTTTGGAACTACATTTCTAATGTTGCTCAGGCACTCTGCAGTGTAGTTGAGCATCATGGAAAATGGAGTTGAAAAACATCTGGAGTGGCAAGGTTCACCATCACTGACCTAGAAGAAAGAACAAATACAACAAAAGAAAAGCAAACAAGATGTTTTCAAGATATTATTTTTTATTATGAGCAACATTGATTTAAAACTGATCAGGCATTGCAATGGCCCCCCTACCCATAAAATATTCGACATAGCGTTGCCGCACATCACGGCCGCTTTGGGGGGCCAAGCCTGTAGGGCCAGCTAACTGGGCTGGCAATGGTCCATCCAAACCCTGTGTGCCCTGAAGGTCAAGTGTAGCAAGATAATTTGTGGAGTGTTTGATTAAAAAATTGTGCAGTATGCAACAACACATGACCAAATGGTTCCATTTATACTCCGCCATGTTTATTGCAGTCAGAAAAAGCCGGAAGCGACTGGCCATGATGCCAAAGGCGTTTTCCACCACCCTTCGCCCTCTGGCCAGACGATAATTAAACACCCTCCTCTCAGGGGTGAGGGACCTTTGGGGAAAAGGCCTCATCAAATGTGGTCCAAGCGCAAAAGCCTCATCTGCCAGGAACACAAAAGGGAGGCCATGTTTATTATCTTCAGCAGGTGGCAATGCCAGGTCGTCTGAAAGAAGCCAGTCTGCAAACTCGGTCTGGGCGAAAACACCACCGTCAGACATCCGCCCATTTTTCCCAACATCAACAAATAGGAATTCATAGTTCGCAGACACCACCGCCATGAGCACAATACTGTGGAAGCCTTTGTAATTCCAAAAAGAAGACCCAGAATGGGCTGGTGGCACGATGCGGACGTGCTTGCCATCAATGGCTCCTCCACAGTTGGGAAAGTTCCACCGCTGAGAAAAATCAGATGCCACATTCTGCCATTCCTGTGGCGTCGATGGTAACTGTGGAGTCAAAGGAAAAAAAAACAAACATATACTTTACTACCTATACATTGCAAGCATGTTAGCACAAAACACTCTGGGCAAAACATCAGGATAGCATTAATTTGGAAGGAGGATTTTAGAGCGGACCTAAGCAGCCCAAATAATATAAAATAACACAGCAGCTCCAGCTACAGCAGCTGCAGAGGTTTGCTAATTGTACACTTACCTGTCCTGGAGTCCAGCAACGTCCGCAGCAGAGGATGAACAATTGCTCGTCACTCTGCTGCCCCCTCTGCCATCCTTGGTGAGGGAACCAGGAAGAGAAGCCTTGCGGCTTCACTGCCCGGTTCCCAAACGCACATGCACGAGAAGCGCTGCGCAGTTCAGACTGGTCCTCCTGTGTTCTGTGAGACAAGTGTTTCCAAGAACACTATGGGTCTTCTGCGGGAAGTGACTTGGCTCAGGCAGATTTGCCGCAGAGATGACTCCCGGATGTGGGTGAATATACCTGTCTTAAACAGGTATCTTCACCCCCCTCCCCCCTGAAAGGTGTCAATTTTGACACCGGGGGAGGGTTACAATGAGCGGACCCACAAAATTTAGGATGGAGGTGCGCTTGAATAAGATAGAAAAATAAGCAACCAAAACATCACCCACTCTGATGGACCTGAGAAATTCGGAGAGGGTGGAGGGTTTGAGATGAGTTGGGGACATCATATTTAAAATCTATAGTACGATGTAATTTATTTGGGTAGATTAGACAAACTTAAAAAATTAGGGGGGGGGGGGGTGGGAATCAGGCAATCTAAGCACTACAATGGAGCGTACAAAACAAAAATGAGGATTGACTAGGCTAGGTGTGTTTGGGCCCAGGATCTAATGCTGGAGATTGCTTGACCAAAAAATATGCATGTAGCCCAAAAACATAGAACATTCAAAGCTTACAACATGCAGGGGGACAAAGGGGACATTCACAGCATATTCAAATCATGGTAATTAGAGACAGTTCAAAATATACTATACATTATCAAGCATAAAAAAACATAGATTGTGATGTTTATAAAGGAGAAAACTTACCTTAAGATAGTCCTCCTGAAGGACCTGGATAATGGCAGAGCAGGTCTCTGGGATAATGACGCCCAGAGCCTGGGGGGAGATGCCTGTCGAGAACTTGAGGTCCTGCAAGCTTCTCCCAGTCGCAAGGTATCGCAACGTGGCGATGAGCCTCTGCTCAGCAGTAATGGCTTCCCGCATAACGGTGTCCTGCCTGGTGATATAGGGGGACACCAAAACCAAGAGCTGCTGAAAAACGGGGTCAGACATCCTAAGAAAATTCCTGAAATCATCAGGGTTATTCTCCCGGATCTCCCGCAGCAGAGGCATATGACATAATTGGTCCCTCTGGAGCAACCAATTCTTGGTCCATGAACTCCTCCTCACCCTCCTCATGGACCGGATCTGGGACATAGCAACAAGCCCAGCAGCAAGTACAGCATGATCTCGGCGACAAGAACGTACGCGCAACATGGCTTAGAAACGGTCGTCTAATCAGAACGAACTAAAAGAACGCACTGAAGAACAGCAAGGCCTATGAAGAACGAGCTGAAAAACAGTAACGCGCGGACAAGAACGCACTGCAAAAACAGATACGAACTCACTACACACACTGAAAGCCAGATACGAACCCACAAGCACAAACTGAACTCCCGAAAACGATCTTTAAAGCACGAAGACTGAAAAGCGCGAATCGTCTCTTCCCAAACTTTTACTAACACGCGGAAACACGAAATCAGCAAAAGCAGCCAAAAGGGTGGCGCGAACAGAATGAAACTTCCCCTTTATAGTGCCGTCGTACGTGTTGGACGTCACCGCGCTTTGCTAGATCAGTTTTTTTCACGATCGTGTGTAGGCAAGGCATGCTTCAGAGGAAACAAGAAAAATAACGTCGAGAAAATCGACGTTTTTTTTCTTGACATGAAAAGCGGTCGTGTGTACGCGGCATAAATCTCATTATCATTCGACATAATAGCTTACAGATATATTCAGTCAGAGACATTTTTTTTAATAAAGGACTTTTTACAACTGTGTCTGTGTGGTTTTTAAAAATGTTGACACTTTATTTTGTGAAATGGTAGCGGTACAATGTACCCCGTTACCAATTCACATAGGGGGGGCGGAATCTGGGGGTCCCCTTTGTTAAAGGGGGTTTCCAGATTCTGATAAGGCCCCCCACCCGAAGACCCCCACAACCACCAGGCAAGGGTTGTGGGGATGAGGCCCTTGTCATGGGGACACCCCCTCATGTTGAGGGCATGTGGTCTGGTACGGTTCAGGAGGGGGGGCGCTCTCTGCCCCCCCCTATTTTCCTGCGGCCTGCCAGGTTGCGTGCTCGGATAAGGGTCTGGTATGGATTTTTGGGGGGACCCCCATGCCATTTTTTTTTATTCTGGTGCGGGATACCCCTTAAAATCCATACCAGACCTGAAGGGCCTGTTAATGGAATTTTGGGGGACCCCCACGCGTTTTTTAAAATTGGTTTTCAATGATTTTCAATTACTTTTCTCTGTATTGCCGGGACCGACAATTCATTACAGCCGCGAGTAGTTTTAAATTACTTTTTTTCCTTCAGAAATGACATTTTGTGCAGAGACTGTTATAAACATGAGAAACAAGCGCTACTTTACAGGCATACTATAGACACCCCCCAGGTACGAAATTTAAAGGAATATTTCACTTTTATTTTTTCACTTTAAGCATTATTGAAATCATTGCTCCCAAAAAAAATGACCGTTTTTAAAACTTCTTTTTGCATTGACTCATGTCCCCTGGGGTAGGACCCGGGTCCCCAAACACTTTTTATGACAATAACTTGCATATTAACCTTTAAAATTAGCACTTTAGATTTCTCCCATAGACTTTTAAAGGGTGTTCCGCGGCTTTTCAAATTTGCCGCAAACACCCCAAATTGTTTGCTGTTCGCCGAACGGGCGAACAGCCAATGTTCGAGTCGAACTCATGTTCAACTCAAACATAAAGCTCATCCCTAATCAGGAGCTCTGTGGTGAATACTAGTTAGTGCTTAGCCTCCACACCTCGGGTGAGCCCATGTCATCCGCCAGGGGTGACCTGCTTCTGTATTTATCCAGCTGGTTGGTGGGAGCCTCTATACAGCTATAGCTACTGGTCTCCGAGCCTGACCCCTGATTATGACACTATTAGTTTACGTTTTTACATTTTGGAATGGATTGCCTCAGGATTGTGCATACTTTTAAAGACTGCCTTGACTGACAAAAGTTGTGAAACACTGTTCTAGATTAATATCCACTGATAATATTCTCCTTAAGAAGTGAACATTGTTCATGAAACACTTTGGGAAAAAATCCTGAGTCTATGGATTATGTGAATTACTGTAAAATATCAACTTGTTAAACATACATTATGGGGGTTATTTACGAAAGGCAAATCCACTTTGCACTACAAGTGAAAACTACAAGTGCAAAGCGCACTTGGAAGTGCAGTCTCTGTAGATCCGAGGGGGACAAGCAAGGAAAATAAAAAACAGCATTTTAGCTTGCACATGATTGGATAATAAAATCAGCAGAGCTTCCCCTCATTTCAGATCTTCCCCTCAGATTTACAGCGACTGCACTTCCAAGTGCACTTTCAGTGCAATTTTAAGTGCACTTTGCACTTGTAGTTTGTACTTGTAGTGCAAAGTGGATTTGCCTTTAGTAACTCAACCCCAATGCGCTTAAAGGGGTTGTAAAGGTTAGTTTTTTATTTTCTAAATACGGTATATACTCGAGTATAAGTCAAGTTTTTCAGCACATTTTTTTGTGCTGAAAATGCCCCCCTCGGCTTATACTCAAGTCACCTTATTTTGCGCCTGATCTCCCGGACTTTGGGGACCCGGTACCGGCCAAACTTGGCACACATGTAGCCTAACTCTTCCTCTACAAGTGTGCAAAGTTTGTTGTCCGGGGGACCTACGGCCGGGGAGCATCGATTTTTCAAAGCCTGGCACCCGAAACTTGGCACGCATGTAGCCCCATTTCTCCTCTATAAGTGTGCAAAGTTTTTTGGTCTGGGGGACCTACGGCCGGGGAGCACCGATTTTTCAAAGCCGGGCACCCCTTCCATAGAATCCCATGTTAAACGTCAGTCTAGTCATGGACATAGTGCGGCATGGGCACAGTGAGGCATGGGCACAGTGTGGCATGGACACAGTGAGGCATGGACACAGTGAGGCAAAGTGAGGCACAGTGAGGCATGCAGATGGACACCCTAGGCTTATACTCAAGTCAATACATTTTCCCAGTTTGTGGTAAAATTAGGTGCCTCGGCTTATATTCGGGTCAGGTTATACTCGAGTATATACAGTAGGTTCCTTTTAGCTAGTGCATAGTTGGTTCACTTACCTTTTCCTTCGATTTCCCTTCTAAATGTTTTTATTCTTTGTCTGAATTTCTCACTTCCTGTTACTCCTCAGTGAGCTTGCCCCCATCATCCGAGACATTCTGGCTGGAGGTTAGTCAGCGTGCTCTTCCCCTCCCTTGGGACTACATCCCTGCGGGGAGATGCTGTGAACATTCACAGCGTCTCCCCGCAGGGATGTAGTCCCAAGGGAGGGGACGAGCATGCTGACTAACCCCCAGCCAGAACGGCACGGATGATGGGGGCAAGCTTACAGGAAGTGAGAAATTCAGACAAAGAAAAAAAACATTTAGAAGGGAAATCGAAGGAAAAGGTAAGTGAACCAACAATGCACTAGCTTAAAGGAACCTATTTAGAAAATAAAAAACAAACCTTTACAACCCCTTAAAGAGTATGTAAATCATTTACTTTACCATAATCTGAACACAGGTGCAATTTAAGGGGCTGATTTATTAAGGGCAGATACACTGTGCACTTTTGAATGTGCAGTTGCTCCAGAGCTTAGTAGGATGAACACCCAATCACATGCAAGGGAAAAAAAACAGCATTTTTGCTGGCACATGATTGGATGATTGAAGTCAGCAGAGTTTTCCCCCCATTTACTAAGTTCTGCAGAAAATGCATTTGCAAAGTGCTCAGTCTATGTGCCTTTAGTAAGTGTTTGGGTTTAGGCGCACTTTAGGATCCTACCAAAGATTCCTCTTCTTGTACCATTGGCAGAAGCGAAGCGAGTAAAGAGAACTTTCAAAAGTAAGGAGATAGAGAGATATAAAATATCTAACAGGTTCTAATTGTTTTCTTGCTTTTTCCTTTGGAACTACCAGCGCCCATCCACTGTAAACAGCTAAGTATAATTATAAGAGTGAGACCATGTACTATAAGGATAATGCAACATACAAGTGAAGAGAGGGCTGATATCACATTATTTAACTTCCTCTCTTTTTCTTTCTTAACTAACGACATTTTCTATTCCAGTTCCTTCTGTGTACAAAGCCAACTTCATAAAGACATGGTTTGACCAGTTTGGTGTAGAGGAACTCAAGTTTCCCGCACAGAGCTCTGACCTCATCCATATTAAACATCTTTGGAATGCCAGATCCTCTTATCTAACATCAGTGCCTGGCCTAACAAATGTTCTTTTGGCTGAATGGGCATGAATTCCCAGAAGAACACGCAGAAATCTTGTGGGGGATGTGGGAAGGTGAATTCTCGATAATGTCCATAGTTTTGGAATAGGACGTCCAAGAAGCTTAAATAAAGATCCCCTAGTCATCTTGGAAAAGCAAAGGGAGTAAACTGTCTACCTATATCTTAATACCCTTTCATAATTTATAAGATTTTGGGTCTTGCCTGTAATGTGATGTCATCCTTACTATGTTTAAAAAAACAAAACAAAAAAAAACAAGTAACCTTTGTCCAATATATACTTACGACATCCAGCCAATGTTCTCCAATCCCCAATTTTAACATTATTTCTTTGGCATATAGCGGCGTATGCTGCCAGGCTTTGACATAAAATGATCTTGGAACCTCCATTCAAGCATACATCATATACACAATTGTCTACAAAAAATTTGGGGTCTATTATTGCATTACACTGGTTGAATGGACCTCTCGCTGCAGAGATGAGCCCACATTTCTGATCATCCAAAAAATTTTTTTCAAAGGCCGGTGGGCAAAGTTTGCACTCTCCATTGCAATCATGCCAACAAGAGTTATCGCCATCGTTCACTTTCCAACTTTTGCCAAAATCATTCGGACTAGCTGCCAGGGTTCCAGATGGTGTGGCAAAGTCATCTGAGGGATTTTCATTGTAGTTGCCACACATTCCGCACACATTCTGGAAATAGCTGCTGGAAATGTATACAGATAAGAAGGAGTTCCAGTCATACAGCACTTTTAGGTTGAAATCAGTCACAATATTTACAAAAATGCCAGACTGGAAAATGTAGAATTTATTATTGAGCATTAAAGGGAGTCGTTGACGTTTGTTATTTACCTAGAACAGGAGGGATAGAAGAGAAAGAGTATGAATATTTCAAAAAGAACTCAGCTTCAAAGCATATACATTATATGGGCAACTCCATAAAGACATGGTTTGACCAGTTTGATGTGGAGGACCTCTAGCGTCCTGCACAGAGCTCTGACCTCAACCCTACTGAACACCTATGGGGTGAATTGAAATGAGTCAGGTCTTCTAAACCAACATCTTTGAAAAAGACATATTTAACCAGTTTGGTATGGAGGAACTCTAGTGTCTTGCACAGAGCCCTGACCTCAACCCTACTGAACACCTTTGGGGTTAATTGGAATGAGTCAGGTCTTCTCAGCCAACATCTTCATAAAGACCCCTGATGATTTTACACAATTACTGAAACGATCATAGGGACAATGCACACACACTGTGTAACGGCACCCCAAGTATGAAAGGGGTTAACGCCGTTTAAGATATTCCCTCTCCTGAACACACATCCACTACCGACACTCCACAGTCAGGCGATCGCTTCCCATAGGAATAATTCTTCCAGAAGTACGAGACAAACACTCTGTATGAAGTTTCCAGCTGGTCTGACAATCTTTAATGAGAGCAGGCTCTTTTTATACACCAAAATAATACTGCATTAATCTAAATGAACAATGGTCCAACTCCACCCACAACATAACGAGGCCCAATACACATTATTTTGACATCTCTTAGAAGACAACAGGTGAGTTCATTAGCTAATCCCTTTTCAGTTTAAATGACTATGCATGACCTTTATATTCACCAGACTGTCTGTCTGCTACTTTACAATACACACAAGTACAGAGTTAATTATCACTATTCACAATGAAAGGATCTTCAGAAGCCATCCTAGATTAATTTACATCACAACAGGCAGGTGGGTGATTGAAGTTGAACACATCAGCCCTTTCAATTAACCTGTTGAGTTCAGGCTCAACAAACAGTAAATATTGTGGATTAATATTACTATTCCGTTTTAGATAGCCCAAGATATATTTCCTCAGTCACCCTATGCCCAAAGTGACCCCTGTCACACACTGCTGCACAGATTTTTTTTTAATTAATGACTGTTTGAAGGATAGCACTGGCTAGAGTGGAGGGATTTACAGCCAGCAGCATTTTTTTTATATATGTAAGTGCCCTGATTTTAAAATAAAATGGTTGAGAACATACTACACCATGAGGAGTCTCCCTGTTTTTTACCCATTTTAACTCTGTGGATTCATCCATCCATCAAATCTGAGACGATGAGCTGGATCATCTTGTCACCATAAGGAGAACACAGTGAGGCTGGTGGGGGAACATTTCTGGATTTCCATCCGAGGATCAGAGATCCCAATAAGCGCTGAATAATCTTCCTGAGTAAGGCCTCTTTCACACTGGGGCGGTGGGTGCGTTGGCGGTAAAGCGCCGCTATTTGTAGCGGCGCTTTACCGTAAATTTTGCGTCAATTTTAACCCCCGCTAGCAGCTGAAAAAGGGTTAAAACCACCCGCAAAGCACCACTGCAGTGGCGCTTTGCCGGCGGTATGACCGCGGTGCCCAATGATTTCAATGGGCAAGAGCGGTGGAGGAGCGGTATACACACCGCTCCTTTACCACTCCAAAGATACTGCTTGCAGGACATTTTTTAACTTCCTGCAAGCGCACCGCTCCATGGTGAAAACTTGGGGCTTTTACACTGGAGTGAAGGGAGCGGCTCTTTCAGGCACCTCAGTGTGAAAGGGGTCTGGTAAGTCCCTATCTGATTTATAGTGAAGGTGTCACAATGGTGAATGTTAATGTCAAATTTGTCTGTTAGTGAACGTAACGAATATGAATTTATCCGAAGTTACGAATTATCCGTAATAACGAATGCGGCATCTAAATGAAATGAACATAACTAATAACAACACATGATAATAATAATAAAACGTTTTTATTATTATTATTCATTTGTTATGTTCCATTTGTTTAGATGCGGTTAATCGTTATTTCAAATTTTTTAATTTCCTAATTTTCGCATTTTTTTATTTCACATTTTTTAATTTTCTAATTTTCCAATTCCCGAATTTTGTGAACAAGACATGTGCACTGCCGAAAAATTAGTTTGTTTTCATTTTATTCGTTTTTTGTTTTTCTGGTCATTCTTTATGATCGCAAATCATAAATTCGTAAATTTCAAAAATTTGAAAATCCAAAAATAAAAAATAAAATCTGAAAATAAGAAAGAATAATTAACTACTGAATATACTCAAGTATAAGCCGACCCGAGTATAAGCCGAGGACTTAATTTTACCACAAAAAACTGGGAAAACGTATTGACTTGAGTATAAGCCGAGGGTGAGAATGCAGCAGCTACTGTAAGCGGAAAAGAGGGTCAGAAAAGCCCATTTGCAACCTCACTGTGCCCATTGCAACCTCACTGTGCCCATTGCAGTCTCACTGTGCCCATTGAAACCTCACTGTGCCATACCTCACTCTGTGCCATACCTCACTGTGCCCATTGCAGTCTCACTGTTCCCATTGCAACCTCACTGTGCCATACCTCACTCTGTGCCATACCTCACTGTGCCCATTGCAACCTCACTGTGCGATACCTCGCTGTACCCATTGCAGTCTCACTGTGCCCGAGTACCTGAATTCTTGACAGGCGTCCATTTTTTTAAAAGTCGTGGCTTCCTCCTGGCGTTCCGTTCCATGATATGCATTTGACACTGTGTTCTGCCTATCACAGATATCCTCTCATCCTCGGACTCAGTTTCCCAACAGACACTGTGTTCAGTGTTCCGCCAATCACGGACATTCTTTCATCCTCGGACAAGAAGACGTCCATGATTGGCGGAACACTGAACACAGTGTCTGCTGGGAAACTGTCTGAGGATGAGAGGATCTCCGTGATAGGCGGAACACAGTGTCAAATGCCTATCATGGAACAGAACGCCAAGAGGAAGCCGCGACTTTAAAAAAAATGGCCGCCTGTCAAGAATTCAGGTTTAAAAAACACTGACTCGAGTATAAGCCGCGGGGGGTATTTTCAGCCCTAAACTAAGGGCTGAAAAACTCGGCTTATACTCGAGTATATACGGTAACTAACTGATAATAACTAACTTTTAAATTATAGGTGTTGAAATTTCCTTTCAAATTTGGTTGTTAGTGAACGTAACGAATACAAATTTACCCAAAGTTACGAATTATCTGAAATAATGAATGCCGTATCTAAACGAATGGAACGGAACAAACTAATAATAATAAATAATAATAAAAAGTTTTGAAAATAATCAAATTGCACATGTCTATACCCTACAAGCTCATATGGGTGTTATGGTAAAGTGTCAGCAAACGTTTGCCCTTTTTCAATATACAGTACAAACTAATATTAATAAATAATAATAATAAAAAGTTTTTATTATTATTATTATTATTTATAATTATTAATGTGTTATGTTCCATTCATTTAGATGCGGATAATTGTTATTCCAGATAATTCATAACTTCAGATAAATTTGTATTTGTTACGTTCACTAACAGCCAAATTTGAAAGGAAATTCCCATACCTATAATTTAATAGTTAGTAATAGTTACTATTATTAGTTACTGTAGTTATTATTTCGGATTTTAAATTTTTTGGACTTTCGTTCTTTTGAATTTTCTGATTTTTCTTTTATTCTTCAAATTCTTGAATATTCGAATTTCAAATTTTCGAGTTTACGAATTTTCAAATTTTCAAATTTGTGCATTTTCGAATTTCGATTTTTCAAATTTCCGAATGCTCGTTTTTGGAAAAATTGTTTAACCGTTTTTACCTTAATTCTAATATTTCCGAATTAACAAATTTGTTGAATTTTCTTCGAAAAACGAATTTGGAACTAAATGAATTGCACATTCCCTACAAGCTCATACGGGTGTTATGGTAAAGTGTCGGCAAACATTTGGCAATTTTAAATATACAGTACATACGCTTGGTCACTTACCTTTACGAACCCAATGTCATTTCTCACCACATTTATAACAGTATCTTCTTGAGGGTAAAAGATCCTGACAGTCACACTACTGACGTAGGAAACTTTAGTGTTGCCCCGATTCTCATTTTTAGCCTCAATACTAAAATTGGTAAGGCTGCTGTCGTTGCCGCAAGTCTTGGCAATTGTGTAGGTACAGATGCCTTGGAAGTCATAAAAGCGACCATCAAAGGTCTTATAATGAGGATCACCGACTGCATGACAATTGGCTTCAGAAATCGCCACACAAGTTGGAATTTCATTGATAATTTGGCATTTTTCTCTGGCTCGACATCGCACATCACTGCAGGTTGGCTTCCGAGGAGCTGTGGTAGGCGGTGAAGATAAAACATTTTTATAATAGGCTGTTTTTTATTCTTGTTAAATTTGGGGCAATAGAAAAAAAAATCATTATACAATTAATATTGAAACTTCGTGATTTATAAATATGAGTGAGTCTAAGTAATACAACCCAGAGAAGGATTAACGTGTTTCTAAAGGCTGAATTGTTTTTTCCTTAAAGTGATTCTAAAATCATGGGGTGCCCCTGGTTGACACCTGCCAGAGGGGTGACTAAAGCGCCACTGATAGAGGGTACCACCAGACCTCCTGTAGGGGGGCCTGGACAGCAGGGGGATTGGGGTGGTAGAACAGGAGAACAATTACAGAATTATGCACTGTGTCTGTGTCTCTCTCTCCAGCAGCTGAAAGCCGGTTTGTCCCCTCTTCCTCCCGCCAGCTTTCAGCTGCTGGAGGGAGAGACCCTGGCACAATGCATCCATCTGTAATTGTTAGACATGTGCAATGTCAAAACATTTGTTTGTTTTCGTTTCATTTGTTTTTTGTTCTTTTCAGAAATTCTAAAACTTAAAATATTCTGAAATTTGAAAATTCGGAATTCAGAAATTCGGAAATTCGAAAGTTCGAAAAGTCAAACATTCGGAATATCCGAAAATAGGAAAGGAAAATCCGAGAATTAGAAAGAACTAAAATCCAAAAATCCCAAAATTCTAAATATTAAATTATAGGTATTGGAATTTCCTTTCAAATTTGGCTGTAAGTGAACGTAACGAATACAATTTTATCTGAGGTTACGAATCATCCAAAATAAAGAATGCTGCATCTAAACAAATGGAACAAAACTAAATAATAATAAAAAATATGTTTTTATTATTATTATTATTATTGTTATTTATTATTAATTTGTTACATTCCATTTGTTTAGATATGGCATTCGCTACTACAGATAATTCGTAACTTTGGATAAATTCGTATTCGTTACTTTCACTAACAGCCAAATTTGAAATTTGAAAGGAAATTCCAATACTTATAATGTAATAGTTAGTAATAGTTAAATTATTATTATAAGTTAGTTATTATTTCAGATTTTCAAGCTTTAAAATTTTTTGATTTTTGTTCTGATGCCGCGTACACACGACCGTTTTTAATGTCATTGAATAAAACAAAGTTTTTCATTGACGTGATTCTTCTCAAGTCTGCCTTGCCTACACACGATCATGAAAAAAAATGCTTGAGCAAAGCGCGGTGACGTACGAAACGTACAACGGCACTATAAAGGGAAAGTTCCATTCCGATGGCGCCACCCTTTGGGCTGCTTTTGCTGATCCTCGTGTTAGTAAAAGTTTGGTGAGAGATGATTCGCGCTTTTCAGCCTCGTGCTCTTTAGTCCGTTACAGCGTGACGAATGTGCTATCTCCTTTACGAACGCTAGTTTTACCAGAACGAGCGATCCCGTCTCATAACTTGCTTCTGAGCATGCACGTGAAAAACGACGAGAAAAATTAGAGCATGTTCCAAATTTTTAATGCCCATTTTTCACGTCGTGAAAAATGCTCTGGAGCCCACACACGATCGTTTTTAATGACCAAATAAAAAAATTGCATTTTTCTCATCATGAAAAATGGTCGTGTGTACGCGGCATTATTTTCAGATTTTCGTTCTTTAGAATTTTCAGATTTTCATTCTTATTTTTCGATTTACGAATTTACGAACTTACGATTTTTCAAATTTTCGACTTTTCGAATTCCGAATTTCC
This sequence comes from Rana muscosa, assembly GCA_029206835.1. Taxonomy (NCBI): domain Eukaryota; kingdom Metazoa; phylum Chordata; class Amphibia; order Anura; family Ranidae; genus Rana; species Rana muscosa. The sequence goes on from CM055124.1 coordinate 85,271,220, forward strand.
GAAATTTTTAATTTTTAGATTTTCCAATTACGAATTTACGAATTTACGAAAAACAAATTTGGAACTAAACGAATTGCACATGTCTAGTAATTGTCCTCCCATCCCTACACACTCCTTGTGCTGCCCACATCTAATTCTTCCCTGTGTGCAGTGCCCCCCCGCGTCCCCCCGCAGCACCACCAGTTTTCCTACCCCGCCAGCTATTTTGGGCGCACAGGCGGATGGAGAGTGGGGGAAGCGGCCAGTAAATATGTCATTTTATGGCCCCTTCTTTTTCTAAATTTGACACAGTGAGTGATCGATATGGATTGCTCCTGTGTCCATTCATAGCTAAGAATAGTAAACTGTGTTTACTATGCTTCCGTTTATGAATGAACAGTAGCCTCTGTCTCCTGTTCTCCTGTTCATTCATCTTCAGTGCAGCTGAGGCTACAGAGAAAGGAATTGAAGAAGCTGTGTCCTCAATTCCCTTCCCTGTCTCAAAGGTGATATATCCGGGGTCTGGTATTACATTGACCCCCCCCCCCCCAGCACCATGTAAATAAAAAGTAAAAAAAAATGTAAAAATTTAAAATAAATACAATAAAAAATATTTTTTAAATGGTAAAAAAAACATTTTTTGTAATTTTTGTAATACAGGGAGGGGGGTGTCACCATGTGTCACCACACTAGGTCGGGGGGGGGCCCGGACAGCAGGGGGATTGGGGTGGTAGAACAGGAGAACAATTAGAGAATGATGCACTGTGTCTGTCTCTCTCTCCAGCAGTTGAAAGCTGGTTTGTCCCCTTCTTCCTCCTGCCAGCTTTCAGCTGCTAGAGGAAGAGACCCTGGCACAGTGCATCATTCTGTAATTGTCCTCTCGCCCCGCCATGTGTCACCGCACCAGGTGACATCCACCCTAGTGACACCACTGCTCTGTACAATGGTTTTGCACAGAGCAACCCTGATCCTTTTCTTTTTGGGTCCCCTGCCGGCAGTCCAGGCTCGCTCCAGTGCACAGAGCATGGTTTGGCCCCATTCCCACTCTCTTGTCATTGGCTCACTGGCCAATGGCTCCTACTGTTGTGTAAACCAATGAGGAGAGAGACACCCAGGAGAGCTTCTGTTCACATGCACAATGCTGAATCAAGATGGGGTTCAGATAAGAATAAAGGGGGGGGGCTGTACCCAGAAGTTTTTTACCCTAATGCATAGAATGCTTTAGGATAAGAAACATTCTGCCTTTAGAACCACTTTAATGCATTCTCTGCATGAAGATATGAAACCTTCTGTATGCAACCTCTCCCCCAAGGCCCACCTTATATATAGCAGCTCTCACAGCTCTCTCTTGCCTCATTGGCTCAGAGACAACCACAGTCAGTGAGCTGGGAGCAGGGGGAAGGGCTGAGCCATGCTCTGTGTGTCAACTGAGGCTCGGGAGCAAGCAAGCAAGCACGTGTGCCCCTTTAGCCAGTGGCTTGCTATGAGGGGCACTCAGCAAGAGGGAGGAGTCAGAAGAGGCGGCAGGGGACCTGGAAAAAGGAGGATTGGGGCTGCTCTGTGAAAAAACATTATGCAGAGCAGGTAAGTATAACATGGTTGGTATTTTAATATAAAAAAAGAAGCATTTACAATCACTTTAGGTCAAAACACTCCCTGTGTAATAAAGGAGCTGCCCCCCTATATCATTTTGATTGATATTAAAGCTGAAGTTTAGGTATGGCAATTTTTTCACTGGCCCAGCTTGGACCATAGGAATGTGCCATACCTGTGGGATCTCCAATGGAAGCAAGAAATCACTGCAATAGGGCTGACAAAACTGTGTAAATCACAGGGCTGAAATTAGTGAAGGTAAAACAGCTCTCATATATACTATATTACTAAAAGTATTGAGACGCCTGCCTTTACACACACATGAACTTTTTTTTTTTTTATACATAAAGATTTTATTTAAGAAAATAAAATAACATTACAGCCAATATCAAGCATGACAATGAACGCAAAACAAAAAAAAATACATACACAGGACAGCTTAGGCTCTACAAGGAAGACAGAAACCTCCCGTACATGTCTAACAAACCTCATGATATACTTCCCACAAATACTATTGACACAGTCGCTCCTAGGAGCAGAAAGATTTTCAAGAGTTAACCGGTGATGAAACTATGTCATTCGAGGTAGGATCCAGTGCTACCAGTAGGGATGAGCTTCGTGTTCGAGTCGAACATACGTTCGACTCGAACATCGGCTGTTCGATCGTTCGACGAAGATCGAACGATTTGGGCCGTTCGCGCCAAATTCGAGTGACGCGAACGGCCCACAATGCACTACGCCATCGCAGTGTCATCCAGGCGCTGTGATTGGCTAAGCATGCACTGTGACCCCGCATGCTTGGCCAATCACTGCGCCGGCAGCGAGGAGAGCAATGATTGGCCACAGGCAGGATGCCTGTGGCCAATTATTGCTGAGGGGGTTTAGTACACGCCCCACACTATAAAAGCCCGCCAGCGTGGCGGCCTTGTGTAGTGTGTTCCGGAGCAGGGAAAGAGAAGCATAGGCAGGGACAGTGTCATTTTTTTCCTTTACTAATCCTGGATTCCTTGTGTTTAGGGACAGAGAAGGATAGGTAGGGAGAGTGTCAGTGTGTCATTCTGTGCTAAACCTTGTTTGTAGGGACAGAGAAGGACAGTGAGGGAAAGTGTCAGTGTGCTATTCTGTGCTAATCCTTGTTTGTAGGGACAGAGAAGGACAGTGAGGGAAACTGTCAGTGTGCTATTCTGTTCTAAACCAATCTTGCTGAACCGTATTTGAAATCCTTGAGTTTAGGGACAGAGAAGGACACTCGTGGAAACTATCAGTGTGCTATTCTGTGCTAAATCTTGTTTGTAGGGACAGAGAAGGACAGTGAGGGAAAGTGTCCGTGTGCTATTCTGTCCTAAACCAATCTTGCTGAACCATATTTGAAATCCTTGAGTTTAGGGACAGAGAAGGACACTCGGGGAAACTATCAGTGTGCTATTCTGTGCTAAATCTTGTTTGTAGGGACAGAGAAGGACAGTGAGGGAAAGTGTCAGTGTGCTATTCTGTCCTAAACCAATCTTGCTGAACCATATTTGAAATCCTTGAGTTTAGGGACAGAGAAGGATAGTGAGGGAAAGTGTCAGTGTGCTATTCTGTCCTAAACCAATCTTGCTGAACCATATTTGAAATCCTTGAGTTTAGGGACAGAGAAGGACAGTGAGGGAAAGTGTCAGTGTGCTATTCTGTCCTAAACCAATCTTGCTGAACCATATTTGAAATCCTTGAGTTTAGGGACAGAGAAGGACACTCGTGGAAACTATCAGTGTGCTATTCTGTGCTAAATCTTGTTTGTAGGGACATAGAAGGACAGTGAGGGAAACTATCAGTGTGCTATTCTGTGCTAAACCAATCTTGCTGAACCATATTTGAAATCCTTGAGTTTAGGGACAGAGAAGGACACTCGGGGAAACTATCAGTGTGCTATTCTGTGCTAAATCTTGTTTGTAGGGACAGAGAAGGACAGTGAGGGAAAGTGTCAGTGTGCTATTCTGTCCTAAACCAATCTTGCTGAACCATATTTGAAATCCTTGAGTTTAGGGACAGAGAAGGACAGTGAGGGAAAGTGTCAGTGTGCTATTCTGTCCTAAACCAATCTTGCTGAACCATGTTTGAAATCCTTGAGTTTAGGGACAGAGAAGGACAGTGAGGGAAAGTGTCAGTGTGCTATTCTGTCCTAAACCAATCTTGCTGAACCATATTTGAAATCCTTGAGTTTAGGGACAGAGAAGGACACTCGTGGAAACTATCAGTGTGCTATTCTGTGCTAAATCTTGTTTGTAGGGACAGAGAAGGACAGTGAGGGAAACTATCAGTGTGCTATTCTGTGCTAAACCAATCTTGCTGAACCATATTTGAAATCCTTGAGTTTAGGGACAGAGAAGGACACTCGGGGAAACTATCAGTGTGCTATTCTGTGCTAAATCTTGTTTGTAGGGACAGAGAAGGACAGTGAGGGAAAGTGTCAGTGTGCTCTTCTGTCCTAAACCAATCTTGCTGAACCATGTTTGAAATCCTTGAGTTTAGGGACAGAGAAGGACACTCGGGGAAACTATCAGTGTGCTATTCTGTGCTAAATCTTGTTTGTAGGGACAGAGAAGGACAGTGAGGGAAAGTGTCAGTGTGCTATTCTGTCCTAAACCAATCTTGCTGAACCATATTTGAAATCCTTGAGTTTAGGGACAGAGAAGGACACTCAGGGAAACTATCAGTGTGCTATTCTGTGCTAAATCTTGTTTGTAGGGACAGAGAAGGACAGTGAGGGAAAGTGTCAGTGTGCTATTCTGTCCTAAACCAATCTTGCTGAACCATATTTGAAATCCTTGAGTTTAGGGACAGAGAAGGACACTCGTGGAAACTATCAGTGTGCTATTCTGTGCTAAATCTTGTTTGTAGGGACAGAGAAGGACAGTGAGGGAAAGTGTCAGTGTGCTATTCTGTCCTAAACCAATCTTGCTGAACCATATTTGAAATCCTTGAGTTTAGGGACAGAGAAGGACACTCGGGGAAACTATCAGTGTGCTATTCTGTGCTAAATCTTGTTTGTAGGGACAGAGAAGGACAGTGAGGGAAAGTGTCAGTGTGCTATTCTGTCCTAAACCAATCTTGCTGAACCATATTTGAAATCCTTGAGTTTAGGGAAAGAGAAGGACAGTGAGGGAAAGTGTCAGTGTGCTATTCTGTCCTAAACCAATCTTGCTGAACCATATTTGAAATCCTTGAGTTTAGGGACAGAGAAGGACAGTGAGGGAAAGTGTCAGTGTGCTATTCTGTCCTAAACCAATCTTGCTGAACCATATTTGAAATCCTTGAGTTTAGGGACAGAGAAGGACACTCGTGGAAACTATCAGTGTGCTATTCTGTGCTAAATCTTGTTTGTAGGGACAGAGAAGGACAGTGAGGGAAACTATCAGTGTGCTATTCTGTGCTAAACCAATCTTGCTGAACCATATTTGAAATCCTTGAGTTTAGGGACAGAGAAGGACACTCGGGGAAACTATCAGTGTGCTATTCTGTGCTAAATCTTGTTTGTAGGGACAGAGAAGGACAGTGAGGGAAAGTGTCAGTGTGCTTTTCTGTCCTAAACCAATCTTGCTGAACCATATTTGAAATCCTTGAGTTTAGGGACAGAGAAGGACACTCGGGAAACTATCAGTGTGCTATTCTGTGCTAAATCTTGTTTGTAGGGACAGAGAAGGACAGTGAGGGAAAGTGTCAGTGTGCTATTCTGTCCTAAACCAATCTTGCTGAACCATATTTGAAATCCTTGAGTTTAGGGACAGAGAAGGACACTCGGGGAAACTATCAGTGTGCTATTCTGTGCTAAATCTTGTTTGTAGGGACAGAAAAGGACAGTGAGGGAAAGTGTCAGTGTGCTATTCTGTCCTAAACCAATCTTGCTGAACCATATTTGAAATCCTTGAGTTTAGGGACAGAGAAGGACACTCGGGGAAACTATCAGTGTGCTATTCTGTGCTAAATCTTGTTTGTAGGGACAGAGAAGGACAGTGAGGGAAAGTGTCAGTGTGCTATTCTGTCCTAAACCAATCTTGCTGAACCATATTTGAAATCCTTGAGTTTAGGGACAGAGAAGGACACTCGGGGAAACTATCAGTGTGCTATTCTGTGCTAAATCTTGTTTGTAGGGACAGAGAAGGACAGTGAGGGAAAGTGTCAGTGTGCTATTCTGTCATAAACCAATCTTGCTGAACCATATTTGAAATCCTTGAGTTTAGGGACAGAGAAGGACACTCGAGGAAACTGTCAGTGTGCTATTCTGTGCTAAACCAATCTTGCCGAACCATATTTGAAATCCTTGAGTTTAGGGACAGAGAAGGACAGTGAGGGAAACTGTCAGTGTGCTATTCTGTGCTAAACCAATCTTGCTGAAGCATATTGCAAATCCTTGTGTTTAGGGACAGAGAAGGATAGGCAGGGGACAGTGTCAGTGTCATTGTTGCTAAGCCTCCTGCACAGTATACACCTGAAGGTAGCCCTTATTGCTGTTCTTCCCATCTCCCTGCAGCCCATCCATTAAAATGTCTGGAAGGCAAACAAGGAGAGGCAGACAGTCAGGAGGCAAAAAAAGAGGGCAAGCAGGCTCTGTGTCTGGGGGCAACAGTGCTGGTCGTGGACGCGGTGCACTGTCATCAGCACATGGCCATGGGGCACGCTTTTCCTTCTTTTCGGCAGCTGGACATGTTGAGCCACATCATGCCGAAGACTTGGTAGAGTGGATGACCAAGCCCACCTCATCCTCCTCATCCTCTCTCACCCAGGCTCAGGGTACTGGCAAAGCAGCTGCCAAAGCGTCCTCTTCTCTGGTATCAATGTCATCATTAGTCACTCCTTCCCTAGACCCACCATGTCCTCCTCCTGAGGAGTCCCCCGAACTGTTTGAGCAGAGTGTTGGGTACATGCTCCAGGAGGATGCCCAGCGTTTCGAAGGATCTGATGATGATACCCAGCTAGAGGAAGGCAGTAGCGTGAGAGCAGAGAGAGGGGATGCTCAAGAAGGACACCAATCTGGCAGTCATGCTCCAGCAGCTGCAGCATACTGCCAGATTGGCTCCAGTGATGAGGAGGGAGGGGATGATGAGGTCACTGACTCCACGTGGGTGCCTAATAGGAGAGAGGAGGAGGAGGAGGATGAGGAGGAGGCACATCTCCAATGAGGCAGGATGCCCTTGGGTGGCCAGCGTATGGGCAGCACACCGACGGAATCACACCGCAGAGCTCCACCTGTGCAGGGCGCTGCCTCTGCCCGTCATTCAAAAAGTTCTTTGGTGTGGGCCTTTTTTGAGGCGAGTGCATCAGATCGCACAGCTGCTGTTTGCAACATATGTCTCAAGCGTATATCGCGTGGCCAAAACATCAGCCGCTTGGGCACCACATGCTTGATCAGACATATGTTGACCTGCCATGCAGCTCGTTGGCAAGCCTACCTTAAAGACCCACACCAAAGAACAAAGCGGACCTCTACTTGCACCGCATCATCTGGGATCTCCAACCCCACTATACCTTCAGTCCTCTCTGAAACCTGCACTGAGAGGAATGAAGGTGTAGAATTAGGTGTGTCACAGCCAAGTACTTGCGGCCACTCTGCTAGCAGTACACCGACGTCCGATTCTAGCAGGCAAATTTCCCTGCCCCAGCTGCTGGACCGTCGAAAGAAGTTCACTCCCAGCCATCCACATGCCCAGCGGTTGAATGCTAGCTTGGCTAAATTGCTAGCGCTTCAACTGCTGCCTTTTCAGTTGGTAGACTCGGCCCCCTTCCGTGAGTTTGTGCAATGTGCGGTTCCTCAGTGGCAGGTTCCCAAACGCCACTTTTTCTCACTGAAGGCGATTCCAGCTCTCTACAGGCATGTGGAAGGCAATGTCTTGGCCTGGCTGGACAGGGCGGTCAGCGGTAAGGTGCATATTACCGCTGACTCATGGTCCAGCAGGCATGGACAGGGACGTTACCTTTCTTTCACGGCCCATTGGGTCACTCTTTTGGCAGCTGGGAAGGATGCAGGACAAGGTGCAGTAGTGTTGGAGGTTGTTCCACCGCCACGCCTCCAAAATTCTACTACTGGTTGTGACACACCTCTCTCCTCCACCCCCTCCTCTTCTTCTTCCTCCATGGCCTCTTCCTGTGGTTTGTCCTCGGAACCAGCGGTGCTCCGTAGGCGTTCAAGGGGCTACGCAAGTACGCAGGCAAAAAGATGCCATGCCATGCTTGCGCTGGTGTGTTTGGGGGACAGGAGCCACACTGGGGCAGAGGTCCTGTCTGCTCTGCAGGGGCAGGCCGAGAGGTGGTTGACGCCACGCCAGCTTAAGCCAGGAATGGTGGTTTGCGACAATGGCACCAACCTCCTCTCCGCCCTCCGACAGGGACAACTGACCCATGTGCCCTGTATGGCTCACGTCCTTAACCTGGTGGTGCAGCGGTTCTTGGGCAGGTACCCGGGCTTACAGGATGTCCTGAGGCAGGCCAAGAAAGTCTGTGTGCATTTCCGCAGATCTTATAATGCCAGTGCTCGCCTGGCTGAGCTGCAAAAGGAGATGAACCTGCCCAAGAACCGCCTTATATGTGACATGCCCACCAGGTGGAACTCAACGTTGGCCATGCTGCAGCGGCTGCACACGCAGCAGAGGGCCATCAATGAGTACCTGTGCGACTACGGCACCAGGACAGGGTCAGGGGAGCTCGGGTTTTTTTCACCACGCCAGTGGGGCATGATCAGGGATGCATGCACTGTCCTGGCACCATTTGAGGAGGCCATGAGGATGGTGAGCAGTGACAGTGCATGCATCAGTGACACTGTACCTCTTGTCCACCTGTTGGAGCACACGCTGCGTGGAATAATGGACAGGGCACTTGAGGCAGAACAGAGGCAGGAAGAGGAGGACTTCCTTGCCTCTCAAGGCCCCCTTTACCCAGACAGTGTTCCTTCTGTCCCACCCATCGCACAGGAAGAAGAGGAGGAGGAGGGGGAGGATTGTGTCAGCATGGAGGTGGAGGCTGGCACTCAGCATCATCAGCAGCAGTCTTTTAGGGATGATTTACAGTCCCAAGAAACCAGTGGACTTGTACGTGGCTGGGAGGAGGTGGCTGCGGATCATGTCGTCCTTAGTGACCCAGAGGACTCCGGACTGAATGCCTCAGCTAACCTACGCTGCATAGCCTCCCTGATCCTGCAAAGTCTGCGGAAGGATCCTTGTATTCTTCGGATCAAGGAGAGGGACCATTACTGGCTGGCCACTCTCCTTGATCCACGGTACGAGGGTAAGGTTGCGGACCTTATGTTACCGTCGCAGAGGGAGCAGAGGATGAGACAACTCCGGGAGGCCTTGCAGAAAGGTCTGTGCAACGCGTTCCCAGAGACTGGGAGGTTACAAACTCCTGGTCCTGGACAACGAGTTGCTGAGGCTTCGGGCAGTCAAAGAAGGAGCGGTGGGGAAGGTGGCCGTCTGACCGATGCGTTTAGACAATTCTTTAGTCTGCAGCCCCAAAGTATGATCAGTTCCAGCAACCATCGCCAGCGTCTGATATACATGGTGCAGGAATACCTAGGGGCAAGGTCAGACTTGGACACCTTCCCCACCGAAAATCCTCTGGCTTACTGGGTCTTGAGGATGGATCACTGGCCAGAGCTTGCACAGTATGCAATTGAGCTACTGGCCTGTCCTGCATCCAGTGTTCTTTCAGAACGCACATTCAGTGCTGCTGGAGGATTTGTCACGGATCACAGGGTGCGCCTGTCCACCGACTCGGTTGATCGACTGACTTTCATCAAGATGAACCAGTCTTGGATCACCACCAGCTACCACACACCTGATGCTGATATAACAGACTAATTGATTTTAAAATGTCACATCCCTTCAAGACTGATGCTGATGCTGAGTGCCTGTGCTGTTATGTTGACTGGCTATCCTCCTCCTCCTCCTCAATGATCCGATTAATGATGATAGCTTGGAAGATCATTTTGGTTTATGGGTGTCGCCACCAGTGGCTACGGCCCAATTTTTCAGCCCCTGTTTAACAGGGGCGTGTAATTACAATTTTTGATGCAATACTTTGCAACAGGGCTCATTGCTGTGCTCCAAGTACAGTATCTGGGAGGGGTTGCAGTGTTGTGCCACCAGTGCCTAAGGCCCAATTTTTCAGCCCCTGTTCAACAGGGGCATGCAATTATAATTATTGATCTAATAATTCACAGCAGGGCCCATTGCTGCGCCCACCAAGAGTAACTGTCAGGCCTTACAGTGTTGAGGCACCAGCACCACCATCAAAGGCCCAATTTTTACTACCACTGTTCAACAATTATATGTTATTACAATTCCTGATATAATAGTTGACAGCAGGGCGTTCCAGCACCCACCAAGAGTAACTGTGAGTGCTTACAGTGTTGTGCCAACACCAACACCTAAGGGGCCAATTTCTGCAGCGTATATACGGCAGGTCCCTACTTTCAAACATCCAACTTACAAACGACTCCTACTTGCAAACGCAAGAAGACAACAGGAAGTGAGAGGAAATCTACCCCTAGGAAGGAAAATTCTCTCCTGTAAGAATTAATATGGGAGAAAGGTATCTCCTCTCTACTGATGCTTTATCACCAATCCTTGTTTCAATAAAAACACCACATTTCAAAAACAGTTGTCATTGGGACGCAAAGTGAGGTGAAATGTTCTGAACAGGGGCACAGACAGCAAAACAAATGTTACAGGGGTGATAACCCTTCCCTATGTTTTCCAAAAAGCTTAAAAATAGATTTTTTGGCTGGAGCTACACTTAAACAATGTACGTGTTCAAAATTACAAACAGATTCTACTTAAGAACAAACCTACAGTCCCTGTCTTGTTTACACCGGTCTTGTTTACACCGCCTGTATACTGCTGTTTAGAGTATATAGGGCCTTTTTTATTTTGTGTTGCGGGGTTCCCCTTAATATCCAAAGAAGACCCAAAGGGGCTGGTAATGGGCTGGGGTAGGGGGGGGGGTGATGGGGTAGCTATGCCATTTTTCTTAAAGATTTTCATCCATATTACCGGGAGCAGACATTACATTAAAGCCGCAAGCAGTTTTAAATGGCTTTTTTTTCCTTTAGAAATGTCATTTTGTGCAGGGACAGTTCTAAACACGGGAAACACGTGGCACTTCGCAGGCATACTTTAGACACCCCCCAGGTACGATATTTAAAGGAATATTTGACTTTTTTTTTTCACTTTATGCATCATTAAATTGACTGCTCCCGAAAAACGTCCGTTTTTAAAACGTCTTTTTGCATTGATACATGTCCCCTGGTGCAGAACCCGGGTTCCCAAACTCTGTTTAGGACAATAACATGGATAATAGTCGTTATAATTAGCACTTTAGAATCCGAACGTTCGCATCCATTGTATTTAATAGGGTTCTAATGTTCGTGCGAACTTTCGGTCCGTTCGCGGGTCCTGGTGCGAACCGAACCCGGGGGTGTTCGGCTCATCACTAGCTACCAGGTCTATCCAGCGTATTGGGAAGTAGAGGCCTAAGTAACTGTAGTTCAGAGCCTATCTGATAGCTTCAAGAACAGTCCCTAAGGGGGTGCCCATCTCGAGATTGATGATTATAGGGGCCACCCGTAAGTAACCCCGACGCCCCCAAATCCGCACATCATCAGATTGGGCATAGACAGAAAAAAAAAAAAAAAAGGGGAAAGAAAAGAAGAAAAAAAAGAGAAGAAAAGGGAGGGAAAAAAATGGAGGGAAAAAAAAATAACCTAGCAAAAAACGAGAGAAAGAAGGTATGAAAGAGGGGAGGGGTGGGGGGGGAGTAGGAGGGAGAATTCCCAGGGAAGCTACCAGGAGAGGGGGTAGGGGAACCACCATCTACCCTCTCCGTCCAGTCTGACACTGGAGTAATACGGTCGTATCTTGCAGTTTCTATGTGTCAGCCAAGAGAGTCTCTGACACGGGATCCAGTCAAACGCTCCTTGATAGCAGCGCCTGATATTCAGGAGATTTTCCAAATTTGAACCAATCATCCCAGGTAAACGAAAATTTTTAGATCCTATCTTGTGCAGTGTATATCAGCTCCTCTATCGCTGCAATGTGATTAATACGTGTTACCCATTCCTTCATAGACGGTGGCACTGTGGACCTCCAATGGACGGGTACACACAGTCTGGCCGCGTTTATCATGTGAATCGCTACTGAGTTGCTGTAACTCTTCCTGGATATTTTGGAGAGGTGAAGAAGATACTGTGCCGGAGAGAACTCCAGCGGGAGCGAGGAGATCGCTGTCGTCGCACTATGCACCTCACGCCAATATGGCTGAATCAGTGTGCACTCCCACCAAATATGGAGAAAAGTGCCCAAGTCCTTGCCACATCTCCAGCACCGGTCAGTTACATTCGGAATAAATTTATGGAGAAGGTCAGGTGTCTTATACCACCGCGATCTGATCTTGTACCCATTCTCCACACATGAACTTTAATGGCACCCCGCTCTTAGTCTGTAGGGTTCAATACTGAGTTGGCTCACCCTTTGCAGCTATAACAGCTTCAATACTTCTGGGAAGGCTGTCCACAAGGTTTAGGAGTGTGTCTATTGAAGTGTTTGACTATTCTTTCAGAAGAGCATTTGTGAGGTCAGTCAGTGATGTTGGACGAGAGGGCCTGGCTCACAGTATCTGTTCTAATTCATCCCAAAGGTGTTCTATCGGGTTGAGGTCAGGACTCTGTGCAGGCCAGTCAAGTTCCTCCACCCCGAACTCGCTTATCCATGTCTTTATGGACCTTGCTTTGTGCACTGGTGTGCAGTCATGTTGGAACCGGAAGGGTCCATCCCCAAACTGTTCCCACAAAGCAGGGAGCATGAAATTGTCCAAAATGTCTTGGTATGCTGATGACTTAAGAGTTCCCTTCACTGCAAATAAGGGACCAAGCCTAACCCCTGAAAAACAACCCACCATAACCCCCCCTCCACCAAATGATTTGGACCAGTGCACAAAGCAAGATCCATAAAGACATGGATGAGCGTGTTTGGGGTTAAAGTTTATGTGCATTTGGAGTCCTGACCTCAACACGATACAACACCTTTGGGATGAATTAGAGCTGGGGTGCCCAAACAGTGGCGGGGGGGGGGGCATATGTGGTCCGCAGAGCCCTCTGATGTGGCCTGCGACCTCCTGCTCTAGGATGGCAAGTTGGCAAGCCCAGAACACAGGTTCCTGACCCACCATCCCAGAGCATCAGTGTTGTGAATGAAGCCAGCGGTAGAGGAAGCAAGCGGCTGCAGAGCCGCATAAGCCGATGCTTTCTTTATAGAGCCAACTCCTGTCACAGGCGGAGTGATACCAAATGTGCTCTGCCAGGGACAGCAACATCAATACCTGAATGGAAGACTGTTATTAAAGGTAAGTTTATTACTAAAATGTGTATATATGGTCATGTCTGGTCAGCAGTAGTTACTGAGCTGCTTTCAAACTAATCCGCAGGTGCAGCGCAGAACACCTGCGGGGTACCTGGACTGAGCCATTGACTTCTGTTCTTACCTGCAGGTTACCTGCACTGAGCCATAAACTTCTGTTATTACCTGCGGGTTACCTGCACTGAGCCATAGACTTCTGCTATTACCTGCAGGTTACCTACACTGAGCCATAGACTTCTGTTATTACCTGCGGGTTACCTGCACTGAGCCATAGACTTCTGCTATTACCTGCAGGTTACCTGCACTGAGCCATAGACTTCTGTTATTACCTGCAGGTTACCTGCACTGAGCCATAGACTTCTGTTATTACCACTTTAAAAACATGCACCACACCTGCAGGTAATAATAGAAGTCTATAGCTCAGTGCAGGTAACCCGCAGGAAAGCCACAGATGCACTGAGCTGCACCCTCGTTGTATGTAAACCACAGCTCATCACTGTGAAAGCAGTCTTAGGCCCCTTTGACACGATCGGTCTGACCCAATCGGACCCCCACTTCACCTCAATGGAGCCACAGATGTAAATGGACTTGTGTCTGTTTACACCCGCCTACCTTCAATCCGATCCACAAAAAAAAAACAAAAAGGGATCTGCCCGCTTCCATCCAGGCAGATCAGATTGGAGGGCCCACAGGGTAAAGGGGGCTGTGTCCGTGTCTACTCTGCATATGCAGGGCTCCACTAACAGGTTACCAAGTCGCTTAATCGGCCCTCGCTCTTCTAAAGGTTAAGCACCCCTGAATTAGAGTGTTAGAGTGCAGACTGCGAGCCAGGCCTTCTCGTCCAACTTCAGTGCCTGGCCTCACAAATGCGCTTCTAGAAGAATGATCAAACATTCCCATAGACACACTCCTAAACCTTGCGGACAGCCTTCCCAGAAGAGTTGAAGCTGTTATAGCTGCAAAGGGCGGGCCAACTCAATATTGAACCCTACGGACTAAGACTGGGGTGCCATTTAAGTTCATGTGCGTGTAAAGGCAGGTGTCCCAATACTTTTGGGAATATAATGTATGTGTATTTAAACTGTGTATTTCACCATTTGCCCGGAGTTCAACTTTAAATAAAACAAATTCACATCCGAATGGTGAAGCTTAAAAAAAAAAAGGCAAACTTACCATCTTTGCATATACCAACGGATCCATAGGCGAGAGTATCAGTTTTTAAGGCTCCATAAGACAGCAGCAAGAAGGGTGAAGAGCCAGTGAAATAAGATTCTAGTTGGCGAGGACCCACTTGCTTTGTTGTCAAAGAATAATCTGTTCCCGGAATTCTTACCCAGGTTACACCTGTAAGTTTGCCATTGTTGAAAAGTATTTGTGGAGTGTTCTCGGTTATTGCAATAAGCACTGCAAGATTTAGAAAATTATTAAGAGGTAGTTGGCTGTAGGAGTAGCAGTATTTGTTAACTGGTGGAACTGCCAAAAAAACAGGCTGTACCAAGCCTCTTCCATAGAACAACACTTCTACTCCTGCACTGGCTGTGATGAAAATGGGGTTCTGAGGTCCGATGACAATCTTCAAAACTTCTCCAGCAGCAATAGTTAATAGGTTTTTTGAATTCGGGTCGGAGTAGTACTGAACGGTTGCTCTCTGTGAAGCTACAACAAAGGCCGCGTTGTAATCTGTTTTTGGAGCAGGTGTGACAATAAAGTCTTTACCCCAGCTACTAACCGGTGTCAGCTGCTCATAGACAAGGTTACATATACCTACACATGCGCTACCACTCAACACGGCCACAGGTTTCTGAGATACGATCCTGCTACCCGAGAGATCCTCTGTACTTTGTATTTGGATAGCAGTGTAACGGGGCAATGTAACAGTGAGAACCTTTTGTGGCCCATACCCCACACCTTTGTAATTGACTGCTCCCTTTAGGTAGATATCCACCACAGTGGGGGACTCCGTACTTATCACTGCAAACTCAGATTTTCCATTTTCTAATCCTGCCCCTACAGCTATAACTATTGCTGACCCTGCACCCTCCCCTTCCCCTATTTTTCCTGAAGGAGTCACTATGTAGTACTCCAAGCCAAGCTCATTCAAAGGATACACAATGCTAGTATCGGAGCTCAGCCCATTTGTTACTATGGACGTAACGGAAATATTTTTGTCAGACTTGATGAGGATCACATTCTTGGAGATAGCCACTCCTGACAGCTTCCAGTCTAAAGGAAGGGAGATTGTATAGCCGACTGAAACTCCATCAATTTGGTTGGTCAGAAATGAGACATCGTTTAGCGAGACAGACACAGTTGTCAATGGACTGAATGTGTTGATAAAAAGCTGCAATGATTTTGTGTCTGGTAGGTCAAGATTATCATTCTGCAAGAAAACGGTAACAAAGGTTGTGCCCAAGGAACCAGCACTGCAGCACCCTAAAATAGAACACAAAAAGTATAATTTTACACATTATGAGACTTAAATTAATAACGCCTAACTCCAGCCCACATTTTTAATAATTTTTTTCAGGTACAGTAAAAACTTGGATTGTGATGGGTTGTGTACCCATAAATGTCCATTTAAAAATGGAAGCCTCCACTAGGGGATTAGAAGCAAAATCAAGCAGGAGCTACAGAGTATAAAAGAGAAGAGAGGCACCTCTAAGTGTAGCAATATGGTTACATTTAATGAAGGTACAACACTTAGCAACTCACATGGTTGATGATTAACCACTTCGATACCGGGCACTTTCTCCCCTTCCTGCCCAGGACAATTTTCAGCGCTGTCACACTTCGAATGACAACTGCGCGATCATGCAACACTGTATCCATATGACATTTTTAGCATTTTCTTCCTACAAATAGAGCTTTCTTTTGGTGGTATTGGATCACCTCTGGGGTTTTTATTTTTCGCTAAAGAAACTAAAAAAGACTGACATTTAAAAAAAAATTCTGTTATAAAATTGTATTTTATCCTTCACTGACGGGCACTGATAAGGTGGCACTGATGGACACTGTTGAGGAGGCACTGATATGTAGAATTGATGGGCACTGATAGGCGCCACTGATATGCAGCACTGATGGGCACCGATAGGCTACACTGATATGAAGCACTTATGGGCATTGATAGGCAACACTGATGGGCATTGATAGGCAGCACTGATGGGCACTGATAGGCGGCACTGATAGGCACTGATGAGCACTGATAGGTGACACTGATGGCCACTGATAGGCTGCACTGATAGGCACTAATAGGTGACACTGATAGGCACTGATAGACAGCACTGATAGGTGGCACTGATGGACACTGATGGGTACTGATAGATGGCACTGGATAGACAGCACTGATGAGGAGCTACTGACAGGCATTACTGACTTGCATCTGAAGGGCACTGACAGGCATTACAAATAGGGCTCTGATTGGCACATTTATGAGCACTGATTGGCACTTTGATAGACACTGACAGGCGCTACTTATGGGGCACAGACTGGCAGCTGATGGGCACTGATTGGCAGCTTATGGGCACCTCTCATGGGGAATGCACTGATAATCAATGTGCTGATTATCAGCGAAGACCCCCCCCCCTGACAGGGAGAGCCGCCGATCAGCTCTCCCTGTCAGCGCGAACCAAGGAAAGCTATTTACGCTGTGATCAGCTGCGATTGGTCACAGCTGATCACGTGGTAAGGAGCCTCCATCAGAGTCTCCTTACCACAATCGGATTTGCGGTATGTCAGAGTGACACTCAGGAAAACCCCCATGGGCGCGCGCCAATATGTTATCCTGAAAGACGTCATGTGACGTCCAGTCAGGATAACAGAATCACCGCCCAGCCGTCATTCTGCTATAGGCAGGAAGTGCTTCAAAGAGGCACATGGCACAGGCATCTGGGGTAAAGCTGTCCACATAGACCATCCCCCGCACTGCCGTCTCTCACGCCTGTCAGTCTACAATCATGACCGAGAAGACTACCCTGCAGTACAGCGATCTGAAAGTGAGGCGTGGAGCGCAGAGTGGAAGGGATGACGTCGATGGTGGTGCGGAGGGCGGTCTATGTGGACAGCGTTACCCTGGATGCCTGCATAGATGTGCCTCTTTTATTCATCAACCATGTGAGCTGCTAAATATTGTACCTTCATTAAATGTAACCATATTGCTACACTTAGAGGCGCCTCTCTTCTCTTTTTTACTCAATAGTGACATGACGCTACTTGTATATCAAGACAAAATTTATTAAAAAATGTTGCTTGTCTTGAAAAACGCTCTCAAACCAAATTACTCTCAAACCAAGGTTTTACTGTATTTATATAGCATCATCAATTTAATGGTAATTCATTTTTATTAACCTTTTCATGCATGAATTATAAAAATCACAGTCAGATTATTATTTATTTTTTTCCTTTTTATTACTCTTTGGGCATAAAAAGGAAATTTTTTTTTTTTTTTTTTTTTTGTAAAATGTATTTTCCAAGGTGTTATGCACATTGGACGTTTTTAATGTTGCTCCTAGGCATTGGTGTGCTCAGCCTATTGCGTTAGGATGTGCACCCCAGCGCACAACACACATGCGTGTATATCAGCAGAGCAGTGGGCGGTGTCAGTACAGCAGAGATTTCTGTCAGTTAGACATGTGCAATTTTGTTTCGTTACAAATTTGTTTTCGGACAAAACTCGGCATATAGACTCTTTTGACGAATGCACACGAAAACGAATTTCGAGAAAGAACGAAAATCCGAAAGAACGAACATCCAAAAGAACGAAAAAAACGATTCAACCTATGAGTTTAAGGAATCAATTACATTCGGATAATTTCGTTTTTTGTATTTCCTTTTATAATTAAATTATTACCTATTATTATTATTAACCACTTCCTTACTGGGCACATATACCCCCTTCCTGCCCAGGCGAAATTTCACCTTTCAGCACTGTCACGCTTTGAATGACAATTGCGCGGTCGTGCGACGTGACTCCCAAACAAAATTGACGTCCTTTTTTTTGCACAAATAGAGCTTTCGTTTGGTGGTATTTGATCACCTCGGCGGTTTTTATTTTTTGCGCTATAAACAAAAATAGAGCAACAATTTTGAAAAAAAAGCAATATTTTTTGATTTTTGTTATAATAAATATCCCAATTTTTTTTTTTCCTCAGTTTAGGCCGATACGTATTCTTCAACATATTTTTGGTAAAAAAAAATCGCAATCGGCGTTTATTGATTGGTTTGCGCAAAAGTTATAGCGTTTACAAAATAGGGGGTAGTTTTATGGCATTTTTATAATTTTTTTTTTTTATTAGTAATGGCGGCGATCAGTGATTTTTTTTGTGACTGTGACATTATGGCGGACACATCAGACACTTTTGACACTATTTTGGGACCATTCACATTTATACAGCGAACAATGCTATAAAAATGCACTAATTACTGTATAAATGTGACTGGCAGGGAAGGGGTTAACACTAGGGGGCGAGGAAGGGGTTAAATGTGTTCCCTGGAGTGATTGTTACTGTGGGGGGAAGGGAAGTGACTGGGGGAGGTGACCGATCTGTGTCCCTATGTACAAGGGACACAGCATCGGTCCCCTCTCCCTCCCGGTGGTGTGTTCCGGCGGTCCACTGGGTGGCGTTGTCACCATGGGCTGACGGACGGATATCGCTGTGTGCTGAGTCTCCTTTTTGGCCTCTCTCGGCAGCGGTATGGTGGGGCGGGGAACCCGCCATGCTTGCTGGGAGAGGGTATAAAGGGGCCGGCCATCTTGGTCACGGGGTCTTCGTCCCAGGCACCTTCAGCTTGCGGACGGTGGTTTGCGTTCGTCCTCTAGGCGGCCTAGGCCTAGAGGACCACCGGAGATCGTGTTCCAACTCAGGCACCTTTAGTCCTGGGGTGAGGTACTTGGATGGAGGTCCGGAGCTCAGTGCCCAACACTGAGTTCCGCGAGGGAAGGATCCTAAGGCACTCCGGGGATGGATGCCTGAATCCGAAGTGGGCGTAATGGACCGGGAGGAGCTCCTCATCTGAAGACCCGGTGCAGCAGACTGCCGGTGACGGGTGAGTCTCTTGTCGGAGACCGTCCGGAAGGAGAATTCCCCTCGTGCGGAGACCATAGATCACTCTCAGGGAGGAGAGTGGATGATAGAACTTGTGTCTGGGCCTATTCGTACACACTCCTCCTTTTCTGTTCTGAAGCCAAGGGAGTCCATGTTATGTTCTAAATAAAGGAGTGTTGGACTTTGACGTTGTGTGGCTCAATTTCTGGCGGACAAGGTTAAAGGAGACTCTTGGAGGGAGGATCCGATGCACAGCACAGACCCGAAGGTAACAAGAGACATTGCTGAGACCACATACACAACTGTGGTGGAAGCCTGGCGTAGCTCACCCCTCTCCCTCCCCTATCATACCCCTAGACCAGAGACAGTGCGAGTTGGAAACCTTTAATAGAGGGGAGTGGGGAGAGGGTGTGCGCTACATATTTATATATATATATATATATATATATACTAGGAACACACAATCTTTCTCCTCTCCCCTGACAGGACGTGGATCTGTGTGTTTACACACACAGATCCACGTTCCTGCTCTGTGACGAGCAATTGCGGGTGCCCGGCGGACATCACAGCCGCCGGGCACGCACAACGGCTCCCGAGTGACACGGCCGGCGGCGCGCACGTGCCACCTGTACCACCGGGAAGCCGAGGCCATCATATGATGCCAGCCCAGGATGGGAGATCCCACCTGGGGACATCATATGACAATACATGGGTAATGAAGTGGTTAAACAGAAGCACACCTCCCTCCTTGCTGCAGCAACTGCTCCAACACCAACTCCCATGAGCTATGCTCAGATCTGCCTTATAACGAGTGTGTGCACCTGGACACACACACATACAACCTGCAGAACTTCTGGAAAGCCCGTACACAAGACTGAAGACTCCAACCCTCCCAATGCTCCCAAAAGTCTTCAAGTTTCCAGCCCTAATCCAGACTTACAAAATCCAGAGAAAACTTAAAGCACAGTTTTCTCTGCGCACAAATTTTCTGCTGGAACTTCTCAAACTGCCTCTTTGAGAGTCCTGTGTCCATTTTGCATTCAATTTTCGAAGAGACAGGGCTGTCACTCTCACAATATATACTGTATATACAGTGCAGTCAGTGTACAGTATATAATATGGTTAAGGGGAACCCTATGACAGAATTAAGAAAAAAAAATGGCATGGGTCCCCCCCCCCCAGTTCATACCAAACTCTTTGGGTCTGGTATAGATTTTAAGGGGAACTCCATGCCAAAATAAAAATAAAAACAGCGTGGCATCCCCTCCAAAATCCATGCCAGGGCCTTTGGGTCTGGCATAAATTTTAAGAGGAACTCCACGCTATTTTTTTTTTTAAATCAGCGTGGGGTCCCCCCCAAAGTCCATACCAGACCCTTATCCGAGTAAGCAGCCTGGCAGGCCAGGATAGGGGGGGACGAGCAATCGCCCCCCCCACCCCCCTGAACCATACCAGGCCGCTTGCCCTTAACATGGAGAGGGTGCTTTTCTTTTTGTAAAATTGCATATTGGTTGAGCTAGATTGACTTGTGACTTTTAACAGCCTGACAACCTATGTTACTATTTTACTCTAAAGCTTTGCTTTCATTATCAGCAGGCAACTGGATAAAAGTTTGAAAGATAAATAAATTTTTTATATTTTATATAATACCTTTTTTTTAATGAATCTATTTTGAGGTAGTTTCAAAATCTCACATATTACTTCTTTCTTTGTGCACAACCAGAACATGGAGAGAGGTACAGCGCCATCTGCTGGTCTGAGAGGTTTGTTTGCAAATAATTATTGATTATTGATGAATACAGTGAAACCTCGGATTACGAGCATAATCCGTTCCAGGAGAATGCTCGTAATCCAAAGTACTCGCATATCAAAGCGAATTTCCCCATTGAAGTCAATGAAAATGAAAATACTTTGTTCCGCATTGACTTCAATGGCATGCAACACCGCATGCGGACAGAGGTGGGGGCTCCAGAGAGCCAGAGAGCCTCGAAATTGGCCGAAAAAGCCCGAGGACACCTCGGCTGACCTCGGTAATCCTCGGAAAGGCTTGGAGTATTTCCGTGTCTTACCGTGTCTTTCTGAGTATTTCCGAACGACGTTCGGCTCCGCTCGGCTCCGGCGCCCCCCACCTCAGGCCAAATGCGGTACTGCACACTGATTTGGCCTGAATCCTGCTCATTTTGCAAGACAACATTCGCAAACCAAGTTAGGATTTTTTCAAATACAGTGCTCGTATTGGGAAACGCTCGTTAACCGCGTTACTCGCAATCCAAGGTTCCACGGTATCTACTTTTTACACTGTATTATAGTGTAATAATATGTATATAAACACACATTATGTTTATAATACTATCTATGAAATCTCTCCTTTCCTTTACACCGCCTTTGTGTCGATTAGATGTGAGTAAAAATTGTTACACTTTTTTCTGTAATGCTGTTTTATCATCCCTGATAAGTCATTAAGATCAGCGATATCATCAGCGGTATTTATGTCATCCTTTAAATTCTTAAGATGTTTTGCTACCTTAGGCATTGCATGTATTCTATTATTTTTATGTAGCGCCCTCCCCGAAAGGTTGGGACGCTATTTAAAATTTAGAGGGATGTCTGAGCCAGTAGTAGGGCTCAGACGGTTGAATTATATTGAAATTACCTCTGTTCTAGCTGTGGTTTGCCCGATAGCAGTTTCCCTTATTGCCTGTAGGTGGTGTTACCACCTCAGGCACCTGTTGGAACATGGGCAAACCATGGTGCATTAAGTGACCCTTCTCGGCAGCGGTGCAGTGGGAGTGGTCGACCTGATGTGCATGCTGGGAGGGGATACTTAAGGGGCAGACGCCATTGATCGGGGTCCGTCTTCGCCTCGTGGCCCTCAGGGTGCGAGGTATGTGTGTGTGGTTATGGTCTCGGGGCCACGTTGGCCTGAGGATGCATCGCTATATAGTAGGCCCAGCTAGTCTGGCTGGGGCTTACACTCGGAAAGGAGATCCCAAGCTGTCTGTCCAAATGGGGAGGAAGCTGTCTTAATGAAGGAGACCAGGGGAGGACCTGCCCTGGAGGAGACTGGCAAAGTGCTGCTGTCTCGGATGAGGCCTGGCAACTTTATAAAGGAGGGATCCACTATACTACAAGCCCTGATCGGCTTAAAGGCTCTTAAACTGTACGGCTGGATGTTTGGGACTTTGAAATCCTGTGGCAGAGGATTCCTGGACTATCCATTCGCTTAACTCTAAAAGGTCTGTGGCAGAGACTTTGTTCACTTTAAAAGGTCTGTGGCAGAGACCCACTTAATTTTGGGCAGTCCGTTGCTAATTCGTGTGTCATTCCGGCTGCTAGGCCATGTGAGAGAGGACTACCCGGGTGACCATTACCCACTCTGACATTGAGAGTGGTGAATGACTCTGAGCAGATATTGTGGCATTTTGAGGCAAGTGCCTGAACCTTCCCCTAATCTTCTTTACCTCCTACTTTCTCTTGAAGTTTTACTGCATAAGAAAATAAAGCCTGACTGTTGAAGGTTTTACATCTGTGTGGACAGTGCATTTAATACAGACTTTCCTACCCGGACAACGAAGCTGAAGAGGTAACGTGCAAAACCCAAAACTAACCAGCAGCTCCTACGGGGGTAGTGCTATATTTATATAATAATTACAGAGCCTAGTACACAATAAAACTTGTTAAACTTACCACATAGGAGAACTAGCAATGCACATAGCTGCAGGAAATTTGGCATCCTCATGCTGCATAAAAAGAAGTATATGTGCATTGATTAGCAATAAAACAGAAAACATGTAAAGTGTATGTAAAGCTTATTTTTTTTTAAAACATGTAAAGCCCCCCTGCCTTGGTCCAGCTGTAGGTAGGAACAAAGCCCCCTTGCTTTTGTCCTACTGTATGTAGGAACAAAGCCCCCTCGCCTTGGTCCCACTGTATGTAGAAACAAAGCCCCCCTGCCTTGGTCCAGCTGTATGTAGGAACAAAGCCCCCTTGCCTTGGTCCCACTGTATGTAGGAACAAAGCCCCCTCGCCTTGGTCCCACTGTATGTAGGAACAAAGCCCCCTTGCCTTGGTCCCACTGTATGTAGGAACAAAGCCCCCTCGCCTTGGTCCCTCTGTATGTAGGAACAAAGCCCCCTTGCCTTGGTCCCACTGTATGTAGGGACAAAGCCCCCTCGCCTTGGTCCCACTGTATGTAGGAACAAAGCCCCCCTACCTTGGTCCAGCTGTATGTAGGAACAAAGTCCCCTCGCCTTGGTCCCACTGTATGTATGAACAAAGCCCCCTTGCCTTGGTCCCACTGTATGTAGGAACAAAGCCCCCTCGCCTTGGTCCCACTTTATGTAGGGACAAAGCCCCCTCGCCTTGATCCAGCTGTATGTAGGAACATAGCCCCCCTCTCTTGCTCACTCCTGAGATGGGCGAGGGTCTATGGGATTTGTAGTGTGCATAGAGCAGTGTACTGTAGCTGATCCTAACTAACCTGCACTGCTCATTCGTTTTTATAGTTTTAGATAAAGTAGGAAATAATTAACACATGGTTAATTATGCAATCCAATAAAGTCAACGCTTATTTATTTTTTTCGATATTGAATAATTAAAACATCCCAATTTTTTTTTCTGTCTTCCCCAAAGTAAAGGACAGTCACCTGAATGGTGGCAGTTGTGTACCTTTTGAATTATCTCCACTCTATTCCTGTTCTGGTGATAACCATAAAATTTTGGAATTACCCAATGTGATAAAAACCTGACAGGACTTCTAGCGCTAAAGCCGTGTACACACGATCGGTTTTACCGATGAAAACAGTCCGATGGGCTGTTTTCATCGGACGAACCGATCGTGTATGGGCCCCATCGGTCTTTTTTCTATCGGTGTGAAAAAATAGAACATGTTTTCAGTTTATCCGATGGGAAAAAAACAATAGCAAAATCCGATCGTCTGTGTGGAACTCCATCGGAGAAAAAACCCACGCATGCTCAAAATCAAGTCGACACATGCTCAGAAGCATTGAACGTCATTTTTCTCGGCTCGTCTGAGTGTTTTACGTCACGGCGTTTGGGACGGTCGGATTTTTGACTGATGGTGTGTAGGCAAGACTGATGGAAGTCAGCTTCATCGGATTTCCGATGGAAAAATCCATCGGATTAGAATCCATAGGAAATCCGATCGTGTGTACGCGTCTTCACGCTTCCCTCCACGATCCAAAACAATTAAAAGAAAATAAAGTTTGGGATTTAGATACATTTCAAGCATTATCTGTTACATTTTTCTCAATATGATCAAAAGTAACGTCTCTGTAAATCTAAATATATTTTTTTGAGTGTATGATTTTTTTTAAATCTTATTTTATTAAATTTTTAAATATTAAGAAAAAATTGAAAAAAGAAAGAAAATCATATATTGTCCAGAAACAAACGAAAATTGTGAGTATAAACAATTTATAGAATACTTGATATTCACTTACTTACTTACTTCTATTTTCCTTTAAATTAGGATTTCAACTAAATAAAAAAATAACATTCTTTACGTCTAATGCCACATACACACAATCGTTTTTCATGCCGTTAAAAATGCCATTTTAAAAAATGGGCGTTAAAACCGATCGTGTGTATGCTCCAGAGCATTTTTAACGACGTGAAAAACGGGCATTAAAAATTTCAAACATGCTCTATTTTTTCACGTCGTTTTTCATGTCGTTTTTTTTAACGACGTGAAAAACGATAGTGTGTATGCTTTTACGAGGTGAAAAAAACGCGCATGCTCAGAATCAAGTATGAGACAGGAGCGCTCGTTCTGGTAAAACTAGCATTCATAATGGAGATAGCACATTCGTCACGCTGTAATGGACTGAAAAGCACGAGGCTGAAAAGCGCGAATCGTCGCTCAACAAACTTTACTAACATGAAGGGTGGCGCCATCCGAACGGAACTTCCCCTTTATAGTGCCGTCGTACGTGTTGTACGTCACTGCGCTTTGCTTGAAAGTTTTTTAAAATGATCGTGTGTACGCAAGACAGGCTTGAGAGGAAACATGAAAAAAAACGACGAGAAAAACGTTGGTTTAAAAAATGGCATGAAAAACGATCGTGTGTATGTGGCATAACAAAATAAAGCTATCTACCCGTGAAAACAAAAATAAATGATTTCATATAACCTTAAGATTTTGCATAAAACCAAGTCTTTCCAAAATAGGAAAATAAAAAAAAACTAGATTTCTAGACAAAAATTATATTTATCAAAATAAACTACATACACAGAAAAAAAGAAAGAGGAACAAACAAAACACCTTTATCGTTTGCTAAAGACATATTTTTCCTTAATACATGAATAAATTAATAAATGAATTAGATAACGATAAAAAAACCTCAAATGTATTAATCAGTACCTGACTTACCAGCCGGCTGACTAGCATTTAGTCCTGTAACTCGGGACAGTGTGAGGTTTTTATACGCTCGGGCAAACAGCTCCACATCTAAATCACGAAATAGCAAAGAACAATGTACAGAGAGAAAAAATTGGCAAGAAACAAAAAAAGGGTGATGAGGTGTGCCGACTAAACACAGATGGGGGTAATCATTTTCAGAGGTGTCAAACTCAGTTTAATTGCAAGCCGCATCAGCATTATAGTTGCCCTGGGGGCGTGGCGACTGAGCTCCATCATGGAAGCTTAAATTGAAAGCTCCGCTCGGCCGCCGGAGAGAATCCACTACCATCCATGACCACCGGCACCATCTACGCCTCAAAGAGCAGCCGCTGAACCACCAAGACCTGCTGCATCTGCCGAGATGACCCGCCAAAAAAACGCAAAATCCCCCAAAACTCAACGATTTCTTCAAAGCGCGCGGGCTTCAACAAAATGGCGCCGGCGCTCCAGAGAATCGGACGATCTGATCCAGTCCGACTAACCAGCCTCAAGGAGCCCTCTTGCATAGCGGGTCATCCTGAGGGACTGCCAGCCCATCCACCAGGAGCCCGGCCAAACAAAAACTGAGAATCTCCTCACCTGACAGGCCGCTGAGGGACCCGGGCATGGAGGTAAGCGGACACAGTGCTGCACAGTGATCAAGACCCTATAGCTGCATTCCCCACCTCTGACAGGCCAGTATCAGAAACGGTTCTCAAAGATATGTTGCTATCCCTGAAAGCCTCATTACATGCTGACATGACTGCTGGAATAAATCACTGCCAGAGAGAAGTACAGGCCTTAGGCTGCAGGGTGGACCACATTGAACAGCGCATGAGTGACCTTACCTCATCCTTTAACACAATGGTGGTTGCCCATAGCAACCACAGTGAGGAGATAGCCTGGCTAAAAAACAAAGTCTCAGACCTCGAAGATCGTTCCAGGAGGAACAACAGTAAAATCAGGGGTTATCCCTGAAACCGTACCTGCACAGCAGTTATTGTCATATGCCCAGGCATTATTCTCAACCTTACTGCCGTCTCTGTCACCACAAGACCTCATTGTGGACCACATTCACCGCATTCCCAAACCCTCCTTCCTCCCAAACAACACTCCCAGAGACGTGCTGCTCAGGGTACACTACTGCCACATTACGGAGCAAATCCTAACAACCTTTTGCAGAACCGAAAACAAGCACCCCTAATATGCTGAAATACAATTGCTCCCGGATCTCTCCAGGCACACACTCCAACAACGTCGTAACCTAGCGATGATAACTAAGGCTCTGAGGAACCACAACATTCTCCATAAACGAATGCTCGTTATATGTTTGAAGCACGCCGACCAGCAGTGAACTTTCACTCCACCCAGAACAAAACCAGAATTAATACTTCCCTCTCGGATATCAACCATGGTAACAGTGAGTATATACACTACATGACACTGCAGACCTCTCACAACCTTCTCTATGCCCTTTAACTGCCTATCTATCAATGCCAGGGGGCTGAACCACCCCACAAAAAGACTATCCATGTGGACAGAAGCCAAAAAATACAGAGCAGACATTCTGTGTGTCCAGGAGACTCACTTTCAAGAATCCAAAGCTCCAAAATGCTCACATAAAGACTATCCTCATGTGTTTTTGGCTTGTACACCGGGCCACAAAAAGGGAGGAGTATTGATTGCATTAAGGAATACCCTGTCCTTCCAGTATAAAGAAACCATTCTTGATCCGAATGGCAGATACATCATATTCAAAGCAGATATCAACTCACATCCATACATGCTGGTATGCCCCAAACTCACATCAGATCCGTTTCCTTAGCAGGCTGATAAAGAAATTCAAGTCTCAGCAATACAGCAATCTTATTATCTGTGGTGACTTCAATCTCATCGTTGATCCTAAACTAGATACATCTACGCACAAAACAAATAGCTCCACTTATCTGAGCAAAACAATTCATAACGCGGAACTGTTTGATGTTTGGAGACGTTTAAACGCGAATGCAAGGGACTATACTTTTTTTTCCCACAGGCATTGTTCCTACCCGGGCATTGACTTATTTTTAACGGATAAATGGTTACTGCAAAAAATATCCTCTGCACTGATACATGATATTAGGTGGTCTGACCACGCAGCTGTTACTATTGCCATTGACGATCAGGTTGTCTCCTCTTCCCCACCCATCTGGCGCAACAATATCAGATTATTACAAGAACCCAAAATATCTACAATGATCTCCCAACACCTTAGTACTTTTTTATAAACAATGAGAACTCTGTGGAGAATCATTTTACTCTCTGGAATGCCCATAAGGCATACATGAGGGGCATTTTAATACAACTCGGTGCGAGAGAAAAGAAACATCATGCTGCTAATGTCAACTCCATCCTAACTGATATACATACACTAGAAACACAGAACAAACAAGCACCCGACCATACCCTCTCCCGAAAACTTTCCCAACTAAGAGAGACACTAAGAACACTTCTGCCCCAACAATATGACTACCACTTAAGGCGCCTGAAACTAAATTCATATGCCAATGCCAATGCCAACAGAGCAGGCAAATATTTAGCCAATAGAATTAAAGCGACACACTAAGACGAGAATTGCCCACTTGATACATCCCACTCTTTTTTTTTAACTTTATATTCTTTATTATTTGTCCATGTTACAAAAAATACATACACATAATATACTTTAAAATAATGTACTACAGTTAATCCCCCCCCCCCCCAATCTCTTTTCACATTCCAAAAACAGAGAAAGACAAAACAAAAAAAATGCATTCTACCACACACTTATGTTATTGCCGAGAAAGAACCATATTGCTTTTACTTTATCTAGTTTTCTCTCTCCCCCTGCTTCCATTCCCCTTTTCCCTTCCTTCCTCTTGGTCTTCTGACATATTTAACTTCTCTGCCCAAGGTCCATAGTTTCTCTTTCTGCCCCTCCTCTATCCGCCCTTCCTATCTCAGCCACCTTTAGGTCCCTTCTTTTACTCTTTTTCCTTACCGCGCCCGTTAGGGCGGGCACCCTATTTTCCTCAACCAGGGATCCCACATTATTTTAATTTTTTTATAATTACCCTGTTTGGTCAAAACTACTTTTTCCTTCCACATTGTTGCATTTATTACATTGACCCACTCTGCTGATGTCGGTGCTTTCTGTGCTTGCCAGTTTTGTGCTATTACCTTCCTGGCCTGGAACAGGCATCTCAGCACTACTTCCGGAATATCTTTTTGTCCGTGTCTCTCCTCTATACCCAATAGGCACACCCTGGCCTCCGGTTCCAGAGCTGTCCCAAAGGTCGTATTTATGATGTGCAGTACCTTAGCCCAGTACCTTTGTAGCTTCGGTACTTCCACATCATGTGTATAAGGTCCCCTGTATCTTGGCATCTGGGGCACTTATCATCTGCTCTCCTTCCAAACATGTATAGCCTCTTTGGGGTGTAATAAACTCTGTGCACTAAGAACAGGTGTGACACTCTCTGTGATGGGGAGAGTGACACCACTGTCCCCTGTTCCAGTATCCGTTCCCATTGTACAGTGGTTATAGGGCCTATATCCTCTTCCCACTTTGCTTTATTCTTACCCAACCTCTTCTCAGTTATAAAACCCCCCTTAATCTGTGAATATAATTCTGAAATAAGGCCTTTTGATGTTCCTGTCTTGATTAACCGTTGGAGGTGGGGAATTTTTTGCCAGCACACCGGGTGTGTTTTAAATTGGGCTTGAAGTGCGTGTCTTATTTGCAGATAGGTATAAAACAAAGAGTTTGGGATGGCATACTCTCTGTTTAGTTCTGAGAATGCATCCCACTCTTAAACACAAAATCATTAACCCACAAGACATCGCAAACCAATTTGCTACATATTATAGCAATATGTATAATATCAAAGATGATCCCTCCACACATCAACCCACAACTGAAAATATCCAGGCCTTCCTACAGAAACTAAAGTTATCTCTCTCTCGAAGACCCAAATTCTCTCACTAAACTCTCCATTCACCACATCTGAGATATCAGTGGTCATAGCTTCATTACCGAATGGCAAGTCACCCAGACCTGATGGATTATCAAATGAATTTGCCCCAGAAATGTTACGAGCATACATAGTCACCCTTCCCAAACCAAGCATTATGGTTGCCCCGAAAGGCTGGTTGTATCTGTAAGACCAAAGAAATGTATCTACTTTTTATAATATTAAATAATTGCCTCTGCATTAAATTTTTTCTGGATTTATTAATAATTTAAGACTTAAGCTGTGAAGGGTGGGTGCAGACTGGAGACTGCGCAGACAGAACATGGTTCTGCCATGGTGTTCTATCTGAGCACTAAAGTTGCAGTTGTGAATATCAGCGGTGTGCGAACCTACTTTTCAACTGGCACAGAATTGTATTATTCTCATGATAACTATAAGCAGATGTCCAGAGCACCTCCATCCCCACACCAGATGTCAAGAGCCCCCACATTATCAGAAGTCAAGAGTTCTCCACCTTCCCTTACATCAGAGTGCACCAGTGGCAGCCCGTCCATTAGGGGTGCAGGGGCACCGCCCCCCCTAAACCATGCGTCCGGTCCCTAATCTACATGCAGGGTGCTGGACGCATGGATTTCAATGTTTTTTTTTTGAAGCACGTGATTAGAGCCTGGCTTTAAAAAATGGTGGGCCCGTGGCGCAGAGCACTGCGCCCTGAGCCTATCCAGTTGTATGACAATAGCGAATTAATATTCACTATTGTCTTCCTGATTCTCCCCCCGGCCAATCAGGAAACAGGTCTTAAGACCCGCTTGGCCAAGAGAAGAAGCGATCATATTGGTCGCAGAGGGAAGCCGCCTAGGAGGAAGCTGCCATGAAGCTGAAAACGCAGGGTAAAGCCGCCTTTGGGGGAACGAGCAAGCAATAGGGGGGGTGGGGCGTTTGACTGAGCGTCTGACCGACCCAGGGGGGATTGGTGGCGAGTGTCTTGTTTGCCGCCCCCCCCTAAAAAAATATACAGCACCAGTTGACACAGGAGTGCACCCCCCTTGTCCCACTGCAAGGAAGATGCTGTGGGTGGAGCTTGGAAACAGAACGTGGGGGGTCTGGAGGAGGACCAGAGGAGGGCTGGAGTCAGCTGCAGAGTCTGCTGAATGCTAAGAAAAGGGAAGGCAGAGATGAGGGGGTGCTGCAGCTGCACAGAGAGGCACAGGATCTGTAGGAGGAATTCAATCCTCCTCTCTTCTGCTGACCATTGAGACAAGATGGAGGTGGAGACAAGGGGGTATGCCGTCCCTTCAGAGCACAGGATCAATCCTCTTTGTATGTTATTTATGGTGCCTTAAGTAGAGAAAATTAATTTGCCCTAGGGTATTGGTTGCCATTTCAGGTGTGTTTTGTGTAAAAGTGGTTGTTAAGCCACTCTGCTCTCTTAACACCATCCTCTCTGCTTTATAAAGTAAGGTGCCCAGTGTGTGTGCTTTATAAATAAAATGCCGTTCTATACTATATTTCAGACCGCCACTCGGCACTTACGTGACTGGTCGCCTCTCTCCTCTCTTGATCTGACAGCTCCAGGGGGAGGGGCCAAATATCCCATGCTGACGTCAGTCAGGAGGAGAGGTGGAGAGAGGTGGTCGGTCATGTGAGCGCCGAGCGGCACTCTGAAATAACATATAGAATGGCTTTTTACTTATAAAGCACACACACTGGGCACCTTACTTTATCAAACACAGAGGATTGTATGAACATTTTAAAGTAATTTCAGCAGCAGCAGGAGGGGAGGGGCGGGCACTATCACTGGCTGACAGGCAGGGAGGAGGGAGGGGGAGAGGAGGACAGAGGAGGACAGACAAGAGATGATGACAGAGGCACCTAAACTGACTACGGTGTCAGGGCTCAGCAGTAGTGATAAACCGTGGTCAGTTTACAGGGAGGGGGGCAGCACCAGGCAAGATCAGCCAGGTATTTCAGGCGATAATATGCTGTAACTACTTCTGGACCGCCCACCGCACATATACTGCGTATATACTGCGGCAGAGTGGCCCGGCTGCGTGAAACAAGGTACCTGTACGTTGTCCGCACTTCCTGGTCAGGGGCGCGCGTGTGCCGCCGGAGACCCGCTCCCACTTTGATTGGACTGGATTGGCCCCTGGCTACCCGTGATAATTCGGGGGAATGACAAAATGGCGGTCTGCCTATGTAAACAAGACAAACTGTTGTTCTGTCACAGAGGATAAGAGAGATCTGTGATTCCTACTAATCAGGAACACAGATCTCTCTCTTCATCTAGTGTCAGCATCCCCCACACAGTTAGAAAGCACACATAGGAAACACATTTAACCCTTTATTCGCCCCTGATGTAAACCCCTGTCATTTATACAGTGTCAGTGCATTTTTTTATCACTAATCACTGTATTTGTGTCACTGGTCCCCAAAAAGTGTCACTTAGGGTCCAATTTGTCCACCACAATGTTGCAGTCCCAATAAAAATCGCTGATTGCTGCCATTACTAGTAAAACAATAAGGTTGGCCTAGTTGTACGTCGGTCGCTTTAAGCGGTGTTAGCAGGCTGCATCGCGGGATTGCCGATGCTCGTGACCGGCGGTCGCGATGACCGCCGGCCGCGAGCGTTCTCTGGGCACGAGAGGCAGAACAGGGACGTGTGTGACTGTGAACACACACATCCCTGTTCTGTGTGCTGAGGAAATGCAGATTGTGAGTTCCTAATAGCTAGGAACCATGATCTATTATTTTCTCTCACATCCCCTTCAGTTAGAACACACATTAGGGAACACAGTTAACCCCTTGATCGCCCCTAGTGTTAACTCCTGCCAGTAATATTTTACAGTAATCAGTGCATTTTTATAGCACTGATCGCTGTATAAATAGCAATGGTCCCAAAAATGTGTCAAAAGTGTCTGATTTGTCCGCCATAATGTCGCAGTCACAATAAAAATTGCATATCGCCGCCATTACTAGTAAAAAATGCTAGAAATCTATCCCCTATTTTGTAGACACTATAACTTTTGCGCAAACTAATCAATATACGCTTATTGCGATTTTTATTACCAAAAATATGTAGAAGAATACGTATCAGCCTAAACTGAGAAAAAATTGACTTTAAAAAAAAAAAAAATGGGGATATTTATTATAGCAAAAAGTACAAAATATTGTGTTTTCTTCGAAATTGTCGCTCGTTTTTTTGTTTATAGCGCAAAAAATAAAAATCGCAGAGGTGATAAAATACCACCAAAGGAAAGCTCTATTTATGGGAAAAAAAGGACGTCAATTTTGTTTGGGTATAGCGT
Source organism: Rana muscosa (assembly GCA_029206835.1). Taxonomy (NCBI): domain Eukaryota; kingdom Metazoa; phylum Chordata; class Amphibia; order Anura; family Ranidae; genus Rana; species Rana muscosa. The sequence goes on from CM055124.1 coordinate 85,303,917, forward strand.
TGCATGACCGCGTAATTGTCAGTTAAAGCGATGCAGTGCCGAATCGCAAAAAAATGGCCCGGACATTGGGCAGCCAAATCTTTCGGGGCTATAGTGGTTAAAGGAACAGGATCCATCTTGGTTTTTTTTTCTTTAGGGTAACAAATGCTTTAAGTTGTTTTTTTTTTAGGGTCATATTGTGTTTGTTTAAGCCTGGGTATGCTAAATAGGCTTTGTTTTGTATAACTATACCTTTTTATATCCAATAAAAAAATAAAATACAAAAAAAATTAAAAATCATAGCCTGCAAATGATTGTAAAGGGAGACCCGGACATGAATCCATCATTTTCAACAATGGGAAAGGAGTTGTCTGATGACTTAAAAACTCCCTAGCTTGGGTGGAGATTGATAGATAGATAGATAGATAGATAGATAGATAGATAGATAGATAGATAGATAGATAGATAGATAGATAGATAGATAGATAGATATTTTTTTCATATAAAAACCCTATATCTCAAAATATTTACTGCACACAGCTCCTAGTAAATCCTTGAGTACAGTTGGCAGGACCTATAGAAGTACAAATCAGAGAACAATAGCTCTTGGAGTCAGAGTATGGTGACCTACCTTCATGTATTATAATGATATCATGACAACTTTTGCGGAGAACAAAGCCTGGATTTCTTTTATTCTAATTGGTCTCCTTAGTCTGAATCAGTAAATGGTCCAATGACTGTACCAACTTCAATTAAATAATAAAATTATAATTCCCCAGGCCATTGTTAATTGTATGGCACAATAAAACAGAACAGTCAGAGATATGGCAAAAAAATGTTCACACCTTAGATTTCAAAAGAAAGCACAACCATTTAACCACTTCAGCCCACAGCTGCCAAATGACCAGAGCACTTTTTGGGATTCGGCACTGCGTCACTTTAACTGACAATTGCACAGTCGTGCGACGTGGCTCCCAAACAAAATTGACGTCTTTTTTTCCCCACAAATAGAGCTTTCTTTTGGTGGTATTTGCTCACCTCTGCGGGTTTCATTTTTTGCACTTTAAACAAAAACAGAGTGACAATTTTGAAAAAAAAGCAATATTTTTTTTCGCTATAATAAATACCCCCAAAAAATATATAAAAAAGAAAAAAATTTTAGGTCGATATGTATCCTTCTACATATTTTTGGTAAAAGAAAATCGCAATAAGCGTTTATTTATTGGTTTGTGCAAAATTTATAGCGTCTACAAAATAGGGGATAGTTTTATGGCCCTTTTATTAATAATTTTTTTTTTACTAGTAATGGCGGCGTCAGCAATTTTTATTGTGACTGCGACATTATGGCGGACACAATGGACACTTTTGACGCTATTTTGGGACCATTGTCATTTATACAGCTACATTTATACATGCTATAAAGATGCACTGATTACCGTGTAAATGACACTGGCAGGTAAGGGGTTAACCACTTGGGGGCGAGGAAGGGGTTAAGTGTGTCCTAGAAAGTGATTCTAACTGTGTGGGGGCTGGACTACCTGTGACACAACATTGATCACTGCTCCCGATGACAGGGAGCAGAAGATCAGTGTCCTGTCACAAGGCAGAACAGGGATCTCCCCGTTTATGCAGCTTCGTGACACAAACCCGGGACACCGGCAGACATCGAGTCCGCGGGTCCCGCGGGCACGGTCACAGAGTTTGCGGCAGGGGCGCGCGCACGCTCCCACGCGGCGGCAAATTTAAAGGGACGTACATGTATGCCCATTTACCTGCCCGTGCCATTCTGCATACGTAAATGTTTGTGCGGTGGTCGGGAAGTGGTTAAAATGATAACCATAAAGTGATACTAAAGTCTTGTTTTTTTATGTTTAAACAAACATGTTATACTTACCTGCTATGTGCTGTGGTTATGCACAGAGCAGCCCAGATCCTCCTCTTCTCGGGTCCCTCGCCGGCACTTCTGTCCCCTCCCTTCTGCCGAGTGCCCCCACAGCAAGCAGCTTGCTATGGGGGGCACCCGAGCCGAGCCACAGCTCTGTGTGTCCATTGACTCGGCCCTGCCCCCCTCATTGGCTCACTGACTTTGAATGACAGCAGCGGGAGCCAATTTCGCCCTCTGTGTGTCTCAGCCAATACGGAGGGAGAGTCCCGGACAGCCAAGTCTCTCGTGCAACATCGCTGGATCGAGATGGGGCTCAAGTAGTTATTAGGGGGCACTGGGGGGGGGGGGCTGCTGCACACAGAATATTTTTTATCTTGATGCGTAGAATGCACCTTCTGCCTTAACCACTTAACAACCACCTGCCGACAAATAACGGCGGCAGGGTGGTTGCTTAACTCTGGGAGGACGTTATATAACGTCCTCCCAGAATCGCGCTCCCGCGCGCCCCCTGGGGCGCGCACACGGGAAACTCCGTGACCGCCGGGTCCAGAGGACCCGGCGGATCACGAATCGCGGTAAATCGCCGCTGATAGCGGCCGTTTACCACGTGATCGCTCCGTCAAATGACGGAGCAATCACTTGTAAACAGACCGGCGTCATTTGATGACGCCGGTTCCTCCCTCCCCTCTCTGTACCGATCGGTACAGTGTGAGAGGGGAGGGGGAGGGAGCGGATGGCAGCAGCAGCACTGTGGGCTGGATCTGTGACAATTGCAGTCACAGATCCATCCATCCATCCATCCCTGCTCAGCCATCCCTGTGCTATACCCTGCCAATACTCTGCAATACACCCTGCCAATACTCTGCAAAATACCCTGGTGCAATACTCTGCAATACCCTGGTGCAATACTCTGCAATACCCTGGTGCAATACTCTGCAATACCCTGCACAATACTCTGCAATACCCTGCGAAATACTCTGCAATACCCTGCGAAATACTCTGCAATACCCTGCGAAATACTCTACAATACCCTGCGAAATACTCTGCAATACCCTGGTGCAATACTCTGCAATACCCTGGTGCAATACTCTGCAATACCCTGGTGCAATACTCTGCAATACCCTGGTGCAATACTCTGCAATACCCTGGTGCAATACTCTGCAATACCCTGCACAATACTCTGCAATACCCTGCACAATACTCTGCAATACCCTGCAAAATACTCTGCAATACCCTGCAAAATACTCTGCAAAATACTCTGCGCAATACCCTGCACAATACTCTGCAATACCCTGCACAATACTCTGCAATACCCTGCACAATACTCTGCAATACCCTGCACAATACCCTGTGCAATACCCTGCACAATACTCTGCAATACCCTGCACAATACTCTGCAATACCCTCCACAATACTCTGCAATACCCTCAACAATACTCTGCAATACCCTCCACAATACCCTGTGCAATACCCTCCACAATACCCTGTGCAATACCCGTGCAATACCCTGCCATACACCGCAATACCCTGCCATACACCGCAATACTCCGCAATGCCCTGCAATACTCCGCAATGCCCGGCAATACTCCGCAATGCCCGGCAATACTCCGCAATGCCCGGCAATACTCCGCAATGCCCAGCAATACTCCGCAATGCCCGGCAATACTCTGCAATAACCACTTCCCGCCCTCCGGCCGTCATATGACGTCCTTGACTTTGTGCGGGGATATCTGAATGATGGGAGCAGCTACAGGCATCATTCAGATATCGGCTTTTTCAGCCGGCGATTCCCTACACCATAAGAACAATCATAGCGGCTGTTCCGCCGCTTGATCATTCTTACGGGAGGCGAGAGGGGATGTCCCCCCCCCCCCGCCGCCCTCCGGTGCTTCTACCGACTCACCGCTACGATCAAAGCCAGGATTGTTGTTTTTTTTTTTTGTTTTTTTTTCAGGCTTCCCAGCCTAGAGGTGAGATGTGGGGTCTTATTGACACCCCCCCCCCCCCCATATCTCACTGTAAAGAGGACCTGTCATGCCATATTCCTATTACAAGGGATGTTTACGTTCCTTGTAATAGGTATAAAAGTGATCAAAAAAATGTTTAGGGCGGAAAAACATGTCAAACTAAAATAAATAAAGTAAAATGAAGAATAATTTTTTTTTTTTTTTTAAAGCGCCCCTGTCCCCGTGAGCTCGCATACAGAAGCGAACGCATACGTAAGTCCCGCCCACATATGAAAACGGTTTTCAAACCACACATGTGAGGTATCTCTGCGAACGTTAGAGCGAGAGCAATCATTTTGGCCCTAGACCTCCTCTGTAACTCAAAACATGTAACCAGTAAAAATATTTAAAGCGTCGCCTATGGGGATTTTTTAAGTAGCGAAGTTTGGCGCCATTCCACGAGTGTGTGCAATTTTTAAGGGCGACATGTTAGGTATCTATTTACTCGGCGTAACTTCATCTTTCACATTATGCAAAAACATTGGGCTAACTTTACTGTTTTTTTTTTTTTTTAAGCACAAAACATTTTTTTTCCGTAAAAAACGCGTTAAAAAAATTGCTGCGCAAATATCGTGCGAGATAAAAAGTTGCAACAACCACCATTATATTCTCTAAGGTCTTTGCTAAAAAAACATATATAATGTTTTGGGGTTCTATGTAATTTTCTAGCAAATAAATGATGATTTTTACATGTAGGAGAGAAATGTCAGAATTGGCCTTGGTGCTCCAGAACGCCTGAAGGTGCTCCCTGCATGTCGGGCCTCTGTATGTGGCCACGCTGTGTAAAAGTCTCACACATGTGGTATCACCATACTCGGGAGTAATAGCAGAATGTGTTTTGGGGTGTAATTTGTGGAATGCATATGCTGTGTGTGAGAAATAACCTGCTAATATGACAATTTTGTGAAAAAAAAAAAAGAGAAAAAAAAAATCTTGATTTTGCAAAGAATTGTGGGAAAAAATGACAACTTCAAAAAACTCACAATGCCTCTTTCTGAATACCTTGGAATGTCTTCTTTCCAAAAAGGGGTCATTTGGGGGGTATTTGTACTTTTCTGGCATGTTAGGGTCTCAAGAATTGAGATAGGCCGTCAGTACTTCAGGTGTGATCAATTTTCAGATATTGGCACCATAGCTTGTGGACTCTATAACTTTCACAAAGACCAAATAATATACACCAATTTGTACTTATTTTTACCAAAGATATGTAGCAGTATAAATTTTGGCCAAAATTTATGAAGAAAAAATAGTAATTTGCAAAATTTTATAACAGAAACGAAAAAAAAATCATTTTTTTACAAAATTTTCAGTCTTTTTTCTCTTATAGCGCAAAAAATAAAAAACCCAACAGTGATTAAATACCACCAAAAGAAAGCTCTATTTGTGTGAAAAAAAGGACAAAAATTTCATATGGGTACAGTGTTGTATGACTGAGTAATTGTCATTCAAAATGTGAGAGCACCGAAAGCTGAAAATTGGTCTGGTTATTAAGGGGGTTTAAGTGCCCAGTGGTCAAGTGGTTAAGAACCTCTCTAAAAGGACTTGATTTACTTCTCATGTTGTGCTTCTTGGGTAGTAACGCAGCATAAATGTGTTTTACGTATTCACCTTTTTCATGCAAGTCTATAAGTCACCTCAGCCTCACTGAAAAAGACAAAACCTCTACATGGCTTTCCAGTAATTACTGTAGTATTATCTGCACAGTACTCCAGCAAGGTTGTTGACTGTAATCAAAGAGAAGAAAGGCGCCGCTCATCAACCCAGTGCAATAGTATAATATGTATATGAATGTGGCCTTAACCAGCGTTGCTCCAGCCAAGTTCTCCTGACATGTTTCGTCCAGCTCACTGGGGCTTGGTCTCACTGTGTGGCCCTTTCTTCTTTTTGACAATGCTCTTACACCTCTGAATGGTGCACTGATGCCAGCTCCCTTCACTGCAACCGGTGGGGAAATCCCTGTCTCAGCCTAGAACGGCACTGCAAGTTTCATTTGTATCAAGGTGGTTGACTGCACTAGTCCAATATTCACTCACTAGTAGCAATGCGTGAACGGTTCAACAAACACTCAAATTTTCTGTGCGTTTGGCGGGATGTTCGCCCACCGAGCGCACAGTCAATATAATGTTAGGAGCCGGCCACCGCGTCCTTAACAACGAATGAGTCATCAGCTGTCAGCGGGCTTCCCCGCTGACAGCTGAAAACATTTATCTGAGCATGCAGCCTGACAGGCAAGGAAGGTAAATGAGCGAGCACCCCCCAAACCATATCAGGCCACGTGCCCTCAACATGAAGGGGTGGATGCTTTGGGGTGGGGGCACCTTGTCCCACGTTGATGGGGACAAGAGCCTCTTCCCGACAACCCTGAGCTGTGGTTGTGGGGATATGCGGGCAGGAGGCTCATCGGAATCTGGAAGCCCCCTTTAACAAGGGGGCCCCCAGATCCCAGCCCTCCCCCCATGTGAAGGAGTATAGGGTATATTTTACCCTAGCCTTTTAAAAAAAAAAAGAGTAAAAAATAAATAATAACAGTAGACAGGTTTTTGACAATTCCTTTATTAAAAAAAATGTAAAAAAGTAAAAAAACAAAACAATGCCCGTGATGTAGATCCACTGCCCGCCGCCACCCGCCAGACCCCAAAAAAAACGAGAGAAAAAAACGCTCCGCCCTCAATGAAGGCTGACCACTTACTGCAGGCTCCGCTGTTCGACAGTTCACTACCCCTATGTGACGTCAGTGACCCAACATGCATGGGTCTGTGATGTCACAAGGGGGCGGTGTGGACTGGGGTGGGATCCCACGGCGTATTTTTCAAATGTGCCAGAAATAACTTGCAGCCGCAAAGTACATTTAAATGCATTTTTTTTCTTTCGAAATTTTATTTTTGCTGCAGCATGTTCTAGACATGCTACAGATGGGCCGCTTTACAGGCAGACCAAGGGGACCCCCCAGGCACTATATTTAAGGGAAATTTTCATTTTTATTGTTTCACTTTAAAGTGGTTGTAAACCCACTTTTTCAACTTGCACCTACAGGTAAGCCTAGATTAAGGCTTACCTGTAGGTGCAAGAAATATCTCCTAAACCTACACGGTTTAGGAGATATTTAGTTAAATGACAGGCGCCGCTGTCTACGGCGCATGCGCGCTGTAGACAACGGCGCATTCATGGGGTTAATCCCATTCACAAAATCGGCTACTTCCCAGCAATCGCTGGGCGTAGCCGAATGTGACGGCTCCCGCGCGCATGCGCAGAGTGACGTCTCCGCCGCTCCGGCCAATCACAGCGCCGGAGCGGCGCTGTGATTGGCTGGTGCGGCGATACCCGGAAGTAACATTCCGGCTATCGCCGCAGCGATGGCTGCGGCTCAAGACATGGACACGGATGGCTTCGGGGGCCCCGGTCTAAGGTAAGTGGTACATAATGAGCTAGTATGCTAGTCATACTAGCTCATTATGCCTTTCTCTTGCAGGTGGGGTAAAAAAAAAAAAAAGATTAGTGGGTTTACAACCACTTTAAGCATCATTAAAATCACTGCTCCTTTAAAAACGATTATTTAAAAAAAAATTGCATTGATACATATCATACTCTTTTTATGGCTAATAACTTGCATACAAGAATTCAAAATGGGGATTTGGGATTTTTCAAGTTCGGGCCCCAAAAAGGTTTATAGGGTTTAGTGTTTGGGTCTTTTTGCGATGTTAGTTTGTGATGTTCAGCTGTTCTGGTGCAAGATAGAGTTATAGACCTAACACAGGGAACGGTTTAGGTATGAGGCAGCACCTGCATCCCTGTAGAGAATATTTTACAGAAACCCCATGAATGGGAGGGGGGGGGGGGTGCGTGGGACTATATCGGTGCTTTTACAGATTATACCAATAGATAGAATAGATAAAAAGAAAAAGTTTGTAAAAAGTAACAATTTATTCATATATTACAAGACATTTATTACAAAAAAAATTGTTCTGGTGCAAACTGAACCGGGGGGAGTTTGACCCATCTCTACTAACTAGGAGGCAAGTCATTATGGCACTATGGAACAGAAAAAAAGCAAAAATGTCAAAACCACCTGGAAATCAAACCCATCATAAAGTCTATGAAAAAAAGCGAATCTTGAGAATTTATTCTGGCCATTTTCAAGTCTTAAGCCTAGTACACACGGCCGAGAATCTCGTCGCAAAAAAAACGTTGTTTTTCTCGACGGTTTCTTATCAAGCTTGACGGGATTCTTGTCAAGCTTTCCTTGCAAACACACTGTCAATCCAAAATCTCGTCGGTCTAAAGCGCGGCGACGTACAACACGTACGACGGCAGTATAAAGGGGAAGTTCCATTCTCATGGCGCCACCCCTTGGGCTGCTTTTGCTAATCTCGTGTTACTGCGTGTTAGTAAAAGTTTAGTGAGAGACGATTCACGCTTTTCAGTCTTTGTGCTTTCAGTTGTTACAGCGTGACGAATGTGCTATCTCCATTACGAACGCTAGATTTACAAGAAGGTGCGCTCCCGTCTCATACTTGATTCTGACCATGCGCGGGTTTTTGAAGACTCGGAAAAGCATACACACGAACGGTTTTCTCGTCCAAAAACAGTCTGACGAGAATCACGACGAGAAAAATCAGACTCCCGACAAGAAAAAAGAAAGCAGGTTTTCTTTTTTTCTCATCGAAATTCACAACAGTTTTCTCAAGGAGAACCCATACACATAAACGGTTTTCTCGGCAAGAAAGCTCTCCCAACAGTTTTCTTGTCGTTTCTTGCCGAGAAAACCGGTCGTGTGTACAAGGCCTAATAGGCAAGGGACTTACAATTAAAGGGCATGAGGAGGTGGGCACTGCCATGAGGGCCGTGTACCAAGGCAAAAAATAAAAATTGTCCCCCTTTTTTATGCAACTTTAAAGGTGACATGGGAAAAACATTATTCCTTTCAATAACACATTTGGTAGATACACTTCTTTTAAGCTGTATATGATGTTATGGAACAGTACTATTTTCAGGGACAGCATCAGTGACACTGTATTCTGACATCACATTTTGGATGTGCAATTGATTTTTTTTCTACATGTTCATTATTGTCCTAAAAATATATGCTGCATTAACACATAATAGGCATCTTATACTTACCTGCTCTGTGCAATGGTTTTGCACAAAGCAGCTCCAAACCTCCTCTTCTGGGGTTCCCCGTTGGCACTCTAGGCTCCTCTTCTCCTGTGTGTGCCCCCATAAAAAAACTGCTTGCTATGGGTGGCAAACATGTAGGCTTGCTCCCAAGCTATAAAAATATATGCTGCACTAACACATAATAGGCATCTTATACTTACCTGCTCTGTGCAATGGTTTTGCACAAAGCAGCTCCAAACCTTCTCTTCTGGGGTTCCCCGTTGGCACTCTAGGCTCCTCTTCTCCTGTGTTTGTCCCCATAAAAAACTGCTTGCTATGGGTGGCAAACATGTAGGCTTGCTCCCAAGCTGAGCTGTGTGTGTACATAGACACACACAGCATGGCCCCGCCTCCTTTCCTTTTCCTAAAAACAAAATTAGGGTTCAATTTTTCAGATAGAGTAGCCACACATATAGCACAGTGCCTGTAGAAAGATGTAATCAAAGAGGCAGAGATAAGGCACTTGTTTTATAAAATAAAAATTATATACAGTATATGTGTATTATTTTAGAAACGAAAAACTGATATAATTTACATACTTAATGTGCAGTATGTAAGCAGTTTTACTAGGTCACACTTGAAAAGGTAGAGACAAACCAGGCTTTACTATGAAATTACTGTGTATTTTTTCAGACACAAAAAACTGAAATATTTTACAGACTTGCTGAACAGTTTGTAAGCAGTTTTGCTAGGCTGAAATTTCAGAGGGTGAGATGAGGCGGGTATATTGTTAAATAAAAATTATAGTGAAAAATTTCAGAGAGGATAAGAACAAACATTGTACAGACTTAATGCACACTATGGGGTTGATTTACTAAGACTAGAGAGTGCAAAATCTGGTGCAGCTGTGCATAGAAACCAATCAACTTCTAGGTTTTATTGTCAAAGCTTCATTGAACAAGCTGAAGTTAGAAGCTGATTAACTACCATGTGCAGCTACACCAGATTCTGCAATCTTCAGTTTTAGGAAATCAACCCCATTGTGAGCTGCTTTAGCAGGCCGCAATTTACCAGGGAGAGATTTGGCAGTTATTTATCATGAAATAAAAATCAGATGGTATTTTTTTTTTCAGAAACAACAATCAGAAATATTGTAAAGACTTTGTTGCACAGTATGTAAGCCTTTTTACTAGGCCACAATTCAAGAAAGCAAAGAACAGGCAGGTTTTATCATAAAATAAATGTTTGAGAGCAGTATTTCAAAAAGAATAGCCAGAAATATTGCACAGACTTGATGCACAGTGTGTAAGCCTTTTTACAATAATGTAAGAGGAAGAGATCAGGCATGTTTTATCTTCAAATAAAAATGAACGTGTGTTATTTCAGAGACAAAACTTACTAGGCCTCAATTTAAGAAGGAGAGGCAACACAGTTTTTTTTCAATAAATCAATGTTATACTGTATTATATCATAGAGACAATAGCCACAAATATTTGTAATTGCTGGAACCCTGGATTAGGCTTCAAAGTGGGCAACACAAATCATTTTTAACCCTGCAGCAAACATTAAAAAATGTGCAGTTGAGGCCTATGTTGTCTGTCTCATCTTTACAGTGCCTGAGCACTAAAAAGGGGCAGGAGAGGCTGCAACCAGTGGTAATGGTGGAAGGCCTGCAGTGGTTGCAAGAACTGATAATCAAGGCAGGCAAGCAAAGGTCAAATATATACAATCCAGCGCTGAAATGGTGGCAAAAATGATGAAATGTAACTTGGTGATCAAATAAAAATGATAATTTATTGATTAAAATGCATGCTAAAAATTGATTAATGTATTTGATCGGATGGAATCAAAAATACAAAGTACAATAACCTTCAAACTGGGATCAGACAAAAATCTTGATCAGTATTGAAGCATTAAAAAACACATAACAACCAACACCGCCAGCCAAAGGGTTAAGATGTGCAAGTGTGCTGAATAAATCTGGTTGTGATGACCAGTTGGATGGAATGAGCTTGGTGTTGATCAAAGTTACTGGATGTAACTTGCACTATCCTTGCCGTCAGTAGAGATTTAAACCTGTATCCGTAGATGCAGTCTTTCACAGCCTATGGCTGGATGGAAATACAAAAGCCGTGGAGACCAGGAAGACCAAAAAGAGATGTGACATACTCTACAAGTACCTGTATCGCAATCAGACCAGCTGTGCAGGCAGGCAGGAGATGGAATGATCAGCGGCTCTATGCGGCTATGTAGCTGTTGCGCTCTCCAACTGGCGGCCGGAAGAAATACCAAGACGGGGGCAAGGAGCAGGAGGGATGTGTAGACTTGGCTGGCGGGATGGTGGGCTCCTGTAGTGTCGGAGAGTCCTCACACTAACATGTTTCGCGCGCATGCACTTTGTCAAAGGACCTTTGACAAAGCGCATGCGCGCGAAACATGTTAGTGTGAGCGGCTTTTGTATTTCCATCCAGCCATAGGCTGTGAAAGACTGCATCTACGGATACAGGTTTAAATCTCTACTGACGGCAAGGATAGTGCAAGTTACATCCAGTAACTTTGATCAACACCAAGCTCATTCCATCCAATTGGTCATCACAACCAGATTTATTCAGCACACTTGCAAATCTTAACCCTTTGGCTGGCGGTGTTGGTTGTTATGCGTTTTTTAATGCTTCAATACTGATCAAGATTTTTGTCTGATCCCAGTTTGAAGGTTATTGTACTTTGTATTTTTGATTCCATCCGATCAAATACATTAATCAATTTTCAGCATGCATTTTAATCAATAAATTATCATTTTTATTTGATCACCAAATTACATTTCATAATTTTTGCCACCATTTGAGCGCTGGATTGTATATAATTGTTTTGAGATTGCCTTGTTCCGGAGGTTGCCATCTGCACTGGGGGCAAGTTTTTTAAGACTTATATTCATATGACATTACGTTTTACATATTGCTGCCGGTTTTAGCGCTACAAGACTCTTTTTGTTTTTGTTCTAAGCAAAGGTCAAAGGAGCTAGTAATGGTTAAAAACCAGCACAGATAACAGGAGCTTTTAAAGTAGAATTACAGGCAAAATAATTTTGCCACCTTTGTCCCATTGGGGAAATTTCCCTTCATTTCCTGTCTCATAGCCCAAACAGGAATTAAGAGGAAATCCTTGCAAATTAGGGGAATCCCTTGAGAACCCCCAAGTCACCAGAATAAGTGTCCCTATTGTAAGATTTCCCCTCTATTACTTTTCTGGGGACAACCCAAAATTTTTGATTTTCTCAGGGTAAACAGGACAAATAGAGAGGGTGGATCTTCCTAACGGGGCACAGACAGCAAAAAAAACCTGACAGGTGTTCTAATCCTTCTCCACTATCCAAAACTAGTTGTACTTTAACCACCTCCCACCCGGCCACTGCACATATACGGCCGGGTGGGCGCTTCTTCCTTCTGAGTGGACGTTCAGGAGCATCCCTCAGAAGGAGGGGGATCACAGGCGCACGTGTCCAAGCAGCAGAGCAATCCCGATGCGCTTGTGTCACCCGGACACGGTGCATCTCTGATCGGCAGGAAGGCTCTGTGATTGACCCTCCTGATCACATGATGGCTGTGTCCAATCACAGCCGTCATGTGATGTAAATAGAGAGCCGGTTGCTAGTCGATCCACTCTCCTCTCCTCACACGGAAGTTGTCAGTGAGGAGAGGAGAGCGGATCTCTGCAGCCGGCCGGTGATCAGTGAGTATGAGCTGTTTTTTTACAGCTTTTTACACACTGATCACCGGCCAAGTGTCCCCACACAATGTAGACACACAAAGTCCCCAAAATAGTGTCCCCAAAACACTGTCCCCACACACATGTCCCCACACAGTAAAAACACCTGTCCCCCACATATGTCCCAGTAAAATCATGTCCCAATTATTATCTGCACACATATGTCCATGATCACCTGCACACATCTGTACATGATCATCTGCGTACATAAGTCCATGATCACACAAACCAATTCTTATACAGTTAACGGGATTTTTTTATCAAAGACATGTAGCAGAATACATTTTGGCTTAAATTTATGACAAAATTCGATTTTATTGGATTTCTTTTAAAATAGAAAGAAGAAAATATTGTTTTTTTTTTCCAAATTTCCACTCTTTTTTCGCTTATACCGCAAAAAATAAAAATGGAGTCATGAATAAATACCACCAAAAGAAATCTCTATTTGTGTGAACAAAATGATGAAAATTGCATTTTGGTACAGTGTTGCATGACTGTGCAATTGTCATGGAAAGTGTGAGAGCGCAGAAAGCTTAAAATTGGCCTGGGAAGGAAGGGGGTGACAGTGGCCAGTAATGAAGTGGTTAATGTTGGCAGGAGCTGGTAATGGTGGCAGGCCATTAGCAGCAGTAGGCAAAGGCAATGATGGCAAGCTAGCAGAATAAGTAGGAGCTGGCCTCTCTGTCTGCCCTTGAAAAGCAGCCACATTATGTGGCCCAGTGTGGCTCCTGTCCTCCAGGCATACCAGCTGCAAAACAGCAAGTCAGTGTTTTTCCTGGACCATTGCATAAGGTTTGGGGAATTTTGGAAAAGACTGGTAGTTCTGAGGAGTCAGTGGATAAGGGCCATTGAGGAAGTGTGTGTGTGTGTGTGTGGGGGGGGGGCGGAGGCTACTTTGCTGTCATCATCAAGGCACAGGGCACATGGTGGTACCACCAGCTGCAGCAATGTGTCCCATTCTTTATCCTGAATCCTTCTAGGTCGCCAGCAAATTTACACAGTGGATCATAAGGGAGCAATGATGAACAATCTGGGAAATAAATGGCATCTGGGTACCTACTAATGTAGTGCAGCACAGCCCAAAAAAATAGGGGGGGGGGATTATTCTGCTAGCTGAAATGGGAGCATATAAGATTGGCCAAGCTGAACATGGGAAGATTCTTCGACTTTGTGTGAAGAACCTGTGCCCCCTGCCTTTAGGGCCTTCCAGACTTATGGAATACAGAGCATTGCCGAGCCTTATTAGCAGCTATGGCAATAGGGGCAGTATGAATGTGGTGTTTAACTGTACCACACAAGGGGGGGCGTGGCAACCGGACTCCAAGATGGACGCTTAGCCCTGGAGCTCCGCTTGTCAGCCTGAGATAACATCAGCCGCCACAGCCCACCGGCGCTCCTGTGAGCCCTGCGATCGATCATCCGATCCCTGAACTGCCGAGGAACAACCCGGTGATGCCCAGGAATCGTAAAAAACCGTTGCAGCCCCAGAAACTGGACAGCTTCTTCGGAGCAGCAGCAAGGGGAATGCAGCAAAATGGCGGCGGAGCGCGAGTCCCACAGCGCGCCTCGCAGCCAGAAGCACTGACCACAAGCAACGGCCCGCCGTCCATAGCCATCAGCTCGGCTACTGCACACAGCGCATCCTCCTCCGGGGCATCCAGCCCCACAACGAGGAGCCCAGTCAAATCGAGGCCGCGGAGAGACTCCCCAGCTAGGCCGCAGCCGGATCTCAGCATGGAGGTAAGCGGGCCGCAATCCAACAGCACTAGCCAGCGGCAACAGAGGGGGGACCCCATATCAGAATTCCCCACGGCAGACAGGCCAGTATCCGACACCGTGCTGAAGGACATGCTCCTTTCACTGAGAACATCCCTGCAGTCAGATATATACAGTGGGATCACTGCATGCCAAAAAGAAGTGCAGGCCATAGGACAGAGGGTCCATGCTGTGGAAGACAAAGTGGAAGAGCACACTTCTGCATATAACATGATGGTGGACGCCATCAAGGCACAGGGGGAGGAAATAGTTTGGCTCAAGGATAAGATGGCGGACCTCGAGGACAGATCAAGAAGGAATAACCTTAAACTGAGGGGTTCCCTGAAAATGTTCCCCCTACACAGCTCCTTCAATACACCCAGACTCTGTTCTCCACATTGCTGCCAGAGGCAACAGCGCAGGATCTTATCATTGATAGAATCCATAGGGTCCCTAAACCGTCGTTCCTCCCTGACGAGACTCCCAGGGATGTACTGATGAGGGTACACTTTTTCCACATCAAAGATCGCATACTACAAGCGTCACGTACTCCAGGGAAAGTCCCGCCACAATACGCCAACATCAGGATGCTACCTGACCTGTCCAGACACACTCTTCAGCGCAGACGCAATCTGCTCACTGTAACCAAAGCATTGAGGAATCACAACATACCGCATAAGTGGAAATATCCAGCCAATCTTATTATCACCCACAATGGGGCTAGTGTCTCAGTATCCAAACTAGAGGAAGGGCTGGCTGCTCTACGCCAATGGGGAATTCTCCCTGAACAAGTTCCTCAATCCCAATCCTCTGCAGGCCCACAGCCAATACAGAATGACTGGCAGGTAGTGTCACACAAGAAGGCTGGTAAGAAAAAAGCCGGTGAAGCAAAATAATTACTTATACTCACCAATCTCGTTTATCTCAGGTGCACAGGTACCACAGTGAGGTACCAACTTTACACCCTCCGTTCTGCACTAGCAGCTACGTCTGCCCGAGGATCAATTTATGGATCCATTTCTTATGAAAAACCAGTTATATCTATTTTTTTCTCTTATATTTCCATTGCTGTTTTCCTTTTTTCTCCCCAGTGTCCCTTTTGATATACACAGAAACGCTCAATGTATAATGACAGCTGTAAATGAAGAACATGCAAGACTACTCTCATCATACCACAAGGATGGAAAAAGTCAACCAACATTCTCCAGGACGCGTAAGTGCCTATCCAGTTTCCTCACATATGATACCACTCAAATAACACTATGACGATTAAGTTCCTATCTATTAATGCCCGGGGTCTGAACCACCCAGTAAAACGCTTCTCCATGTGGAAAGAAGCCTGCGCACAGAGAGCTGACATACTCTGTGTACAGGAAACACATTTCCAAAAAGATGCAGCCCCGAAGTGTTCACATAAGGACTACCCTTTCATATATACGGCTTGTACGCCTGACAACAAGAAGGGAGGAGTCCTATTGGCCATCAAAAACTCTCTCTCATTCCAACCGAAAACTACTGTTCTGGACGATGGAGACAGGTATATAATCCTTACGGGAGACATCAATTCCAAACCATACACAATTGTTTCAGTGTATGCCCCTAACACTCACCAACTCCGCTTCTTGAGGAAAATCCTTACCAAAGCCCAAAATTTGAAATATGGCAACCTCCTGATATGCGGTGATTTTAACATGACATCAGACCCGCTACTGGATACTACCTCTGGCAAACCCAGGACCCACCTGTCTCTGCAACCCTTGTTACACAAATTGGAACTCTTTGATGCATGGAGATGCCTCCACGCCAACGAACGTGACTATACCTTTTTCTCGAACAGACACAGTTCTTATTCTCGTATAGACATGTTCCTAACTGATAAATGGTTGCTGCAGAACATTGAAAAAACTAGTATACACAATATTACATGGTCAGATCATGCTGCTATATCTTTGTCTATTATAGAAAAGGGTGTCTCCCCTTCTATCCCCATCTGGCGTAGCAACACTAGGGTTCTTCAAGAACCACTTCTCCAAAAGTCTATAGCCCAACACCTAACAAACTACTTCGCAGAAAATGTTGATTCTGTTACTGACCCAAACGTTCTGTGGAATGCACATAAAGCCTATATTCGAGGGATAATAATCCAAATTGGCGCTAGGGAAAAAAGAAAACTAACGCACTCACTTAACTCTACTATTGCTGACATACAAATTCTAGAAACCATGCATAAGCAGTCACCATCAGAACCCTTAACTAGTAAACTGAGCGCCAGCAGAGAAAAGCTTAGAGAACTCCTATTGCACCAATTTGATAAGCATCTAAGACGCCTGAAACTCCTACACTATGCCAACGCAGACAGAGCAGGCAAATATTTAGCAAATAGACTCAAAGCAATTCGTTCCAAAACTAGAATACAATACCTGAAACACCCCTCCACTTCACTAAAAATTATTAACCCCCAAGATATAGACGATCAATTTGCTGACTACTACAGTTCGCTTTACAACCTCCAGAGAGACTCCAATACCCCCCAACCGACAGCAGAAAAGATACGAACATTCTTGCACACGTTGAAACTCCCATCCCTTTCCCAAACACAACTGGAGGACCTAAACAGCCCGATCACAGCACTAGAAATAGAACACATAATTGATTCTTTACCAATCGGGAAATCCCCAGGCCCAGATGGCTTTTCCAATGAATATTTCAAAACATTTAAACAGATACTTTCGCCCCACATGTCCAAAGTCTTCATTAAAGCCACAGAAACAGCGGCACTTCCGCGAGAAATGCTAAAAGCACACATAGTCACACTCCCTAAACCAGGAAAGGAACCCCACACACCAGCTAACTTCAGACCCATTTCACTCTTGAACACTGACACAAAAATATATGCAAAATTACTGGCTAAAAGACTTACGCATATAATACCACTAATCATCAAAAAAGACCAGATGGGCTTTGTGAAGGGGAGACAGACCTCTGACGCTACCAGGAGAATTATCAATGTGATACATCAGGCTGAAAGAACTCGAACGCCTTCTCTGCTGCTCTCTATTGATGCAGAGAAGGCGTTCGACAGGGTCCATTGGACCTACATGGAAATGGTGCTGGAAAAATTTGGGTTTAAAGGATCAATATTAAAGGCTATTCTATCTCTCTACTCCTGCCCATCCGCCCAGGTATACTCTGCAGGCCTACTGTCTAAAACATTTGACATATCAAATGGGACCAGACAGGGCTGTCCCCTGTCCCCGACTATTTTTAACCTTATGATAGAACCACTAGCTGAAGCAATCAGATCAACGCCCTCGATCACGGGCTTCCAGTTTGGTTCCAATATGCATACCATTAATCTATTTGCGAATGATGTAATCCTAATTCTGACTAATCCATTACAGTCCCTGAAAGAGGCGCACAAAATCCTAACAACATTTGGGGACATATCCTACTATAAGGTCAACTTTACAAAGTCTCTTATCCTAGACCTAGGAGTACAGTCTCAAATGAAACAATCCCTTCAAAAACAATTACCATATACTTGGAGCGCAGGTAGTATCACATACCTGGGTATCTCACTCACTAGTAAAATAGCTGCCCTCGCTAAAACTAACATGACTCCGCTGGTAACCAAACTGGAAGCCCAACTCAAGGCCATTTCGAGAACTGAAATCTCATGGATGGGTAGAATATCCGCATATAAAATGTTCATTTTACCACAAATCTTATATGTGTTTCGCACTCTGCCTATTCATATCCCTACTCATTTCGTCAATAGTCTCGCTAGAATAGGTTGGAAGTACATATGGAAGGGAAAAAGAGCTAGGTGTTCCAGAAATAACTTGACTTCACACAAACAAGCAGGAGGGGAGGGTTTAGCGGACATTTATGACTACTTATGGGCGGTGCGCCTAGACCAAATTAAATTCTGGATTCAAAAATCCGACGCACCTCTTTGGGTTGACATAGAAACTTACCTATCCCCAACGAAAGATCTTACCCAACTACTTATAGGAGACCGATGGACTCCATGGAACATCTCTCTTCTCCCGCCTACCATGCAGACATCACTGAGAGCATGGAGACTCATTTTAGATAAGCATCACAAGGACGCACAAACCATAGACTTCGACCTTCCCCTGACTATATTAGAATCCAAGATCCCAATGCTGGACGTCACTGACATGATAGATAAAGGCATACATCACATATCGGACCTTTCTGAAGGCCCAAAACTCAAACCCATAGAACAAATCATGACACAATATAAGATCTCCACACCAGGCACTTACAAATGCCTCAGAATTACACACTTCTTGAGATGTCAGGCACCCTCAATAGTGACAATGCCGATTAAAATTTGGCAGTTCTATTCCAATGCAACACCAGACAAGAAGGGTATTTCCTTTTTCTATAACCTACTGCAAGACAGACTGACATTCAATAAGACAACAGCAATGCAGAAATGGGAGGTAGATATAGGCGACACATTCTCGGACAAACAATGACACAGGGCCTTCATAGAAATACACAAGTCTTCCCACTGTGTGAAGCACTGGGAACTGATGATCAAGATAGCAAACAGATGGCACTATACTCCTTTCCGACTTGCCACATACTTTCCAGGAACATCCTACAACTGCTGGAGGGAATGTGGGCACGTTGGTAACTTACTTCATATGTTCTGGCACTGCCCCAGCATAAGAAGTCTATGGAACCAGGTTTTCCAACAGATTTCCTCCATGACTGGAATACTAACACGACCCGATCCAGCTTTAGCAAATTCCCACGAAC
Organism: Rana muscosa; assembly: GCA_029206835.1. Classification (NCBI taxonomy): domain Eukaryota; kingdom Metazoa; phylum Chordata; class Amphibia; order Anura; family Ranidae; genus Rana; species Rana muscosa. The sequence goes on from CM055124.1 coordinate 85,323,195, forward strand.
TTTTAGGCCAGTCGTGACACACATACTTCTGGAAACATGCCTGTTGATAAATGGAAATCTAATAAAACTACGAACATCTCTGAAGTTATAGCAGCAGTTCATAGGAATTATACATTCGAACGCCTATTAGCAATCAACTCTCTAACATGTAAAAAATTTGATGATGACTGGGCTATTTGGCCCAAGTCCCTTGGTTAAATTGTACACTTACCACCACTGTGTATCACCTATTGTGTATATCTCTTTATGTAACCCCTTGTTTTATATTTTATCCTCTATTTCTTTCTATTATCTGTAAAATTCTTCAATAAAAACTTATTGCATTAAAAAAAACTGTACCACACAAGTATGCGCTGATGTGCTGCCAACAAAGGGCAGCTTTGCCTGTGTCAGGAACAATTTCATGCTGCTGACCCTGAAATAAATATAAAAAAAATTCTAGAAAAATAATAATAAAATAGAATAGTATAACCTAAAGCACCAAACCCAAACCACAAAACACAAAATCCAACCCTCATTTTTTTTTGCTTCATGATTTTTTCAATTCAACTAAAGGCACAAAAAGAAAAAGTAAGTAAATAGAAAGTAAATATACAAAACAAAAAAATTGAATTGAATTGAAGAAGACAGATAGATAGAATATATATATATATATATATATATATATATATATATATATATATATATATATATATATTTATATATATATATATATATATATATATATATATATACTGTATATACTCAAGTATAAGCCGACCCGAATATAAGCTGAGGCACCTAATTTTACCACAAAAAACTGGGAAAACTTATTGACTCGAATATAAGCCTAGGGTGTCCATCTGCATGCCTCACTGTGCCTCACTTTGCCTCGCTGTGTCAATGTGCATGCCTCACTGTGCCTTACTGTGGCCATGCCTCACTGTGCCCATACCTCACTGTGTCCATGCCTCACTGTGTCCATGCCTCACTGTGCCCAATCTCCCTACCTGATCTCCGGCGCTGTGTGACTAGACTGACGTTTAACATGGGAGTCTATGGAAGGGGTGCCCAGCTTTGAAAAATCGGTGCTCCCCGGCCGTAGGTCCTCCGGACAATAAACTTTGCACATATGTAGAGGAAAAGTGGGGCTACATGTGTACCAAGTTTGGGGTCCTGGCTGGAATCAGGCACACAAATGTGAAGATGGACACAGACTTGAGTATAAGCCGAGGGGGGCATTTTCAGCACAAAAAAAGTGCTGGAAAACTTGGCTTATACTCGAGTATATATGGTATATATATATATATATATATATATTTTTTTTTCTTTTTTTTATTATTATTATAATGTATACAGTCATGCTCGAAATTGTTGGCACCCCAGAAATTTTTACACAAAATCAAGTATTTCTCACAGAAAAGTATTGCAGTAACACATGTTTTGCTATACACATGTTTAATTCCCTTTGTGTGTATTGGAACAAATCAAAAAAAAGGAGGAAAAAAAGCAAATTGGACATAATGTCACACAAAACTTCAAAAATGGGCTGCTCAAAATTCTTGGCACCCTTTAAAAATTGGGGATAAATTAGATTGTTTCAAGCATGTGATGTTCCTTTAAACTCACCCGGGGCAAGTAATAGGTGTGGGCAATATAAAAAAAACACCTGAAAGCAGATAAAAAGGAGAGAAGTTCACTTAGTCTTTGCATTGTGTGTCTGTGTGTGCCACACTAAGCATGGACAACAGAAAGAGAAAAAGAGAACTGTCTGAGGACTTGAGAACCAAAATTGTGAAAAAATATCAACAATCTCAAGGTTACAAGTCCATCTCCAGAGATCTAGATTTGCCTTTGTCCACAGTGCACAACATTATCAAGAAGTTTGCAACCCATGGCACTGTAGCTAATCTCTCTGGATGTGGACGGAAGAGAAAAAATTGATGAAAGGTTGCAACGCAGGATAGTCCGGATGGTGGATAAGCCGCCCCAAACAAGTTCCAAAGAAGTTCAAGCTGTCCTGCAGGCTCAGGGAACATCAGTGTCAGCGCCAACTATCCGTCGACATTTAAATGAAATGAAACGCTATGGCAGGAGACCCAGGAGGACCCCACTGCTGACACAGAGACATAAAAAAGCAAGACTACAGTTTGCCAAAATGTACTTGAGTAAGCCAAAAGCCTTCTGGGAAAACGTCTTGTGGACAGATGAGACCAAGATAGAGCTTTTTGGTAAAGCACATCATTCTACTGTTTACCAAAAACGGAATGAGGCCTACAAAGAAAAGAACACAGTACCTACAGTGAAATATGGTGGAGGTTCATTGAAGTTTTGGGGTTGTTTTGCTGACTCTGGCACTGGATGCCTTGAATGTGTGCAAGGCATCATGAAATCTGAGGATTAATAAAGGATTTTGGGTCGCACTGTAGAGCCCAGTGTCAGAAAGCTGGGTTTGCGTCCGAGATCTTGGGTCTTCCAGCAGGAAAATTACCCCAAACATATGTCAAAAAGCACCCAGAAATGGATGGCAACAAAGCGATGGAGAGCTCTAAAGTGGCTAGCAATGAGTCCAGATCTAAATCCCATTGAACACCTGTGGAGAGATCTTAAAATTGCTGTTGGGAAAAGGCGCCCTTCCAATAAGAGAGACCTGGATTCCAATAAGAGAGACCTGGAGCAGTTTTGAAAGGAAGAGTGGTCCAAAATTCCGGGTGAGAGGTGTAAGAAGCTTATTGATGGTTATAGGAAGCGACTGATTTCAGTTATTTTTTCCAAAGGGTTTGCAACCAAATATTAAGTTAAGGGTGCCAAGAATTTTGAGCAGCCCATTTTTGGAGTTTTGTGTGACATTATGATCAATTTGCTTTTTTTCCTCCCTTTTTTTGATTTGTTCCAATACACACAAAGGGAATAAACATGTGTATAGCAAAACATGTGTTACTGCAATACTTTTCTGTGAGAAATACTTGATTTTCTGGAAAAATTTCTGGGGTGCCAACAATTTTGAGCATGACTGTATATAATCTGTATCCCTCTTCACAGTTTGCAGCAAATGCTTGAATATAGCTGGCAGGATCCATTAAGAATTAGTCCCTGAACAATTGTTCTTGGTGTTGTATATGGTGGAGTAGGGTGACCTGTCATGTATCATAATGACACCATAACACCTGTATCAGAGAACAAAGCCTGGATTTCTTATATGCTAATTGTTTTCCAAATTACAGATCAGTAAATGGTCTAATGGCGGAACCATCTGTACTTGATGAATAGTTGTAATTCCTTAGACCATTATTTATGTGACACAATGAAACAATACAGCTGGAGATATGGAAAACTTTCCTTGCACTTGTGTTTCCAAAGTAATTGACACCATATTAAATGATATAACCTTAAAGAGGAAGTAAAACCTGATGGGTTTTACTTCTTCTTTAGTCCGCTGTACAGCCTGCAAATGAAAAGCATAATGGGCTAGTATGCATCGCATACTAGCCCATTATGTGCCACTTACCTGCAACAGAATTCAGCGATGTCCCCATAGTAGGCAGCGTCCATCTTCTGCCTCCTCTTCCTTCCAAGTCACTGACTCCGGCGCTGTGATTCGCCAGAGCTGCGTGTTGTCACTCCCGTGAATGCGCACGGGAGCCGCGATTCACGGCACTGGCTGGGGAAGAAACGGTACTTTGTTTTGTTTCTTCCCCGCGCATGCGCAGGGAAGATTAGCGGCAGACTACAAGTGAAATATCTCCTAAACGGCACACGTTTAGGAGATATTTCCACTACCTATAGGTAAGCCTTATTCTAGGCTTACCTATAGGTAGAAGTCCAACAAGTGGGTTTACAACCACATTTTTATTTTAGTTTTTGGTGGAGTGGAAAGGGATTAGACCCCCTGTCAGTTTTTATTGCTGTTTGTTCCTTGTTCTCCCATTAGAGAGACCACCCCTCTCTATTTGTCCTGTTTACCATTATCATTGAAAGTACAAGTAAAAGGCTAAGTTCCTCAAAGTGTGGAACCCATGGTGGTCTTATGCTCCCCCCACCCTGCCCCCAACTAACTTGGTTATTCTGGAAACGTTCAAATATACCACCCTGTACACGCGACCGGGATTCCCGACAGGAAAAGATCCGTCGGAAATCCCGAGGGGAAAACCGAGAGCCTGCTCTCTACTTTTCCCCCCGTACTGACGATCGGTTTTCCCGTCGGGAAAACTCAGATGAGAGCTTTCCTCGGGAATCCCGACCCTGTGTTTGCTCCATCTGAGTTATTACCCACAGGAAAACGGCCAAAAATTGCCTTTTTCTGCTACACACGGCCGGGTTTTCTTACGGGAAAAAGTCAGTCGGGAAACCTGCCGGGAAAAAAGAGAGCTGGTTCTCTTTTTTTAGCCGGCAGATTTTGGCAGTTTTCCCATTGGAAAAACTTAGAGGGAGCAAACACGGCCGGGATTCCCAGCCAAAAGCTCTCCTCGCAGTTTTCCCTCGGGAAACCCGGTTGTGTGTACGAGGCTTAAGTCTACACCTTCTCCTTTTCCATTCTTGTCTTGACCGATTCTCCTTCTCCTTTCTGGCCTAATTCTACATCTCCTTTCTCTCTTTCCTTTCTCTTACTTTTTTTTGGGCAGGGCAAAGGGGTGGAATCAGAGGTGGAGCCAAGGGGGTGGCAAAATGAGGTTTCGCCTAGGGTGGCAAAAATCCTTGCACCAGCCCTGCTTCTAATACTAGCTTTTACATTTGTATTTTTACGGGAAAAGTGATGTTTTGTTCCGCTTTGTGGGACCATTTTGCCTTTCTTTTTTCTTCAGGCCTGTATTTTGGCATGACCGCTCGCCGTCGTTTTACATTGGTACTTTGAAGAAGAATATCGTTGTTATGCTAGCAGCTAGCTACCATAACCTCGGTATCCTCTTCAAGAGCGGGAGGTCCGCTTCAAGATAAAAGTGGTCTCTGCGGCGGATTCGCTGTGAGATAACTTTTATCGGCGGCGGGAGAGGGCCCCCCTTCCTGCTGCTCTACAGTACCCTCCGACGCTTACCGGAGCCGTCTCCAACGTCAACGTCACTTACGCCCATAGCTCTTTTTTTTATTGCATTTTAGTGTAAATATGAGATGTGAGGTCTTTTTGACCCCCAGATCTTATATTTAAGAGGTCCTGTCATGTTTACATTCCTTGTAATAGGAATAAAAGTGACACCATTTTTTTTTTAAAGAACAGTGTAAAAATGTAAAATAAATGGTAAAATAAATAAGAAAAAAAATGTAAATGCGCCCCGTCCCGCCGAGCTCGCATGCAGAAGCGAACGCATATGTAAGTAGCGCCCGCATATGAAAATGGTGTTTAAACCACACATGTGAGGTATCGCCGCGATTGTTAGAGCCAGAGCAATAATCCTAACCCTAGACCTCCTCTGTAACTCAAAACATGCAACCTGTAGAATTTTTAAAAAATCGCCTAGTGAGATTTTTAAGGGTATAAGTTTGTTGCCATTCCACGAGCGGGCGCAACTTTGAAGCTTGACATGTTGGGTATCAATTTACTCGGCGTAACATCATCTTTCACAATATCTGCCAACCATCATTTTTTCGGAAGAGGCAGAATGCCGATCTGCCTATGTAAACAAGGCAGATTGCTGTTCTGACAGGGATGAAGATAAAGATCTTATACATGGATTTCTGTCTTCATCCAGTCAGACCATCCCCCACACAGTTAGCAAGCACCCCCTAGGGACACACTTAACTATTTGAGCGTCCCCTGATTTTAACCCCTTCCCAGCCAGTGTCATTAGTACAGTGACAGTGCATATTTTTAGCGTCACTGATTACCAAAAAAGTGTCAGAAGTGTCAGTTAGGTGTCCAATTTGTCCGCCGCAATGTCGAAGACCAACTAAAAATCGCTGTCCGCCTTCATTGCTAATAAAAACCATAATAATTAAAAATGCCATAAAAAGATCCCATAGTTTGTAGATGTAATAACTTTTGCGCAAACCAATCAATATCCGCTTATTGGGATTTTTTACCAAAAATATGTAGCAGAATACATATTGACCTAAATTGATGAAGAAATTTGATTTTTTTGCATTTTTTTATTAGATATGTTTTAGAGCAGAATGTAAAAAATATTTTTATTTTTCAAATTGTCGCTCTTTTTTTGTTTATAGCGCAAAAAAAAAAAAAATGCAGAAGTGATCAAATACCACCAAAAGAAAACTCTATTTGTGGGGAAAAAGGACATCAATTTTATTTGCGTACAGAGTCGCGCGACCACTCAATTGTCAGTTAAAATAACGCAGTGCCGTATCGCAACAAATGACCTGGTCATTAAGGGGGTAAAACCTTCCGGGGCTGAAGTGGTTAAAGAGGCATAGTAATACAGTGACTGTGGCATTTCCATTTTTCATATGAGTCTTATCAGTCATATCAGGGAGGGAGAACTATGCAACCACTTTCCTGTAATTAGTTTCAGCAAGGGTACTTCAGCAAGGATGCAGACTGTACTTACTAGGAGACAAGTTATTATGAAAGTACGGCATAGTATGTTAGTAAAAAACATCAACGCAATGTAAAAAAATCTGCTTAAAAATTCCAATTAACTTACCACAATAAGACCCCGCCTTTTTCTAACATTTTTTGTTAGTAAGTAAAAGTAAAAATCTGTATTTTTTTGCTAGAAAGTTACTTAGAACCCCCAAACATTATATATAATTTTTTAGCAGAGATGGATGGCACCTTGCAGCTTCATTCCCTCAGCTCCCGACCTGGATGTACCATATGCCGCCATTTTGGCGACCAGCGACTGGCAACTCAGCCCATGGTAGTGGTGAGTACGGGGTCGTTTGTACCCTTCTGACCCCCTATACCCACCATCTCCCCCAGCCCCCAACTTACTAGTAATAGATACCCATTGTATTTATTTCCCCACAGATTAAACAACCATGCATCAGCCCCTGAGGAAGCGAGTGGTATCTCGCGAAACGCGTAGGGCACCAATGATGCGTTTTGTATATCTGCCATTGTTGAGGACTTTGCTCTTCACAATTCATCCACAATTGGTTACACACAATACTACCTGTTCTAGCATTTTTGTCTGTGTGCATGCATCCACTGGCCCAGCCTTTTGTACCATCATTATTGTTCATGAATGTAATATATATGCTATGTATTTACAATTGTTGCACCTATGTTGTTTTACATAGGCCACTTGGCCTGGTGACGCACAATCATTGTTGTCTCTGATTTGTTTTTACAGCATCTGTTACCAATAAATTGTTTTTTATTTAGGCATTTTGTGTGAGTATGTGCCTTATGGAAGAGCCCTGGGGCCATCATAAAAAAAAAAAAAAGACACAATTCTGAGATAAAATGTCAGAATTCTGAGATTAAATGTCAGAATTCTGAGATTAAATGTCAGAATTCTGAGTTTATAAATATAGTAGTCTGTATTAGGAGGATTTTAGGAGAAATTAGCAATAATGTAGTAACACCCACAGACCATCATTCTGCAGACATACATGATGTCTTCTGCTCTGTATATGGATATGTAAATCTATCTTAGTTACAGCACACAGTATGGGGAAGCAGGCAGTACTGGGCTCTCTGGTTCCTCTACTGTTTTAATAGTTCCTCGGTTTGCTGTCTTATTCTCCTTCTCTGTCATCTGCTCCAACATAAAGAGCCATGCTGAAAATGTGTGTAAGGGGGGGGGCACAGCTTCCATAGATAACAGAACACAATGGCCAGCACAGCTCTGCACCCCAACTTGTAGGAGACATTGCACTATTGCCCCTACATGAGGGAATTGTGAATGGCTAGAAGGCAGCAGGACAATGTGTGTCTATGGTCATAACGGATTGATCATAGCAATTACTTGTCTGGCCTAATTGTTGCACATAATAAACCTCATATCAAACATAAAAACCAACACACAAGTATATATTGGGCAATAGCTTAGTGGTTAGAGAAACAGGCTTATGTTACATAAGTTGTGGGTTCTAGTCCAGGAGAGAACACTTTTTTAAGTTATATATATTCAATATATTGCTTTTATATTACATATTATATATCTTAAAATATGAGATAGTGACGGCTTAAATTGTATTTTATCAATATATCCAAATTGATTTCAAGGTATATTAACAAAGACACACTGATATATTGAGCACACAAAGTTGTAGTATATGCTGACTAGTATAAATTAGAGAGTAGAGATTTAAAAGAAAAAAAAAAGCTGTGTATATATATATATATATATATATATATATATATATATATATATATGTAGCGGCCTCACCCCATCTCCTTTTTCTAGGGGTATGTCACACGACAGGGTGAGATGCGCTACGGCCCATGTCCTCCCCATAGCTGTGGGTGAGGTGAAGGCCAGTATCAGTACCTTCCTCGGGCCAATGTGTGTTAGTTATGAAGCTCAGTCCTGCTATGCTGAAACCTCCCTTTGCTCCCATTAACCAGAGTCCATACACCGATCACAGTCCAACTCTTGTTTTATTGCAAGCTCCACAATAAACAGTGCTTCAGTAGCCAACTGGTTGGTACATTATAATAGCTTGATACGGTGGGATGAGCAGGTCGAGGCACTATCCTAATTTCAATCTAAACCCCTGTGGTTTCACCAGGGGTTATAGCAACCTTGATTAGCGTAGAACATAGAACCTGTGAGTCTCTACCAGCAACTCCATAGAACATAGATGGGAGTACCTTCGCTGCGCTGCGGCCCCTATCAGGGGAAGATGTCCCTCTAAGGGAGTTACCGGAGGCCCATCCGTCACCGGGTTGATGCTGCTCCGGGTCTCCGGACGGGTGACCTCCCCGGCCTCCTCACCTCAGATGCGGGTCCCCTCGCAAGGCGGCACCCTCGGATCACTTCACCCTCGCGGGACCCAGTCGAAGTTACTGGGCCCCAGGCCTACGATCTAGTACCTCACCCCAGGCTGAAGGTGCCTGGGATGGACCCCAACCTCGTTCCGGTCAGGCCTAGGGCGCCTGGGCCGGAACCTTGAACCGCCCGCACCCAGGCCTAAGGTGCCTGGGTGCGTGAAGAGAAATCCTCCGAAGACCTCGTGGCGAGGGCGTCTCCCCCTTTTATCTCCTCCCTTCGACACCACGGCGGGTTCCCTGCCCCAGCCGTACCATCTCCGGAAAGGGACAAAAAGGGTAGCACTGTGGCCGTGATTCTACCTTGAGCCTGTAGGTACCCCGCCACCCACAGGCCAAAGAGAATAATGCACCACCCAATCCTCCACGAATTACAAAAGGGGTCCAGAACCATTCACAATTACACACCTGGGTCACACTACCCCCAGGTGTACCCCAACTGAATTTAAAGACCCCGCTACATATATATTAGGGTGATCAGATGGGATTATTAGGGTGTCATCTTCAGTTTCCCTGGGGGCAGTTCCCAATTCCAGGAGACTGGTCATAAGAAATCGATTTTTGTGAGAAGGGAGCTACCCCTCAAGGGGGGGGGGGTGCGCCCCATCATGATCGAGCACCCTTAGCTAGAGACTACAGAGTTCCGGATGGGCTCAGTACCTTTGACTGAGTCCATAGAAGAAGCTGAGGAAACCCAGGGAACCTTGGAGGGGTGACCGCTCTGACTGAAGGGGAACCGGGGGAGGATCGATCCCATAACAAGAGGGTAGTGATAAAGATTGCTAACTCGGGAAAGGCCTGGTGACCTGTCAGAGGGAAGGATTCCTAGCTTCACGGACTGCCTTAGAGGAGCTGTTTGCTGCTTAAAAAGGATGGATCTCCTTGACTTGGTCCTTGGAGGGGACTGGGTCATTGTTCCAGCATCACATCGGCTGCTAGTGCTATTGAGTGACTATGCGGGTGAGTTGAAGTTGAAGTGTTGAAGTGCGTTGAAGTGTTGAAGTGTTGAGTTGAAGTGAGAAGAAAAAGGTTAGCAGATAGAAGTGGATTCAGGCACACTCTTGGCTTCGTCGCCACTCGGTCCCGAGTGGGTACAGCTCACCCGGATAGTCACTCAATAGCACTAGCAGCCGATGTGATGCTGGAACAATGACCCAGTCCCCTCCAAGGACCAAGTCAAGGAGATCCATCCTTTTTAAGCAGCAAACAGCTCCTCTAAGGCAGTCCGTGAAGCTAGGAATCCTTCCCTCTGACAGGTCACCAGGCCTTTTCCGAGTTAGCAATCTTTATCACTACCCTCTTGTTATGGGATCGATCCTCCCCCCGGTTCCCCTTCAGTCAGAGCGGTCACCTCCAAGGTACCCTGGGTTTCCTCAGTTTCTTCTATGGACTCAGTCAAAGGTACTGAGCCCATCCGGAACTCTGTAGTCTCTAGCTAAAGGTGCTCGATCATGATGGGGCGCACCCCCCCTTGAGGGGTAGCTCCCTCCTCACAAAAAATTGGCCCCCAGTGTAATGGTGTCTGCCCCTTATATATCCTCTCCCGGCATGCACATCAGGCCAGAACCGCCCACCAACGGCAGCCGAGAAAGGACATCCAATATCCACTCCATCGCCTGTGGTTCAACCCCGGGTATAGGTGACAACACCACCTATATGACCAAAGGGGAACTGCACGCCAGGTGACACAGCAGTAAAGCAGAGTCCAAATAATCAAAAGACCCAAGCCAACTATTGCTCTGGTCACCCCTAAATTTAGGTATAGCAGGGTTAAATTTGGGGACCCCGCTTGGATATATCAATAAAATACAATTTAAGGCCTCACTAACTCATATTTTAAAATATGTTTAATATAAAATCAATATATTAAAACTATTAATAAAACTAAATAATGTACTCTGGACTGGATTGGAACCCACACCTTCAACAACATAAGTCTAATACTCTAACCACTATGCTATCATCTAGTGGGTCTTTATGCTTGTTTTTTATGTTTAATATGAGGTTAAATCTCTGTTTTGTATTAGTCTAGACAAGTGTAGCGGAGGGCTGTCACTTCCACTCCTCAGATTCTATTATTAAAGTTCTGCTCGCAATGTCTCTGGTCTAGGAGTATGACAGGGGAGGGAGTGAGTGCGCTACGCCAGGCTTCCACCACAGGTGTATAAATGGTATCAGCAATGTCTTTAGTTACCTTCGGGCCTGTGTTGTGTATCGGATCCTCCCTCCAAGAGTTTCCAAAGATCTCATCTGCCAGGAAATTGAGCCTCACACCGTTAAAGTCCAACACTCCTTTATTAGAACATAACATGGACTCCCTTGGCTATAGAACGGAAAAGGAGGTGTGAGTGCGAATAGGCCCAGACACAAGTTCGATCCTCCAAAGAGTGGGCTATGGTCTCCGCACGAGGGAAATTCACCTTCCGGACGGTCTCCGACAAGAGACTCACCCGTCACCGGCAGTATGCTGCACCGGGTCTTCAGATGAGGAGCTCTTCCCGGTCCATTACGCCCACCTTGGATTCAGGCATCCATCCCCGGAGTGCCTTAGGCCCCTTTCACACTGAGGCGTTTTTACCGCGATTTCGCGGTAAAAATAGCGCTGTAATAACGCCTGAAATAATCCTGCCCCAGCATTCTCAATGTGAAATCTCTGAGGACTTTCACATTGAGGCGTTTTGCTGGCTGGGCGTTGAAAAAAATCCTGCAAACAGCTTTTTTAGAGCAACTTTAGGGCGCATAAAAGAGCGCTGTAAAAACGCCTATCCCCATTGAAATGAATGGGATTCGCGGTAAAAACGCAGTAAAAACGCATAGGCATAAGCGTTATGTTAAAAAATAGCGAATAGCGCTAACGCCTATGCGTTTTTACCGCGTTTTTACCGCGTCCGCGCTAATTTTAGCGCGAACGCGGTAAAATCGCGGTAAAAACGCATAGGCGTTAGCGCTATTTTTACCGCGATCGCTGTAAAAACACGGTAAAATCGCTGTTAAATCGCGGTAAAAAATGTCATTCTTTTTTAGCGTTTTTTTAACGCCTCAGTGTGAAAGGGGCCTAAGGATCCTTTCCTTGCGGAACTCAGTGTTGGGCACTGAGCTCCGGACCACCGTCTGAGTTCCTCACCCCAGGCTAAAGGTGCCTGGGATAGAACACGATCCCCGGTGGTCCTCTAGGCCTAGTCCGCCTAGAGGACAAACACAAACTCTGTCCGCAGGCTAAAGGTGCCAGGGACTAACGACCCCGTGACAACGATGGCCGGCCCCCTTTATACCCTCTCCCAGCAAGCATGGCGGGTTCCCCGCCCCACCATACCGCTGCCGAGAGAGGAAAAAGGTAGGGTCAGTGCACAGCGGTATCCGTCCGTCGGCCCATGGTGACAGCGCCACCCAGTGAACCGCCGGAGACACACCACTGATGTCACTGAAAAATTCTAAAGTTTCCCCGGGAAAGTAAGTACCCGCTACACAAGTAATTGCTATGATCGATTTCTTATGACCAGTCTCCTGGATTTGGGAACTGCCCCCAGGGAAACTGAAGATGACACCCTAATAATCCCATCTGATCACCCTAATATATATATATATATATATATATATATATATATATATATATATATATATATATACAGCTTTTTTTTTTTTTTTAAATCTCTACTCTCTAATTTATACTAGTCAGCATATACTACAACTTTGTGTGCTCAATATATCAGTGTGTCTTTGTTAATATACCTTGAAATCAATTTGGATATATTGATAAAATACAATTTAAGCCGTCACTATCTCATATTTTAAGATATATAATATGTAATATAAAAGCAATATATTGAATATATATAACTTAAAAAAATGTTCTCTCCTGGACTAGAACCCACAACTTATGTAACATAAGCCTGTTTCTCTAACCACTAAGCTATTGCCCAGTATATACTTGTGGGTTGGTGTTTATGTCTGATATGAGGTTTATTATTTGCAACACTTAGGCCAGACAAGTAATTGCTATGATCAATCCATTATGACCATAGACACACATTGTCCTGCTACCTTCTAGCCATTCACAATTCCCTCATGTAGGGGCAATAGTGCAATGTTTCCTACAAGTTGGGGTGCAGAGCTGTGCTGGCCATTGTGTTCTGTTATCTATGGAAGCTGTGCCCCCCCCCTTACACACATTTTCAGCATGGCTCTTTATGTTGGAGCAGATGACAGAGAAGGAGAATAAGACAGCAAACCGAGGAACTATTAAAACAGTAGAGGAACCAGAGAGCCCAGCACTGCCTGCTTCCCAATACTGTGTGCTGTAACTAAGATAGATTTACATATCCATATACAGAGAAGAAGACATCATGTATGTCTGCAGAATGATGGTCTGTGGGTGTTACTACATTATTGCTAATTGCTCCTAAAATCCTCCTAATACAGACTACTATATTTATAAACTCAGAATTCTGACATTTAATCTCAGAATTCTGACATTTTATCTCAGAATTCTGACATTTTATCTCAGAATTCTGACATTTTATCTCAGAATTCTGACATTTTAATCTCAGAATTCTGACATTTTATCTCAGAATTCCGACATTTTATCTCAGAATTCTGACATTTTAATCTCAGAATTCTGACATTTTATCTCAGAATTCTGACATTTTATCTCAGAATTCTGACATTTTATCTCAGAATTCTGACATTTAATCTCAGAATTCTGACATTTTATCTCAGAATTCTGACATTTTATCTCAGAATTCTGACATTTGAATCTCAGAATTCTGACATTTAATCTCAGAATTCTGACATTTTATCTCAGAATTCTGACATTTAATCTCTGAATTCTGACATTTTATCTCAGAATTCTGACATTTTATCTCAGAATTCTGACATTTTATCTCAGAATTCTGACATTTAATCTCAGAATTCTGACATTTTATCTCAGAATTCTGACATTTTATCTCAGAATTCTGACATTTTAATCTCAGAATTCTGACATTTTATCTCAGAATTCCGACATTTTATCTCAGAATTCTGACATTTTAATCTCAGAATTCTGACATTTTATCTCAGAATTCTGACATTTTATCTCAGAATTCTGACATTTAATCTCAGAATTCTGACATTTTATCTCAGAATTCTGACATTTTATCTCAGAATTCTGACATTTGAATCTCAGAATTCTGACATTTAATCTCAGAATTCTGACATTTTATCTCAGAATTCTGACATTTAATCTCTGAATTCTGACATTTTATCTCAGAATTCTGACATTTTATCTCAGAATTCTGACATTTTATCTCAGAATTCTGACATTTAATCTCAGAATTCTGACATTTTATCTCAGAATTCTGACATTTTATCTCAGAATTCTGACATTTTATCTCAGAATTCTGACATTTGAATCTCAGAATTCTGACATTTAATCTCAGAATTCTGACATTTAATCTCAGAATTCTGACATTTTATCTCAGAATTCTGACATTTTATCTCAGAATTCTGACATTTAATCTCAGAATTCTGACATTTTATCTCAGAATTCTGACATTTTATCTCAGAATTTTGTCTTTTTTTTTTTTTTTTATGATGGCCCCAGGGCTCTTCCATAGTGCCTGGCTCTTGTACCTCACTCAAAGTCCTAGGGCGATTTGCACTTTTGTGCTTCTTTTAATTTTTTAGCAGAGACCCTACAAAATAAAATGGCGGCCATTGCAATATTTTATGTCACATTGTAAAAAAAAACAGTAATGTTATACCAGTTTTTTGCTAAAATATGAAAGATGATGTTACGCCAAGTAAATAAATACCTAACATGTCACGCTTTAAAATTGAGCACGTTCGTGGAATGGCGACAAACCACGGTACTTAAAGGAGTAGTAAAGTTACATGTTTTTTCACCTTAATGCATCCTATGCATTAAGGTGAAAAAACATTCGACAATACCGCCCCCCCCCGAGCCCCCGTTTTTCTTACCTGGCCCCTCGAAAGTCCCATGCTCGTCCCCGTCATCCTCTTCGTTTTTCAGCCTGGCCGCCGATTGGCTACACTGGATGGATTGAAAGCAGCGCAGCCATTGGCTGGCGCTGCTGTCAATCACATCCAATGACGCGGCACGCCGGGGGGCGGGGCCGAGTGATACAGTCGGCGGCTATGGCCGCCGCTGTATCACGGGAGCGCGCCCGCAATCACTCCACACCATGCGAGCTCACTCGCATTAAGGTGTGGAGTCCTTGCGGGGAGGAGCCAAGACAGCCGCCGAGGGACCCCAGAAGACCAGGATCGGGGCCACTGTGTGCAAAACGAGCTGCACAGTGGAGGTAAGTATAACATGTTTGTTATTTTTAAGCAAAAAAAAGGGAAGCTTTAGTGCTCCTTTAAAAGTCTTTATTTATTAAAATAATTATTCTTCTTGCTCTAACAATTGCGATGATAATTCACATGTGTAGTTTAAACACCCTTTACATATGCAAGCGCAACTTACGTATGAGTTCACTTCTGCGCGCAAGCTCGCAGGGGTGGGGAGTTTTTAATTTGTTTTTGTTTTTTTCTTATTTATTTTACTTTTTATTTTATTTTTTTACACTGCCCATTTATTTAAAAAAAATGGTATCACTTTAATTCCTATTACAAGGAATGAAAACATAACTTGTAATATGAATAAGCATGACAGGTCCTCTTTATGGCGAGATCTGGGGTCAAAACTACCCCATATCTCTTATTAACTTTAAACGGAAAAAAAATCCTTTCAATCTGCCCAAGAACAGGAAGTGACATCAGACGTTGCTTCGGTCCTCCGAGGGCATAGAGCAGAATGGGGGCTATCTTGCCGTCACTCAACTTCCTGCCTAGCCATCGACTGCACCGCCTTGGTTCCGGGCGTACCGACGGCTCCGGTAAGCTTGGAAACAACTGGGAAACGGCAAGGGGGCACATATATGCTGCCTATAAAAGCGATCTTGCAGCGAATCCTCTGCCGGGATCACTTTTATCAGAAAGCCAACCACCTGAGGAAAAAAAGGTACCGGGGTTATGGCATCTATCTGCAGCCGCAACCCCGTTTTTTAACTGTAAAGTAATGATGACTAGGGATTCGCACCAGCACATGCGAACAGACAAAAAATTTGTGTGAACATGCGAACCCCATTAAAGTCTTTGGGTCACGAACATGAAAAATCAAAAGTGTTCATTTTAAAGGCTAATATGCAAGTTATTGTCATAAAAAGTGTTTGGGGACCCGGGTCCTGCCCCAGGGAACATGTATCAATGCAAAAAAAGTTTTAAAAAAGGCAGTTTTTCCGTACCTGGGGGGTGTGTATAGTATGCCTGTAAAGTAGCGGGTGTTTCCCGTGCATAAAACTGTCCCTGCACAAAATGTCATTTCTAAAGGAAAAAAAGTCATTTAAAACTACTCGCGGCTCTAATGAATTGTCAGTCCCAGCAATACAGAGAAAGTAATTGAAAGTCATTGAAAAATACAAAAAAAAATGTGTGGGGGTCCCCCAAAATTCTATTAACAGGTCCTTCAGGTCTGGTATGAATATTAAGGGGAACTCTGCGCCAAAATTTAAAAAAATGCTGTGGGGTTCCCCCAAAAATCCATACCAGACCCTTATCTGAGCACGCAACCCGGCAGGTCGCAGAAAAAGAGAGGGGGACAAGAGAGTGCCCCCCTCCTGTACCGTACCAGGCCACATGCCCTCAACATGGGGGGATGTCCCCATGTTGATGGGGACAAGGGCCTCATCCCCACAACCCTTGCCAGAATCTGGGGGTCCCCTTTGTTAAAGGGGGCTTCCAGATTCTGATAAGCCCCCCACCCGCAGACCACCACAACCTCCGGGCAAGGGTTGTGGGGATGAGGCCCTTGTCCCCATCAACATGGGGACATCCCCCCCATGTTGAGGGCATGTGGCCTGGTACGGTTCAGGAGGGGGGGCGCTCTCTTGTCCCCCCCTCTTTTCCTTTAGCCTGCCAGGTTGCGTGCTCGGATAAGGGTCTGGTATGGATTTTTGGGGGGACCCCACGCCATTTTTTTTATTCTGGTGCGGGGTTCCCCTATAATCCATACCAGACCTGAAGGGTCTGGTATGGATTTTTGGGGGAACCCCACGACATTTTTTTTTTTTTTGGAGCAGAGTTCCCCTTAATATCCATACCAGACCTGAAGGGCCTGTTAATGGAATTTTGGGGGACCCCCACGCATTTTTATTTATTCTTTTTCAATGACTTTCAAATACTTTTCTCTGTATTGCCGGTACCGACAATTCATTACAGCCGCGAGTAGTTTTAAATGACTTTTTTTCCTTCAGAAATTACATTTTGTGCAGGGACAGTTCTAAACATGGGAAACATTCGCTACTGTACAGGCATAATTTAGACACCCCCCAGGTACGAAATTTTAAGGAATATTTCACTTTTATCATTTCACTTTAAGCATTATTAAAATCACTGCTCCCGAAAAAAACGGACGTTTTTAAAACTTTTTTTGCATTGATACATGTCCCCTGGGGCAGGACCCGGGCCTCAAACACTTTTTATGACAATAACTTGCATATTAACCTTTAAAATTAGCACTTTAGATTTCTCCCATAGACTTTTAAAGGGTGTCCTGCGTTTTTTTAAATTTGCCGCGAACACCCCAAATTGTTCGCTGTTCGCCGAACGGGCGAACAGCCAATATTCGAGTCGAACTCATGTTCGACACAAACATAAAGCTCATCCCTAGTCAGCACCCAACAGCCATGTCATGTAACACACTGTAACAGTGCCAGCCATGATAGTGTGTGCCTGTGTGTTATAATGCTCATGATCTTAAACTCTCTGTGTTGCTTTTTGTGATCAAGGCTTTTACACTGAGTAGAATCTGCTTGTTCAGAGGGGAATCTGTCCACTGCGAAGGGGGCCCCACCAGGTAGGCTGTACGAGGCCCCAAGATTTCTATCAGCGGCCCGGGCCAGACCCCAGCAATATAGATAAAAATCTATGAAAAAATTGGTGTGGGGCCCCCCCCAGTCCATACCATGCCAAAATGAAAAAAAAAAGCATTGGATCTCCCCCAAAATCCATACCAGGCCCTTCGGGTCTGGTATGGATTTTAAGGGGAACTCCATGCCAAAATAAAAAAGAAAATGACGTGGGGTCCCCCCCCCCAAAATCCATATCAGACCCTTATCCGAGCAAGCAGCTATTATTACGTTTATGATCTACCAGAACACTCAGATTCTTCTCCCCCATTGATTCCCCCAGCTGTACTTCTCATAATATGTATGATGTTGTTCTTTTAAATAGTTCAGAACTCCTGGGGTGGGAGAATTGGTGATAATATGACCACTGTTACAGTGGTCACATGATCAGGAGCCAGTCTTGCTGGATCACTCCCAGCAGTTAGAAGGCTCGCATTTACTTCAGGGTAGATCCAGGGCCACAGTGGAGAGTGTTACACAACAAGGAAGGGCACTAGTCTTTTTAGACATTTTTTAAGTTTTATTGCTCTGGCTTACTAGGAGAGAGGGTTAGGGTTAGGTCTCCAGTAGAAAACAGGCTTCCAGACTCCATTGCTTCAAAATAGTGCCAAGACTCTTCAAGACACTCAGTCCCCCATCTAGCAGACATCAATAAGGCTAAAGAAGTGCCAGGACTCTCTGATGGCAGCATCCATTACCCCCTTAGCAGGGATTCATCAGGCTCCCTGCTAAGGGGGTAACCCATGCCGTTTTTTTAAATGAATGTTATCTGTATTGCCGGGACCTGACAATTCATTACAGCCGCAATCAGTTTTAACCACTTAAGGACCGCCGCACAACGATATATGTCGACAGAATGGCACGGCTGGGCCCAAGGATGTAGAGGTACTGTACATCCCCTTTAAGATCCCACCGGCGGCGCGCTCGTGACCTGGTCCTGAGCTCCGTGACCGCGCCCGCGGGACCCGCGGACCCGTCGGACGCCGGTGTCCCGTGATCGGGTCACAGAGCTGAAGAATGGGGAAATGTGAGTCTAAACAAACCTTTCCCCGTTCTTCTCCATGGCATGTCAGTGATCGTCTGTTCCCTGACATCGGAACAGACGATCAGTGACGTGTAACGTGTAGCCATGCCCCCTACAGTAAGAATCACTTCCTAGGGAACACTTAACCCCTACAGCGCCACCTAGAGGTTAAACCCTTCTCTGCCAGTGTCATTTTCACAGTAATCAGTGCATTTTTATAGCACTGATTGCTGTAAAAATGACAATGGCCCCAAAATGGTGTCAAAAGTGTCCGATGTGTCCGCCATAATTTCGCAGTCACGATAAAAATCGCTGATCTCTGGCATAACTAGTAAAAAATAATTATTATTAAAAATTCCATAAAACAATCCCCTTTTTTGTAGAAGCTATAACTTTTGCGCAAACCAATCAGTAAACACCTATTGCGATATTTTTTACCAGAAATATGTAGAAGAATACAAATCGGACTAAACTGTGGAAAAAAATATATATATATATTTTTGGGGGATATTTATTATAGCAAAAAGTAAAAAATATTGCATTTTTTTCAAAATTGTTGCTCTATTTTTGTTTATAGCGCAAAAAAAACGCAGAGGTGATCAAATATCACCAAAAGAAAGCTCTATTTGTGGGAAAAAAAGGACACCAATTTTGTTTGGGAGCCACGTCGCACGACCGCGCAATTGTCAGTTAAAGCGACGCAGTGCCGAATTTCAAAAAGTGGCATGGTCCTTTAGCTGCATAATGGTCCAGGGCTGAAGTGGTTAAATTACTTTTTTTCCTTTAGAAATGTCATTTTGCTAATGGGACTGTTCTAAACATGGAAAAAATGTGCCACTTTACAGGCATACTATAGACACCCCCTAGGTATGAAATTTAAAGGAATATTTCACTTTTATTGTTTCACTTTAAGCATTATTAAAATCACTGCTCCCCTGGGGCAGGACCCGGGTCCCCAAACACTTTTTATGACAATACCATGCATATAAGCCTTTAAAATTTGCACTTTTGATTTTTCATGTTAATCTCCATTGCCAATAGACTTTAACGGTGTTCCGCGGCTTTCGAATTTTCCCCGAACTCAGCCTATTGTTCGGTGTTCGCCAGAACATCCGAACAACCAAAGTTTGGCTGGAAATTATGCTCGGGCCGAACCGTTCGCCCATCCTTACTAATGATACAGTTTTTGGTGCTTTTGGTGCTACATTGGCTTTTCTCCAATCAGCTGGTAACATTCCATCTGTGTGCGAAGGTGGTGAAAGCCTTTTGGGGAAGGATGAGCTTCAAAGGAGTCTTGGGCTCTATCAACACTCCTTCCTGTCCCGTTGACAAGGGGCATCTATTATACAAACATGAAACAGTCTTGGAAACACTAGGGTTGGCAATGTCAAATTATCCTTTGTCCAAGCAAGCTAAACCAGATAGGCAACAGAAAGGGCCTACAGACATGCAATATAAAAGTTCAACAGTCTTACACAACCCATTAAAGAGCAGACCAGGTGGCTGTTTCCTGATGTCTGTAGGCATCTATGGGAAGGAGTGCACATTCATCTTGCGGGTACGGAGAAAACATGAATGATGTTAAGGACACTAAAGAAAAGTACAATCTGTATGCTTTATTTGTTTCATTACTAAATCATTGTTCCTTTATTGGATTTGCCAGTTCTATTGCAATCACAAATCAAAGTAGATACAGTTTTCTTCAAACAATATGCTTCCTTTTATACAATGTAGATGATTAGGTGAGAATTTCCACAACAGCTGAATAAAATGCACAAGATCATTATCTGAAGAGGGGCAAGCTTCAGATCCTTTCCCATTGGGCACAGAGTTACATTCTTCAGCCTGATTAGATATTCAAGCACAAAATTTCACAATGGATGATTATGAAAAAAAATGTAATTAAGGTATTTTCGGGATCACCTATAACAATGAAGAGATGAAAAAACAATGTGAAAAAAGATGCAATATAAAGGAATGTGTGAAGAAGCATGCAAAGCTACCAACTTTCAAGACTTATTATAATATAATACAATAGTGCCGCACTACTCAGTATGTGCCAAATTCCAATTCAAAATATTATTATACAATAAATGCACACTGATAAAATGATGATAAATAAAAGTTGTGGTGAATTCATTAAGCGTGAACAAATCTGTAGCGAAGAAAATATCTCTTGAGCCGCACATCGCTGCAAATCCGCTACGAAAGAGTATGTGGCAGTCTCAGCCCAGGCTTTAGCCAGGCTACGCCCCCAATTTGTTTTGTTCCACCCCCCTGAGCTTAGTCATAGGGAAATCTTCATGATCCCCATGACTAAGCCCCGGGGGGAGGTGTTAGACTTGTTGGGGGTGTGGCCTGGTCGGAGCCCGACATACTCTTGTGTGCGGCTCAAAGGATATCTTCTTCCCTATAGATTTGTTCACTCTTAACTACAACTACAACTTTTTTTTTTGATAGAAGACATCATTTACTATGTTATAATATGGACTTACAGGTAATGAACTATTTATTGATAATCTAACGACCAGATTTGTTCACGCTTAAGGAATTTACCACAACTTTTATTTTATTTATCGTCATTTTATTAGTGTGCGCTTATTGAATATTAAAGTGATATTAAACGTTAAATAAAAAATAAAGAATTCTTGGCCCCGCTCCTGCTCCCTTCTCTCTGGCTGTGATTGACAGCAGCGGGAGCCAATGGCTTGCCCTTGGGGGAATTGGGAATTTCTTGGCCCCGCTCCTGCTCCCTCTTCACCAGCTAGGATTGACAGCAGTAGAAACCAATGGCTTGCCCTTGGGGAACTCGTGAATTCTTGGCCCCACTCCTGCTCCCTCCTCACCGTCTAGGATTGACAGCAGCAGAAACCAATGGCTTGCCCTTGGGGCACTTGTGCATTCTTGGCCCCACTCCAACTCCCTCCTCACCGGCTAGGATTCATAGCAGCGGGAGCCAATAGCTTGCCCTTGGGGCACTCGTGCATTCTTGGCTCCACTCCTGCTCCCTCCTAATTGGCTGCGATTTACAACAGCGGGAGCCAAGGGCTTGCCCTTGGGGCACTCATGCATTCTTGTCCCTGCTCCTCCTCCCTTCTCACTGGCTGTGATTGACAGCAGCGGGAGCCAATGGCACTCGTGCATTCTTGGCCTTGCTCTTGCTTCCTCCTTACCGGCTGTGATCGACAGGATTGGGAGAGAATGGCTCTCAGGCAAAAGAAGGTAGAGACCCAGGAGAGCAGCCACTCTCATACACAACATTCGGGCTTGGGTAAGTATTAGGGGGCTGCTGCATACTGAAGGTTTTTGACCTACATGTATAGAATGCACAAAGGTCAAAAACCTTCAACCTTCAGAACCACTTTAATATTTTGGCATTTGACACATACAGAGTAGCTTGGCACTGTTGTATTATTACTGGTCAGGTTTTGTTACTAGAACTAAAAGGATCTAAAAATAAATCTCATCAAAGTAATATTTATTAATTAATAATTTTCAATTTTAATTATAATGAATTAATTCATAAATAATACAATAATACATTGAAACAAGGCGAGGAAAGGGATTTTTGCGGTGTTATACATATGGTAATGAGAAAACCATACAAGAAAAAAGATGAATAAAATTTCAATATTTATTGGTGTAATTCAATAAAGAAGCACAAAAAAAAACACATGACAGTGGTTGCAAATGTTGAACAACAAACAGCTGGATGGTCAATTAGCGAGGGTATCGGCTGGTTAAATACAGTACAAATTTACACGTGACGTCCCAGACCATCCAGCTGTTTGTTGTTCAACAATTGCAACCTCTGTCATGTGGTTTTTTGTGCTTTTTTTATTGAATTACACCAATAAATATTCACATTTTATTCATCTTTTTTCTTATATGGTTTTCTCATTACCATATCTATAGCACCACAAAAATCCCTTTCCTCCCCTTGTTTCTACGTATATATACCTATGGGATGAGGTGCTTCTATTCGTTGGGTGTTTCTACCACTAGCCGGACTTCCCCTCTCTCTGGTTCACAATAATACATTAATTAAAATTATATTAAAAGCCATACTAATAGGGATGAGCTTCGGGTTCGAGTCAAACCCATGTTCGACTCGAACATCGCCTGTTCAGCTGTTCACCGAATTTCGAACGTTATGGGCCGTTCGCACCAAATTCGAGTGGTGTGTCACGGCCCAAAATTCACTGCGGCTGTCAGTGTACGTACCTTGCCGGGTGCGTCGGTGGTCGCTTCGATGTGCGTTCGCGTGCGCCGATGCGCGCTGTGGTTTTGCATGTTTCCATCCGCGCTGGTACACTTCCTGGATCGCGGGTGCGCGTGCCTGTGCACGCCGGTGCGTGCGGGTGCATGTGCGCGCATTGCGGGCGCGTGCACGCGCGCGCCGTGCGCGCGCCCGCGCACGCCGGTTTGCTTATTTAAACTACTGGAACACTTCAGACCAGTGCTGTCTGATCTGCAGTCCCCTGTGTATCCTGCTCCTGTTGTTCGCCTGGAATCCGACCTTCTGACCACCCGGCTTGTTACTGGACTTTCCTTGCTATCTGCCTGCACCCGACCTCGGCCTGTCTTTGACCCTGAACCTGCCTACCCCGCTGTGCCACATTGCCCGAACGTTGCCGAACCCTGCCTGTCTGACCGCCCCTTCTGCTTCTGCCCCGCTACGCTGCTCTGTATACCGGCCTGCCTACCTACCTGCCTGCAGCCCGCCTGGCTCGCTACCCTTCTGAACCCAGGATCCGGAGCCGCTCTCTTGAACCACTCTCAGGCTCTCTTACCCTTCCGCACTCCCGTGCCTCCTGTCTGCACTACCAGGGGCCCGTGAGTCGGATCCGTACGGGTGACCTCTCTCTGCTCCAACGGACTCGCTGATCAGGTGCGTATCCGCTGACAGTATCAGACAGCCATGTCCGAGTCCGAGCAGGGGAGGGATCCCATGGAGGAATTATGCCGACACCTGAACGGGCTGACACAAGCCGTGAAAGACCTCCAAGCCGGCTATACCAGGTTGGAGGAAAGAGTTCAAGTCCTGTCCTCGCCTGCCAGCCCGCAAGGCACCACATCCACGGGATATCCGGCTACACCCTCCGTCGTCATGCTTCCTCCGGAACCCAGGGTCCCTACACCCGAGAAGTTTGCGGGCAATCGCAGCAAATACCGAGCGTTCCGCAACGCTTGCGAGCTTTTCTTTGCCCTACAACCCCGCACCTTTTCCCTGGAAGCAACCAAAGTGGGCTTCGTCATCTCCCTACTGACCGACGAGCCGCAGGCCTGGGCTCACCGCCTTCTAGAGCAGAAAGATGCCTCCTTGGAGACCCTTGCCACGTTCTTTGCCGCGATGTCTCAACTCTATGAGGATCCGCAACAAGCGGCTACTGCAGAATCTGTTCTCCACTCCCTCCTACAAGGTCGTAGAGCGGCCGAGGATTACGCGGCAGAATTCAAACGTTGGAGCTCTGACACAGAGTGGAATGACGCTGCTTTGCGCTACCAATTCCGGTTGGGCCTGTCGGATCAGCTCAAGGACGAGCTAGCACGTGTCGGAGTTCCTCAAACCCTGGACAAGTTAATAGATCTGGCAATTCAGATAGACCGACGCCTGAGAGAGCGTCGCTCCGAGAGGACCTCCAGTCAGCCCCAACCCACCTGGTTGCTCCCCAAGGTCTCAAACCCGGCCCGTCTTGCACCTCCGGCGCCCCCGTTTCCGGCGTTAGATGACCCAGAACCCATGCAACTGGGCTTACTGCGCCCATCGCTCTCTCCCGAAGAACGCCAGCATAGGCGTAGTAACAATCTGTGCATGTATTGTGGCGAACCGGGACACTACGTGAGATCCTGTCTGGCTAAGATGCGTAAGTGCCTGCCTGTCTCTTCTACTTGTGCCTCTTTGTTGCCTAATCCAACTTCTCACTTGGCTCTCTCCATTTCTTTACAGCTCCCCGGAAGGACTTCCGCAATCCTAGTACCCGCCATAATTGATTCGGGGGCATGCAGCTGCTTTATTGATTTGACATTTGCTGCCAGTCATCACATTCCCCTGCGGCCGAAACCCCGGGGACTTGCAGTACATCTCGCTGATGGCTCTATTATCAAATCCGGCCCCGTCACTCAGGAAACCGTCCCTTTGATGGCCTCGGTGGCAACCCACCATCAGGAGTTCCTAAGTCTGGATGCCATCTCCTCTCCGCTATTCCCTGTCATTCTGGGGATGCCCTGGCTGCAAGCCCATAACCCCGACATTGACTGGGCTACAGGGAGAGTTAAATTCCTCTCTGATTATTGCCTGCAACACTGCCTGCAACAAGTCTCTTCCGACCACCCTCACCTGCTCTGTCTGGGCACAGACCCTGACCTTCAGAAAACCATCCCTGAGCCCTATCATGATTTTCTGGACGTGTTCAGTAAGAAGGGAGCAGAAACCCTTCCTCCTCACAGACCATATGATTGCCCTATAGAACTTTTGCCTGGGACCGAAGTACCTTTTGGGAGGATCTTCCCGCTGACTGAGCAGGAATTGGGTACCCTGAAAGTCTACATTGACGACAACCTAAAGAAAGGGTTCATCCGCCCGTCCACCTCACCTGCAGGTGCGGGTATCTTTTTCGTTGAAAAAAAGGACCATTCCCTACGCCCCTGTATTGATTATCGGCAGTTGAACAGGATCACCATTAAAAACCGTTACCCCTTACCTCTCGTGCCGGAACTGTTCCAGAGGCTGGGAACGGCGGTCATATTCACCAAGCTTGACCTCCGAGGAGCGTACAACCTGATCCGCATTCGAGAAGGGGATGAGTGGAAGACGGCCTTCCGCACACGGTTCGGGCACTACGAGTACCTAGTTATGCCGTTCGGACTGTGTAACGCGCCGGCTACCTTTCAACATTTTGTCAATGACATCTTCCGTGATTACCTGGACTTGTTCGTCATAGTATACCTGGACGATATCTTAATATTCTCCTCCTCTGTAGACAACCATCGCAGGCATGTCCGGAATGTCCTTGTTCGGCTTAGACGACATGGGCTTTACGCCAAGCCAGAGAAGTGTGAGTTCGAGCGGCAAAGCATCCAGTTTCTCGGTCTGATCATCTCAATTGAGGGCATTAAAATGGACCCTCAGAAGGTGTCGGCTATCCTGGACTGGCCTGCCCCCACAGATAAAAAAGGGGTCCAGCGCTTCATCGGATTCTCCAATTTCTACCGGAAGTTCATCAGAAGTTTCTCTGCAATTGTCGCCCCCCTTACCGAACTGACCAAACAAGGAGACCGCTTCTACTGGTCCCCTAGAGCCCAAGCTGCCTTTGACAAACTGAAGGAGTTATTTGTCTCTGCCTCCATCTTGAAGCACCCTGATCCCGCAGTACCTTTCGTCCTGGAAGTGGACGCGTCCGAAAATGCAGTGGGGGCTGTGCTATCCCAGCGTCAGGGGGCTAAAGCCTTACTTTTTCCAGTGGCCTTCTTCTCGCGCAAGCTTTCCACGGCGGAACGTAACTATGACGTGGGTGACCGGGAACTCCTGGCTATCAAGGCCGCATTAGAAGAATGGCGTTACCTGCTCGAGGGGGCGGCACACCCCATTTTGGTTTACACGGACCACAAGAACCTCGAGTACCTGAGAACAGCCAAGAGGTTGAAGCCAAGGCAGGCAAGGTGGGCACTTTTTTTCTCAAGGTTTTTGTTCCACATCACCTACAGGCCGGGCTCAAAAAACATTAAACCGGACGCACTGTCCCGAATGTTCAGCACTCCTGAGGAGAACTTACCTGTTGACACCATCCTCCCTGCCGGGAACTTCCTGCTACTCCAAGAAGACCTTATGCCCCGTATTAAGCGGGCGTCTGCTGGCTTGACCTTGCTTCCGGAGGACTGTGTCAGGGCACAAGATGGTCTGATCAGGCACGAGGGCAAGATTCTGGTCCCTGAGGGTCTTCGGATAGCTGTTCTGGAGCTTTGCCATGACCACAAGTTGGCCGGACATTTTGGTACCTTGAAAACGGCCGAGCTCATCAAGCGCACGTTCTGGTGGCCGCAGCTGGGTAGTGACTGCAAGAGATACGTGGACTCATGCAACACCTGCTCCCGGAACAAGAATAGCCGGATGAGGGCCTGGGGTCTACTAAAACCTCTACCTGTCCCTGAAAGACCCTGGAAGATGGTGTCGATGGACTTTATAGTGGAGCTCCCTCTGTCCGAAGGGTTCTCCACAGTCTTCGTTGTCGTTGACAGGCTGTCCAAGATGGCTCATTTTTTGCCCATGAAAGGTACACCTTCCGCCATGGAAACGGCAAGGGTTTTTATCAGGGAAATAGTGAGGCTTCATGGAGTTCCGGCAAGTATTGTCTCAGACCGAGGCGCCCAGTTCACCTCCAGATTTTGGAAGGCTCTTTGTGATTCCCTGGAAATCAAGTTGGCTTTTTCTTCGGCATATCATCCCCAGACGAATGGCCAAACTGAGAGGACCAACCAAACATTAGAGCAGTACCTCCGTTGTTTTTCCTCCTTCTCCCAGGATGATTGGGCCTCCCTACTCCCCATTGCTGAATTCGCTTACAACAATTCCCTGCACTCTGCCACTAAGCAAACCCCATTCTTTGCCAACTATGGATTCCATCCCTCCTTCTTGCCAAGTACCATACCCGAATGCACTGTCCCTGCGGTATCCGAAACAATGGATTTCTTCTTCTCCAATAACAAACTTCTACAGGAGACCATGTCCAAGACCCAGGAGTACAACAAGAGGATGTTTGATAGGAAAAGGAGAGGGGAACTCATTCTGGAGCCCGGCAACCAGGTGTGGTTATCCACGATTAACCTAAAGATGGCCTGCCCGTCCAGGAAATTGGGCCCTAAGTTCATGGGACCTTTCTCGGTAAAACGGAGGATCAACAATGTAGCATATGAGCTCGACCTACCCAACTCCCTGAAGGTCCATCCAGTCTTTCATGTGACTCTGTTAAAGCCGGTTGTCCCTAACCCCTTCGCTGGCCGTAACATTGGCCCACCAGAACCGGTTCTGATTGACGGCGAGGAGGAGTTTGAGGTAGAGGCAATCCTGGACTGTAGGAAGAGACACAACCAGGTACAATATCTGATTAAGTGGAGGGGTTACGGCCCAGAAGATAATTCTTGGGAACCCGAAAACGGCATACATGCGGAGGAACTCATGCAAGCTTTCAGGAGGTCTCACGCCACGAAGATCGCTCAATTGGGCATCCGGAGGCTGCCCTAAAGGGGGGGGCACTGTCAGTGTACGTACCTTGCCGGGCGCGTCGGTGGTCGCTTCGGTGTGCGTTCGCGTGCGCCGATGCGCGCTGTGGTTTTGCATGTTTCCATCCGCGCTGGTACACTTCCTGGATCGCGGGTGCGCGTGCCTGTGCACGCCGGTGCGTGCGGGTGCATGTGCGCGCATTGCGGGCGCGTGCACGCGCGCGCCGTGCGCACGCCGGTTTGCTTATTTAAACTACTGGAACACTTCAGACCAGTGCTGTCTGATCTGCAGTCCCCTGTGTATCCTGCTCCTGTTGTTCGCCTGGAATCCGACCTTCTGACCACCCGGCTTGTTACTGGACTTTCCTTGCTATCTGCCTGCACCCGACCTCGGCCTGTCTTTGACCCTGAACCTGCCTACCCCGCTGTGCCACATTGCCCGAACGTTGCCGAACCCTGCCTGTCTGACCGCCCCTTCTGCTTCTGCCCCGCTACGCTGCTCTGTATACCGGCCTGCCTACCTACCTGCCTGCAGCCCGCCTGGCTCGCTACCCTTCTGAACCCAGGATCCGGAGCCGCTCTCTTGAACCACTCTCAGGCTCTCTTACCCTTCCGCACTCCCGTGCCTCCTGTCTGCACTACCAGGGGCCCGTGAGTCGGATCCGTACGGGTGACCTCTCTCTGCTCCAACGGACTCGCTGATCAGGTGCGTATCCGCTGACAGCGGCATCGTAGTACATTGCTGGCTGATGATTGGCCAAGCATGCACTATGACCCGCATGCTTTGGCCAATCAAAGCGCGCAAAAAACGGAGAGCCGTAATTGGCCAAAGCCAGGGTGGCTTTGGCCAATTATGTCTTAGGGGGTTTAGTACACGCCCCACACTATATAAGGCTGCCTCCGTGGCGGCCTTGTGTAGTGTGTTTCCGTGGTTAAAGAGAGAGGTTTAAGAGGGAGAGAGAGAGACAGTGTCATTTATTTTGAGATAGATAGAGCAGGCAGGCGAGTCAGTTAGCTGCAGTTACAGTGTGTAGAGGATATATATGCATCCTAGGTGTTGTATATATATTTATACACTGTATTCAGTTTAGCTAGATCCGTTCCTGTTATTCTCTATACTGACAGGCAGGCAGGTGATTGTGCAAGCTGCAGTGTTTCACTTAGTGTACTGTGTCCTTTGCACAGTGTGCACCAAAAGCTTACCTGAATACAATTGCTGGTGTTCTGCTACAAATACAGGCAGGGAGCTGCAGTATTTTGCTTTAGTGTCCTTTTTACAGTGTGCACCAAAAGCTTACCTCTAGTATTGCTGCTGTTCTGATACAAATACAGGCAGGGAGCTGCAGTATTTTGCTTTAGTGTCCTTTGCACAGTGTGCACCAAAAGCTTACCTCTAGTATTGCTGCTGTTCTGATACAAATACAGGCAGGGAGCTGCAGTATTTTGCTTTAGTGTCCTTTGCACAGTGTGCACCAAAAGCTTACCTGAATACAATTGCTGCTGTTCTGATAAAAATACAGGCAGGGAGCTGCAGTATTTTGCTTTAGTGTCCTTTGCACAGTGTGCACCTAAAGCTTACCTCTACAATTGCTGGTGTTCTGATACAAATACAGGCAGGGAGCTGCAGTATTTTGCTTTAGTGTTCTTTGCACAGTGTGCACCTAAAGCTTACCTCTACAATTGCTGGTGTTCTGATACAAATACAGGCAGGGATCTGCAGTATTTTGCTTTAGTGTCCTTTGCACAGTTTGCACCTAAAGGTTACCTCTACTATTGCTGGTGTTCTGATACAAATACAGGCAGGGATCTGCAGTATTTTGCTTTAGTGTCCTTTGCACAGTGTGCACCTAAAGCTTACCTCTAGTATTGCTGCTGTTCTGATACAAATACAGGCAAGGAGCTGCAGTATTTTGCGTTAGTGTCCTTTGCACAGTGTGCACCTAAAGCTTACCTCTACTATTGCTGCTGTTCTGATACAAATACAGGCAGGGATCTGCAGTATTTTGCTTTAGTGTCCTTTGCACAGTGTGCACCTAAAGCTTACCTCTACTATTGCTGCTGTTCTGATACAAATACAGGCAGGGAGCTGCAGAATTTTGCGTTAGTGTCCTTTGCACAGTGTGCACCTAAAGCTTACCTCAATACAATTGCTGGTGTTCTCATACAAATACCACAGCAGGGAGCTGCAGTATTTTCAGTTAGTGTACTGTGTCCTCTGCACAGTGTGCAACTAAAGCTAACTGAAGACAATTGCTGGTGTACTCATACTAATAATACTACAGGCAGGCAGTTGATTCTGCTAGCTGCAGTAATAATTATATACATACATCCCAGCTTTGTGCAGCTACATCTCCCTGCAGGCCATTAGTATGTCTTGAACGCAAACAAGGAGAGGCAGACAGTCACGAGCCAATAAAAGAGGGCAAGCAGGCTCTGTGTCTAGAGGCAACAGTGCTGGTCGTGGACACGGTGCATCCTCATCAGCACATGACCGTGGGACACGCTTGTCCTTCTTTTCGGCAGCTGGCCATGTTGAGCCGCAACATGCCCAAGACTTGGTAGAGTGGATGACCAAGCCGTCCTCATCCTCCTCATCCACTGTTTGACCACAGTGTTGGGTACATGCTCCAGGGGGATGCCCAGCATTTTGAAGGCTCCGATGATGGTACCCAGCTAGAGGAAGGCAGTAAAGTGAGCCCAAAGAGAGGGGGTGGCCAACAAGGACAGCAATCTGGCAGTCATGTTCCCCTAGCTGCAGCATAATGCCAGATTTGCTCCAGTGATGAGGAGGGAGGGGATGATGACGTCACTGACTCCACGTGGGTGCCTGATAGGAGAGAGGAGGAGGAGGAAGAGGCACATCTCCAACTAGGCAGGATGCCCTCCAGGGGCCAGCTTAAGGGAAGCACACCGACTGCATCATACCACAGAGCTACGCTTGTGCAGGGCGCTGCTGTCTCTGCGCGTTATTCCAAAAGTTCTTTGGTGTGGGACTTTTTTGAGACGTGTGCAGCAGATCGCACCGTTGCTATTTGCAACATATGTCTGAAGCGTATCTCGCATGGCCAAAACATGAGCCACTTGGGCACCACGTGCTTGACCAGACATATGTCGACCTGCCATGCAGTCCGTTGGAAAGCATACAAAAAAGACCCACACCAAAGAACAAAGCGGACCTCTCCTTGCTCCTCATCAGCTGGAATCTCCAACCCCACTATACCTTCAGTCCTCTCTGAAAACTGCACTGAGAGGAATGAAGGTGTAGAATTCGGTGTGTCACAGCCAAGTACTTGCGGGCAATCTGCTATCGGTACACCGGCGTCAGATTGTACCAGGCAAATTTCCCTGCCCCAGCTGCTGCACCGCCGAAAGAAGTTCGCTCCCAGCCATCCACATGCCCAGCGGTTGAATGCTAGCGTGGCTAAATTGCTAGCACTTCAACTGCTGCCTTTTCAGTTGGTAGACTCTGCCCCCTTCCGTGAGTTTGTGGAATGTGCGGTTCCTCAGTGGCAGGTTCCCAAGCGCCACTTTTTTCTCACGGAAGGCGATTCCGGCTCTCTACCGGCATGTGGAAGGCAATGTCTTGGCATCGCTGGACAGGGCGGTCAGAAGTAAGGTGCATATTACCACTGACTCATGGTCCAGCAGGCATGGACAGGGACGTTACCTATCTTTCATGGCGCATTGGGTGACTCTGCTGGCAGCTGGGAAGGATGCAGGACAAGGTGCAGTAGTGTTGGAGGTTGCAGGCAAACCGATGCCATGCGGTGCTTGAGCTGGTGTGCTTGGGGGACAGGAGCCACACTGGGGCAGAGATTCTGTCAGCTCTGCAGGGGCATGCTCAGAGGTGGTTGACGCTAGACATCTGCACTGCCGAAAAATTTGTTATTTTCGTTTTCTTTTTTTTGCTTTTTTCGGAAATTCGGAAATTCGGGAAATTCGAAAAATTCGTGTTTTTTTTTCGTTTTTTCGGTTTTTTCCGAATTTTCGAATTTCCGAATTTCCAAAAAAACAAATAAAACGAAAACGAAAAAAAAGAATTTTTCGAACTTCCGAAAAAAGCAAAAAAACGAAAAAAAACTATTTCCGATTTTCGGAAATTCTAAAAATTCGGAGTTTGGAAATTCAACTTTCCAAATTTCCCATTTTCGAATTTTAGGTTTTTGAATGTTCGAATTTCGAAAAATCCGAATTTTGGAAATTCGAAAATCTGAATTTCCGAAATTCCGAATTTCCGAAATTCGGAAATTCGAAAATTCGAAAATCCGAAATTCCGAATTTCGGAAATTCGGAAATTCCGAATTTCAAAAATCCGAATTTTCGAAATTCTGAAATTCCGAAATTCCAAATTTCGGAAATCCGAAAATCGGAAAATTCGGAAATTGAAATATTCGGAAATCCGAAAATTTGGAAATTGAAAAATTCGGAAATTCGGAAATTTCGGAATTACCGAATTTCTCTAAATTCGTGAAAAACGAATTAGAAACAAAACAAATTGCACATGTCTAGTTGACGCCATGCCAGCTTAAGCCAGGAATGGTGGTTTCTGACAATGGCACCAACCTCCTCTCCGCCCTCCGACAGGGACAACTGACCCATGTGCTCTGTTTCCTTAACTCGGTGGTGCAGCGATTCTTGGGCAGGTACTCAGGCTTACAGGAGGTCCTGAAGCAGGCCAGGAAACTCTGTGGGCATTTCCGCCGGTCATATAATGCCAGTGCTCGGCTGGCTGATCGGCAAAAGGAAAACAACCTGCCCAAGAACCGCCTAATCTGTGACATGCCCACCAGGTGGAACTCTACGTTGGCCATGCTGCAGCGGCTGCACACGCAGCAGAGGGCCATCAATGAGTATCTGTTGCAATATGGCACCAGGAAAGGGTCAGGGGAGCTTGGATTTTTCCCCACGCCAGTGGGCCATGATCAGGGATGCATGCACTGTCCTGGCACCATTTGAGGAGGCCACGAGGATGGTGAGAAGTGACAGTGCATGCATCAGTGACACTGTCCCTCTTGTCCACCTGTTGGAGCACACGCTGCATGGAATAATGGACAGGGCACTTGTGGCAGAAAAGAGGGAGGAAGAGGAGGACTTCCTTACCTCTCAAGGCCCCCTTTATCCAGACAGTGTTCCTGCTGGCCCGCCTATCACACAGGAAGAGGACGAGGAGGAGGAGGAGGATTTTGTGTCAGCATGGAGGTGGAGCCTAGCACTCAGCATCAGCAGCAGTCTTCGAGGGATCAATTACAGTCCCAAGACACCCTGCGGCTGCGGATCATGTCGTCCTGAGTGACCCTGAGTGACCCAGAGGACTCTGGACCGAATGCCTCAGCAAACCTGCACTGCATGGCCTCCCTGATCCTGCAAAGCCTGCGGAAGGATCCTCGTATTCGTGCTATCAAGGAGAGGGATCATTACTGGCTGGCAACCCTCCTTGATCCACGGTACAAGGGTAAGGTTGCGGACCTTATCTTGCCGCCGCAGAGGGAGCAGAGGATGAAGCATCTTCGGGAGGCCTTGCAGAAAGGTCTGTGCGACACGTTCCCAGAGACTGGGAGGTTACAAATTCCTGGTCCTGGACAACGTGTTGCTGAGGCTTCGATCAGTCAAAGAAGGAGTGGTGGAGAAGGTGGCCTTCTGACCGATGCGTTCGGACAATTTTTTTAGTCCGCAGCCCCAAGGTATGATCGGTTCCAGCAACCATCGCCAGCGTCTGGTTTACATGGTGCAGGAATACCTAGGGGCAAGGTCAGACTTGGACACCTTTCCCACCTAAAATCCTCTGGGTTACTGGGTCTTGAGGTTGGATCACTGGCCAGTGCTTGCACAGTATGCAATTGAGCTACTGGCCTGTCCTGCATCCAGCGTTCTTTCGGAACGCACATTCAGTGCTGCTGGAGGCTTTGTAACCGATCACAGGGTGCGCCTGTCCACCGACTCAGTCGATCGACTGACCTTCATAAAAATGAATCAGTCTTGGATCACCACTAGCTACCAAGCACCTGATGCTGATGTAACCAAATAATTTTCTTTGAAATGTCAGATCCCTTCAAAAATGCCTATGCTGATGCAGAGTGATTATCCTGTTATGCTGAGTGACTATCCTCTTCCTCCTCAATGATCATGCTGATAGCATGTAAGAAAATTTTTGTTTCTGGGCACCGCTAACAGTGGCTAAGGCCCAATTTTTCAGCCCCTGTTTAACAGGGGCGTGTAATCACAATTTTTAATGCAATACTTTGCAGCAGGGCTCATTCCTGCACTCAAAGTAGAGTATCTGTGAGGGGTTGCAGTGTTGTGGCACCAGCACCAGTGCCTAAGGCCCACATTTTCTGCCCCTGTTTAACAGGGGGGTGTAATTAAAATTTTTGATGCAATACTTTGCCGCAGGTTTCATTGCTGCCCTCCAGCTACAGTATCTGTGAGGGGTTGCAGTGTTGTGGCACCAGCACCAGTGTCTAAGGCCACATTTTTCTGCCCCTGTTTAACAGAGGCGTGTAATTACAATTTTTGATGCAATATTTTGCAGCAGGGCTCATTGCTGCGCTTCAACTACAGTATCTGTGAGGGGTTGCAGTGTTGTGGCACCAGCACCAGTGCCTAAGGCCCAATTTTTCAGCCCCTGTTTAACAGGGGCGTGTAATTACAATTTTTAATGCAATACTTTGCAGCAGGGCTCATTCCTGCACTCCAAGTACAGTATCTGTGAGGGGTTGCAGTGTTGTGGCACCAGCACCAGTGCCTAAGGCCAAATTTTTCTGCCCCTGTTTAACAGGGGTGTGTAATTACAATTTTTGTTACAATACTTTGCAGCAGGGCTCATTGCTGCGCTCCAACTACAGTATCTGTGAGGGGTTGCAGTGTTGTGGCACCAGTGCCTAAGGCACAATTTTTATGCCCCTGTTCAACAGGGGCATGTAATTACAAATCTTGATCTAATAATTCACAGCAGGGCCCATTCCTGCGGCCACCAAGAGTAACTGTGAGGGCTTACAGTGTTGTGGCACCAGCACCACCACCAAAGGCCCAATTTTTCCTACCACTGTTCAACAATGGCATGTAATTACAATTCTTGATATAATAGTTCACAGCAGGGCGTTCCAGTGCCCACCAAGAGTAACTGTGAGGGCTTACAGTGTTGTGGCAACACCAATACCTAAGGGCCAAATTTCTGCAGAGTATATACGGCAGGCCCCTACTTTCACACATCAGACTTTTAAACATCCAACTTACAAACGACTCCTACTTGCAAACGGAAGGAGACAACAGGAAGTGTGAGGAAATCTACCCCTAGGAAGGTAAATTCTCTCCTGTAAGAGTTAATATGGGAAAAAGGTGTCTCCTCTCCACTGATGCTTTATCACCAATCCTTGTTTCCCTAAAAACCCAAAATTTTCAAAATCCAATTGTCATTGGGACAGAATGTGAGGTGAAATGTTCTGAACAGGTGCACAGACAGCAAAACAAATGTTACAGGGGTGATAACCCTTCCCTATGTTTTACAAAAAGCTTAAAATAGATTTTTTGGCTGGAGCTACACTTAAAAAATTTACCTGTTCCAAATTACAAACAGATTCGACTTAAGAACAAACCTACAGTCCCTGTCTTGTTTGCACCGCCTGTATACTGCTGTTCAGAGTATATAGGGCCTTTTTTTTAATTTGGGTGTGGGGGTTCCCCTTAATATCCATACAAGACCCAAAGGGGCTGGTAATGGTCTGGGGGGGGGTACCCATGCCATTTTTCTCAATGATTTTCATCCATATTGCCGGGACCAGACATTACATTAAAGCCACAAGCAGTTTTAAATGACTTTTTTTCCTTTAGAAATGTCATTTTGTGCAGGGACAGTTCTAAACACGGGAAACATGTGACACTTCACAGGCATACTATAGACACCCCCAGTTACGATATTTAAAGGAATATTTCACTTATTTTTATCACTTTAAGCATCATTTAAATCCCTGCTCCCGAAAAAACTGCAGTTTTTAAAAGATTTTTTGCATCGATACATGTCCCCTGGGGCAGGACCCGGGTCCCCAAACCCTTTTTAGGACATTAACTTACATATTAGCCTTGATAATTAGCACTTTTGATTTCAAACGTTCGAGTCCCATAGAATTTAATAGGGTTCTAAAGTTTGCGCGAACTTTAGGTCCGTTCGCAGGTTCTGGTGCGAACCGAACCGGGGGGGTTCGGCTCATCCCTACATACTAATACACACTAGGCTGAGATGTAACAATGTAGCTGTTCTAGCTAAAGAAATAAGGGCCCTAATCTACCAAGGCAAAGATTTAGGAATTCATTACAGTGGTGGTAAAAAGCAAGTTATTTTGATCTCTGCCCTTCAATTTTAATTTTTTTCATTTTCAATTACCGTATATACTCGAGTATAATCCAACCCGAATGTGAAAACGTATTGACTCGAGTATAAGCCTAGGGTGTCCATCTGCATGCCTCACTGTGCCTCACTTTGCCTCACTGTGTCCATGTGCATGCCTCACTGTGTCCATGCCTCACTGTGTCCATGCCTCACTGTGCCCATGCCTCACTGTGTCCATGCCTCACTGTGCCCATGTCTCACTGTGTCCATGACTAGACTGACGTTTAACATGGGAGTCTATTGAAGGGGTGCCCGGGTTTGAATAATCAGTGCTCCCCGACCGTAGATTCCCTAGACAACAAACTTTGCAAACTTGTAGAGGAGAAATGGGGATACATGTGTGCCAAGTTTTGGGTCCAGGGGACCTACGACCGGCCGGTACCGGGTCCCCAAAATCACCAGAGAAATGACCGTTTAACATGGGAGTCTATAGAAGGGGTGCCCGGGTTTGAAAAATCGGTGCTCCCCGGCCGTAGGTCCCTCGGACAACAAACTTTGCACACTTGTAGAGGAAGAGTGGGGCTACATGTGTGCCAAGTTTGGCCGGTACCAGGTCCCCAAAATATGGGAGATCAGGAGACTCAAGTATAAGCCAAGGGGGGCATTTTCAGCACAAAAAAATGTGCTGAGAAACTCGGCTTATACTCGAGTATATACGGTACATTTTTATTTTATTTTTTATGTTTTTCAATGATTTTTCCAATGTTTTAACAATGTTTTACTCACCTCCCCTAAAAGTCACCAACAAGCCATGAACCAGGAGGCTTTAGGCTTGCAGGCCCATCTGGTACCCATTTTGGATTTCCACACAGGCCACAGAGATTGCCGAGATAGAACTCATTTGTGCTCACTTGGAGATATCCATTGCTAAACAACAGAATCTTCACATATTCACCGATAACGACTGCCACAGCGTCTTCACTGTGATGCACTGAGAGATCTTTACTTATCACAATAGAATCAGAAATCTGGTCATCAAATGCAAGCACACGTCCTTTCACCTAAAACACAATCAAAAAACATTTAAAAACATACATTTAACAGGATAATATCATGTTTTTGAGGCAAATACAGTGTATATTTAAAGAGTAACTCCCACCGGGTGATTTCTGTACATTGCAGGAATTTTAACAAACTTTGTTGCAGATTTTTTTATTATGAAGAAGCTGTTTGTTTCTCTGTGTCCATGTGAACGTGAATGGGAGTGATTTCATAATTATCAATCAGCTGCTGCACCTGCAGGGCTCTAATGAGGAAAGTGGCAGGGTCTGCATACCTTTCAATGTGATTTCCCTTTCGGAGTGTGTCACCACAAAACAAAATTTTCGTTGCAGGGGGTGCCCAAAATCTGACTTGTATCTTAGTGCAGACTTCTGGGAAAATCAGCAAGCCACATTTATTTGGGGGGGGGGGCGGGGGGCGTTCCATACACCATCTGTGTACAGAGCGTCTCTAGGTTTACATATTGCATTTTACAGAAAATTACAGCGCTGCAGATTGAAAAGGAAAGGTAATTTTTTTAAATATTTGACTACAATATGACTTGTGTCGCAATCGTATATATGTTATCTTATAGTGTTTGTTTTTATTTGATTTTTTTTTTCCACGAAAGTGGAGTTACCCCTAAAAATATATTATAAAAAAATAATATAATAACTTAATCTTCCATATATTTTTTTTTTCTATTACCCTGCATTTGCAGTGCATATTGCCTGCTCAGTTTTTGGCTGCCTCTGTATAATTAAACATTCATATGAGGCCATATTGGTTAGATCAGGGGTCTCCAAACTTTTAAAAACAAAGGGCCAGTTTATTGTCCTTCAGATTATAAGAGGGCCGGATTGTGCCCAGCGGTGGGCAGAAAATGTCCTGGGCCTGGCATCAGTTAGAATAAATATGGCCTCAGTGTTGGTGGTCAATAAGAGGGGGAGTAGTGCCCTTAATTGGTAGCAGGAATAGTATTCCATCATTGGTATTGGTGGAAGAAATATTGCTCCGTTGTTGGTATCAGTGGGACAAAAAGTGCCCCAAGGGCTGGATAAAGGCTAGCAAAGGGCCACATCTGGCCCTCGGGCCGCAGTTTGGAGACCCCTGGGTTAGATCAACCTATCCCAGCTATTTTCAGCACAAAGGATAAAAAAATTTTTTTTTATTTAAAAATGGTAAAAAAAAAATCGATTTGAATAACTGCTTGCTGCAGCTGGTAAATATGAAATATGAAATAAATAATGGACTAAAATAAATAAAAAAATACTGTATATTTTTTTAGTAGTGCACATGGGAAACAAAAAACTATACAGTACATAACAACACTATAGATTAAAAAGAAAAAAAAAAAAAAAACGAGAGAAACAGGAAAACAGGACACTCGAGTTCATCCACACCAGCCAGGTCAACATACTTGACCAGCTAGGGAGGTGTGACAGTCAAGTGTCAACCTTCTTGGGAAAATTGAATGTATTGATGATGAAGTTCACTGGGTAAAAAAAAAATGAATATACTAGAATATATTAGCGTCGCCCCCCTAATCCATTCACCTGGCCCCTAATCTACATTCAGGGCGCCGGACGCATGGAATCCAATTATTATTTTTTTTATAAGCACATGATTAGAGTCTAAGGCTCTAATTGGCCTCAAAAAAAGGGCCAGCTCGAACTCCCGGCCAATTGGGTCTCAGGACCCACTTCCTGTTCGGTCGGGAGGAGAAGCAACGGCCCGGAACTTCCCACAACAAGCTGGAGCAAGATGGAACGAGGAGCCACTGATCGCTGCCTTCCCCTCTGTCTTCCAGTGGTCTCAGTAGCGTGAGTGGGGGGGCAGGTTTGTTTGCCGCCCCCCCCCCCCAAAAAATATTGAGCACTGACCGCCACTGCAAATTTCAAAATCCTGAAGATGTATTTTTTCACCCAAACTAAAGTAGAAATTCACTTAAATTTCACTCGGCTTCAGGAACTGCCAAGGTTTTCAAAATTCCAGTGGGAGGTGCAGCGGAGAAGAACTCTGAAGTGGGGTCTGGACTACACCTACTGTATGTCCCCAAAGATATCATGGACATCGTCAGGGCCATATTTAATATTGATTAGACCCTGGCCAAACATTTTCTTGACACCCCCCCCCCCCCCCTCCATGCAATCTCGCTCTCCACCTGCTCTGAGACATACAATAAATAGCAGCTAGACTCAAAATCAGTTTACTGAATCAGAACATTACCGCTCACTGACTGGCTGCTAGAGTTTACAACACACATTACAGCTTACTGATTATTTGCTAGTAGACTTCTGCTTGTTGGTTGGTTGCTAGAGATTACTGTACATCAATACTGCTCACTGATTGCTTGGTAGAGGTTACTAGACATCCTCACCACTCACCAATTGGTTTCTAGAGGTTACTGCACATTATTACTGCTCACTGGTTGGTTGCTAGAGGTTACTGCATATCCTTACCGCTCAATGATTGGTTGTATGAGGTTAGTGCACATCATTACTGCTCACTGATTGGTTGCCTAAGGTTATAGCTCATTATTTCCTCAGTGCCTACACACCATGTACTGGGGAAGTCAGGGGACCCATCGATAGACAGAAATCTCCTACGGATCCTAGGACTCCTGGAATCAGTGGCAATGCTTGGGGAGGGGGTTGATGGGATCAGTGGCAGTGGTGGGGGGGATGGGGTTAGTAAGTAGGCAGTACACTGTGGCAAATTCTGAATCATGTAGAGCAAAGCTGGAAAACTTTGGCAAGTATATAGTGGTGGTTTCTACACTGACCACCAATGTAATGGGGAATTTTCAATGACCACCAATGTGAGGGGTGATTTTCACTGAACGCTATTTTAAAGGGGGGTTCTACATGGACCACCAATATAAGGGAGGATTTGAAACTGACCACAAATGCAAGTTTGGATTTTTTTTTTACCGATTACAAATATAAAGAGGAGTTTCTGCACTGACTACTAATGTAATGGGGATTTACACTGACCACTAATGTAATGGGGATTTACACTGACCACTAATGTAATGGGGATTTACACTGACCACTAATGTAATGGGGATTTACACTGACCACTAATGTAATGGGCATTTACACTGACCACTAATGTAATAAGAGCATTCACAGTAACTAACTACTAATGTAAAGAGGGATTTACACTGACCACCAATGTAAGAGGGACCTTCACACTGGCCACTAGTGTGAATGAAAGGATTGTACACCAAGCCCCAATGTAATGAGAAGATTTACACTGACCACCAATGTAACTGAGACATTTAGCCTGCGTTCACATTTGTGTGTGTCTGGAACGCATGCAAAATCGCTTTCCTGGCACCACAGAAACATGCTGCCCTTTAGCAGATACACAGAAGTGCACTTAATTGTTAATGACACCCTCACATATCTGCTGAAATGTGCGTAATTCACATGCACCAATATTCAGGGTGCTGTGGCACAATGTTATTTAAAAAAAGTGTTCCACCTCCAATTTGCTTACCTTTGCAGAACAGACCGATGTTAGGCTTAATGACCACAGTTGTAGGCAGGACTTTCCAGCATGCCCCTTTACCTCCCTAGTGGGCAGCATTCAGTAGAAGTGACAGTAAATATGACCTCAGGGGGGCATAATATACATATCAATGCTGCCTCTATTTACATATCAATGCCGTTGGTCCACGACTGTTTACATATCAATGTCGCCTCTATTTACATATTAATGCAGGTTATTTACATGTAAACACAGGGTCTGCAGGTGAGTCATCTGTACATGGCAATAGGACAGAGCTGAGCAGCATTAGTAACAGAACTTCACACTGAGATATTGGCACACAGCACAGGACTAAAACTTCAAGGAACAAGGGAATTTAAACAGGGATAATTGGCAAGTATGAGGCAGCTGCTTTGGGCCTCAAAACAATGACGGGGCCCAGGGCAGCTTCCCCTTTTGCCCTGCCTTAAAAACGGTCCTGGACATTGTTAAGGACTCCCGTGTGCAGTGGGAGGTTGACATGGTATGGTAATACATGCATGTCCCCAAACCCTTGCGGGGACAGCATAGTAAGGAGGCTTGGACTCGGTTCCAGGACATCCGGCAAGAATGGCGGCTGGAGAACTCCTTCTGCAAATACAGGGTGGTGGTGGGGGTTAAAGCTGAACAGCCCACCAAGACCAAAAGACAAAAAAATAATAATATATTGTAGCTTAGCAGTCCTTCGGTGTGTTGGTTGCAATGGCTTCCTCTTCTTCAGGCTAAGAAACTTTCCATTTCAAAAAACCAAGAGGGGAACACTGCGCTAGAAAGTAAAAAAACTTGAAATGTGCAAAATTGTTGAAATGAAGAAAGCTGGCAGTACCAAAAATTCAGATACAAAATTAAAAAAATGTGATAGGTTAATAAAGTACAGCGCTGAAAGGAGTGATCGAAAATCCTATGGATAGGACTTGATAAATTGATATACCCAATAGAACGGGGTCTAAAAAAAAAATGATATAAAACAAATAATAATAGTGAACAAATTAATAAGTGAAACTAATGAAATCTAAAACACAGTGCCTTAATGAATAAATCAACATCACATGTGAACAATGCGGCTGGCACATTAAAAACGATATAGTGAAATAAACAATTTATGCAATTTCCACTGTGAAGAAAGGAAAAAGTTAATGTGAGGATTAGAGTCCCAAAACAGTGTAAAGGGTTTGTTGCGTGCTGACGGACAAATCCCAGATGTTATGAGAGGGTTAATCCTGAAGCAAAACAGTCCTTATAGGGATCATAGTATAGCAAGGTAAGGGAAACTTGAAACAGTAGAAACTTCCATCCACCAGTTAAGGCACCCGAGAAGTAGTATTGTAGTCTCCTTACCCAAAATATTTGACCACTATCACGGCGGTCACTGCAGACACAGGGGTTTAAGGTCTCCCTATAGACCCACAGCTGGTGGCCGAATAAGGGTATGAACGATGTCTGGTATCTCAAGAAGAAAAAAATGGACTCCATAGTGTAATACTGTACGTGTATTTAATTATATGAAAAAGTATTGCACTTACAGAGTAATAGCTGTATTGGCGCGGTGTATATCAATAAAGTGAGCG
Source organism: Rana muscosa (assembly GCA_029206835.1). Lineage (NCBI taxonomy): Eukaryota > Metazoa > Chordata > Amphibia > Anura > Ranidae > Rana > Rana muscosa. The sequence goes on from CM055124.1 coordinate 85,365,715, forward strand.
TGGCATCTCCTCCAGGCTTCCTCCGCTTGTTAGCTTCCCGTGTCAGTGTATCTCCGTATTGAGGGGGCGTAATGACGTCGGAACTACAGGCCACACTACAGGGTGTGGCCTGTAGTTCCTCTACTGTAGTGTGGCCTGTAGTTCCTCTAAAGTCCCCTAGTCCTTGAAGGTGTTCCTTCTTTTGCATTTTTAGAAGATGCCTTTTGATCCTGCCAGAAATGCAGTGTCATTGGCACTTCCTGAGAACTTCACAACAGATGATGTTAAATTCCTTCCAAGCTATCTTCTGTAAGCTACATATCCCCCTGTACCCATGTGATGTATATGAAGAGAGTCTGAGGTATTTGCTGTCAAAAATAGGAGAGCAGCTTCGGTTGACAACCATGGCTCCCTCCATAAATACAGTACAGTGGATGAAGGTTGTCCCCCTGAGATGGGAGGTAGCAGGATCACAAAGCAAAATAAAGAAAAATCATAGGTTGCTACTTGGACCCTTGGCTGATCATTCATGAGGGCCCCTGGTGGCCCAGATGGGGTATGGGACCTCTGGACATCATTGGCAGATACCCTGTGCAGGGTTCCCAAGTAGTTCATCCATACTTGTTCCTTTAACCCCATCAAATGTTTTCTTTACATTTTTCTCTGATCTGTCTGTGCACTTACATACATAGTTGGTAAAGTTGAATAAAGATGCCAGTCAATCCAGTTCAACGTGAGTCTGAGGGACTACTAATTTCCATATCCCTATCCATATCCCTGCGCTCGCTAAGAAACACATCCAAAAGTTTTCTTTTACTTTTCTAGACTCCAGGCTAACACCACCAACTGTGGAATGGAGTTGCACATCCTTACCGCTCCAACAGTAAAAAAAACTTACGTATTGTGGAGTAATACATAACCACCATATAAAGGTTGTAAATATAATTATACACCAAGATTAGAAAAAATCAGGTTGAACAGTTTCTCATCCATGTTCATTGTATGGCCATGTGTCTTATTTATAGACCACCTTGGATGAAATGGTTTTCTCTCAATGCTGGAATCATCATTCAAAGATTTGTATATCTTGATCAGATCCACTCTTAAGCATCTCTTCTACATGTATGTAGTCGTTTTTCATAACTGAGGTCCTCCAGCCCCCTTATTAGCTTTGTTTCCCTTCTCTAGATTGTCTCCAGTAAAAGCACATCCTTGCTGAGGATTGGTGACCAGAACTAGAGAGCATGATCAAGATGTGGCCGAACCCGAGTTTTGTAAAGTGGAAGAATAATAGTTTTATCTCCTGATGAAACCCCTTGTTAAAGCGGAGCTCCACCCTAAAGTGGAACTTCCGCTGATCGGAACCCTCCCCCCCTCCGGTGTCACAATTGACACCTTTAGGGGGGAGGGGGGTGCAGATACCTGTCTAAGACAGGTATTTGCACCCACTTCCGGGGAGTCCTCTCTGCGGGAAATCTGCGGGAAGCGCGTCACTTCCCGCAGAATACCCGTTGTGTTCTGGGAGACACTCGGCTCCCAGAACACAGGGGACCATTCAGAACGGCGCAGCGCGACTCGCGCATGCGCCGTAGGAAACCGGGCATGAAGCCGCAAGGCTTCACTTCCTGGTTCCCTCACCGAGGATGGCGGTGGGGGCAGCAGAGTGACGAGCGATTGCTCGTCCTATGATGCGGACGTCGCTGGACTCCAGGACAGGTAAGTGTCCATATATTAAAAGTCAGCAGCTGCAGTATTTGTAGCTGCTGGCTTTTGATATTTTTTTTTCCGCGGCACCTCCGCTTTAATACATGATTTTATTCCCCCCTTCTCTATCTCTGCCTGCCCCATTTAGCAGTATTTCCCTTTTCTCTCCCTGCCATTGGACCCCCCCCCCCAGGCCCTATACGGTTAGTCCTGAGGTCTATATCTGAGCTCCCTCTATTTACACAAGAAGACATTTTATTATACTATGGCAGTGATATGTATAACGTATGACCCTATGACAATGTCCCGTGGGCGGGGCAAAATGCACCTGGGTGAGGGGTTTGGCGGAGACATATAGGCTGAGGCCGCTCCTTATCGTTTATTCACCTGGGCTGGTCGAGAGTAATGGTGATCCTTTACTCTTTACATGTACTTGCACTCTGGATTGGTATCAGGATAAGCCTACACCCCACGTTATGGGACACAGGGAAATGCTTTCACCTTTTGTTTAAGCAATATAAGAGGTTTCAGTGATACGTACGACCTTTACTCTCTTGTCTTTGACATTGTGGGGTCCACCTGGACAATTCTGGGGTGAAGATTAGAGGGAACGGTAAATGTCATTGCAGGATATCTCAGATATCCTTAGGGGTCTACCTCTAAGTATCCACCCCCCTCTGCCTCCATCCTTAGTGTACACACATTTCTATTGTTCATAGTTTTACTGAGCTGTAAATCCCGAAGTAGAATATCTGTCCTAACTCTGTGCAGCCACCAAATCTAAGGACTGGTAAGCTAAAATATATTAAGTTTTTGTTTTTTGGGTTACCGGTAGATACGCTTTACAAAGAAGCTTAACGGCTCAGTCCACCTTTTGGCCACCTTTTTTGCAAAAATTAGAAAATGCAGCATCATGGATGCAATGCACAGGCAATGTTTATCCCAGCCTGAGGTCTGTACTGCGGTATGGAGTTGACCAGATGTTTTGTCCCATAAAATAGGTGCAGGTACTTCCAACTTTTGACTCACCTCTTGTCTCTGCCGTCTACCCTCCTCCGAGCACCATCCCTTAGTTTCACCCCCTACCCGCCTTTCAGTATTACCCCTTTTATAGAATACACAACCAAGTGTTTCATTCCTTTTTTTTTTTCATTTTTCGGGTCATTCGTTATGATCGCAATACGAAAATTCATATATTCGTAAATTTGAAAATTCGTAAATTAGAAAATTGGTAAATTCATGAATTCAAAAATTGGTAAATTCGTAGATTTGTAAATTGGAAAATCCGAAAATCCAAAAGAACTAAATACGAAAATTTAAAATAACTAACTAACTAACTAACTAACTAACTAATAATAACTAACTATTAAATTATAGGTATTGGAATTTCCTTTCAAATTTGGCTGTTAGTGAACGTAACGAATACAAATTTATCTGAAGTTACGAATTATCCGAAATAACGAATGCCGCATCTAAAAAAAGGGAACGTAACTAATTAATAACAAATAATAATAATAATTAGACGTTTTTTTATTATTATTATTTTTGTTCATTATTGATAATGCATTACGTTCCATTCGTTTAAATACGGCATTCGTTATTTGGGATAATTCATAACTTCGGATGAATTCGTATCCGTTCTGTTCACTAACAGCTAAATTTGAAAGGAAATTCCAATACCTATAATTTAATAGTTAGTTATTATTTCAGATTTTCGGACTTTCGAATTTAGAATTTCCAAATTTCCAAATTTTCTATTTGACGAATTTATGAATTTTCCAATTCATGAATTTACGAATTTACGAATATTCGAAAAAATTGTTAAACTGTGTTTTGTTCATTTGGATATTTCCAAATTAACCAATTTGTCAAAATTCTTTAAAAAATTAATTCGGAACAAAACAAATTGCACATGTCTACCAGCAACAATAGAATCCCCCCCAGAAACAATAGATCCAACCATCAAGAATAGATACCCTTGCAACAATAGACCCCCCAGCAATAATAGATCCACTCCAGCAATCATAGATCTCCAGCAGCAACAATAGATCCCCCAACAACTACAATACACTTCTTCAGCAACAATAGACCCCCAGCAACAAAAGCCCCGCCCCCACACACAACAATATAGCCCCCCCAACAAGAATAGATCATGTGATATACTATCACACTTCCACACATCCTAAATATGGGTGTAACATCAAACTCACGGGTTGACTTACTAAAGGCAAATAGACTCTGCAAGTGCAGCTGTTTCAGAGCTTAGTAAGAAAGGAGCTTCACTTTTCAAAGAATACCCAATCACACGCAAGGAAAATTAAAAAAAGAAACAGCACATGATTGGATGATTGAAGTCAGCAGAGCTTCTGCTCATTTGCTTATCTTTGGGGCAACTGCACTTTGCAGATTTCAGTGTATTTGTCTTTAGTAAATCAATCCCTCAGTGTAAAACGTAGACTGAACAATTTGGACTTACCCAGGCCCTTCCATCTCTGCCAATGGTAATCACACCGTTGTTGGTGACAACATGAACTTTACTAACTATTGGTGCTCCTACAAGACGACTAACGATGTCAGCTACAACTCTGAACCAAGAATTGGACAAGGAGTTGCAAAGAAAAGAAATGTCGTAAACACCAGCACCAAGGTCCCTTAATGACTGGTTGCCAAACGTGACGTAGTTTGGTGGGTTTATGGAACACCTCCATATGGCCTTGATGCAGGCTAGAGCTTCGTTAGAAATGATGCAGTCTTCATCGGGTTTACACGCCACCTTTGTACAAGACAGGAATCCGGACATGCATGTACACTGCTGGGTGCAGTTCTGAGTCATGAATTTCTGACCGTCCTGCAAAAATAAATAAAAAATCAATGAACTGTGACTACTGTATGTTCACTAACAAAAAAAAACCCAGTATATATTTGAAAGTAATTGAACTAGAGAGAAAGCCAAATCAAATCAACATTTGGTGTGACAACCCTTTGCCTTCAAAGCAACATCAACTCTACTAGGCAGTGCTTTTTTTCTCAGAGCTCAGAGAATAGGTACAGGGACTCCTCCCTTCTGAGTCATCTTTCCTCTCTGCCCCTTACCCACCTCTGAGCACCATCCCTTGGTTCCACCCCCTACACACCTCTGAGCACCATCCCTTGGTTCCACCCCCTACGCACCTCTGAGCACCATCCCTTGGTTCTACCCCCTACCCACCTCTGAACACCATACTTTGGTTCCACCCCCTACCCACCTCTGAGCACCATTCCTTGGTTCCACTCCCTACCCACTTCTAAGCACCACCCCTTGGTTCCACTCCCTACCCACCTTTGAGCACTATCCCTTGGTTCCACCCCTACCCGCCTCTGAGTACCATCCCTTGGTTCCACTCCCTACACACATCTGAGCACCATCCCTTGGTTCCACCCCCGACCCACCTCTGAGCACCATCCATTGGTTCCACCCCCTACCACCTCCCTTCACCACTTCTTTTAGAGAATACAGAACCAAGTATCATTTTGTGCTACTAAGTAATGTGTATGAAATTTGACCCCATCCCAGCAAAGTAAGACCCCCTAGCAACAATAGATCCCCCGCACAACAATAGATCCCCCCAACAACAATGGATCCCTAGCAAAAAAGTACCACCCCAGCAACAATAGACCCTCTGCAGCAACAACAGATCTCCCAGCAGCCAGCATCAATAGACCCTTCAGCTGCCAGCAGTAATAGACCTCTCGATCAACAGTAGATCCCTCCCAGCAACAATTAACCCCCCAGCAATATAAGAACTCCTGCCAGCAACAATGGACCCCCACACAAAAATAGATCCCTACCACCGACAATAGATCCCACAGCAGGCAGCATCACTAGACCCTCCAGCACTCCTTGCCATAATATACGTTCCTTCACATTCCCGCTGAAAAAAACCCTGCTTCTAGTTACACTTGCGTACAGTTTTAGCAGAACTACTAGGGTTGCAAAGGTCGCATAAGCTCGCAGGAGCAGGGCCCTCCTAACTCTCTTGTATTGTCTACCTTTATATTGTAAATCGCTGCACAAACCGTTGGTGCTATATAATCCTGTATTATAATAATAATAACTTGTGACCAGGCCCCAGCATTCCACCATCATTGGGGGGCCCCAAGACAGCAGGAAGGGTAAGGCTCAGTTCACACTGCTGCGACCTCAAAGTCGTGCGACTTGCTTGTGATTTCCTTGCAACTTGGTTGTGATTTTTGTGATTTAACATTGCAGTCTATGGCACTCAAATCACACCAGAGTTGCAATACTGATTAGGACGGCACCCACTGAAATGAATGTGTTTTGACTTGTCATGCAACTTTATGTATTGCGAGTTGCATAAGTTGCAGCAGTGTGAACCGGGGCTTATAAAGGGCCCCTGTGACAAGAGTAAAGGGCCCCGGGATCAGTGGGAATGGCCCATGGTCCACCAGATCACTGGTAACCTCAACTGGCTTCCTCATACACTGCCACACTATAAGGCCGGGTTTACACTGCAGATGGATGCGGCTGACAGCAGGGGGGTCTGGTGCGTCCCTGTTTTGCATTTCAGGGATCAGTGGGAAGGGCCCATGGTCCAGAGGGAAGGGTTCTGGGCTCTGAAAGAAGGGTCCAGCGGAAAGGGCTCCTGGATGAATGGAACGGGCCCTGGCAGTCATGGGAGCCTTTCATGGTTTCTTGCACCGGGGCCCTGAAGGCTCTAGCTACACCTCTGATGTTCAACTAATGAATTGTGTCAACTTCCCTTGAACAGTGGTATCTACATATCACATATCAGGTCCCACCAGATCACTGGTAACTTCAACTGGCTTCCTCACACACTGCCACACTATAAGGCCAGGTTCACACTGCAGACAGGTGCGGCTGACAGCAGGGGGTCTGGTGCGTCCCTGTTCTCCTTTTCAGGGAGGAATCAAGTATGATTTTTTGCCTGAATTCTGACCTGAAACGAAGCCAAAGACGCACAGGACCCTTGTGCAATTAGCTCAACAGCCGCCCTGGAGATGTGTGAACCGGCTCCATTGAGAGCAGGTCACAATCTCCTGTCATGCGAATTGGATGCGGGGAAACCATCAGCGTGAACCAAACGGCCTTAAGCTATAAAGGCTCAGCAGGAGAATCACCTTACCCTCACCACCCCAATTTTGGATTGGGCTTCTCTATACAGTATGTATGTGGTATGTACTGTGGTCAAAACAGTCTTGGTTTGGAAAATATGAGACTTTTAACTGGACTTTAATGCACTACAGACTCCAGCTATACCTTGTAGTATATCCCTCTTATAAAACAGCCACAGTTCTCCATTTCTACACAACGTTTTCCATCAAAGAAGTAGTTATCGTCACATTCACAACCCTCGGCACAGGAGACGGGACATACGCCAGGCTCTACCAACGTTCTGCATGACATCGAGCAGGTTTTTGCACAGATGCTGTAATGGCTGAATTTCGGACACTTTATGTCTAAATTAGGGAATAAAGAGAAGTGAATTATGAAAGAGTAAGAGACTTTAAAGAGTCGCTGTCACCGTCTTGAAAGCTAACACAAAGTATAGTAATAGATTTACCCAAAAAAACACTTAAAGTCGCGATGACTGTTTTAGCTAGACATTCCCTTTTTGCAGAGATATCTGCTTTTACCACTTGCTGTCCTCCATATGTACAGTACATACTGAAAAGCAAGTGGTAATACCAGAATCATGGCTGCAGCTGCTTCCGTGGTTCTGGTAGCTTTTTTAGTGCTGGTGATTGGCTTTTTAAGAAAAGTGATCACTTTTACATCACTTAGAAGGTTCCACCATGTCACACCGCTGGTCGCCAGCGTTCCTGGCCTCTCCCGTTCCACCAGGTAGCCCGGAGACTGCTATAAACAGTTGGGTCAGCTTCCACAGGGGTTATGGGGAACATCCATTCTCCAATCTCCTCAGTGATGAATGAAACCAGAAGTGATGAGGATTTTGTCATTTCCGGTTTCAGAGCTGTCTTTCCCTGGTCGTTAGATCCAGGGAAGCAGCTGATCAAACTGTTCTCTGTTATACCATACTTGAAATTCCCCAACCCTTTGCTTTAAGCAAACTTAGATCTGGTAGGCGTACATGTGACCAGTGGCGAAGATAAAAGTGAGCTGGTTGTAAAAGGTAGATGTGACAACTTACTACAAAACGTGCCGTTTCTCCACTGAAGGATATTAACTTGAGCGGCTTGACAAATCAGAACGTAGTTGTGAATTATCTTACAGAGCAGATCTTTACGTTTCTTCTCGGATTCAATGTCACACAGGTCTTTTTTGCAGTTTTTGAAATACTCCAAAGGTGGAATCTTGTCATAGCAGGGACTCAAGGGCCCATTGGGTTTATTCAAGAAGCCACAATATTCTTCTCTTGCCAAAAGTTCTCTCTTTGAGTAGAGACATGGCGGACAATTGGAAAAATTGTTAGTGCAGTTAATATTGAGGTCCCAGAAGATACGGGGACCTTTCACGTAATTCCCAGTGGTGGAGTTGTCTTTAGATAGAATGACATCTTTGTTGTCTTTAGATAGAATTACATCATCACTTTTATTGCCATTATAATTTCCGCATAAACCTCGCACTTGACCTTGGTAGTCTGCCGGAATTCCAAGTGCTGCGCTATACCAGTGATCGAAGCTCAGTGTGATACCAGCGTCTGTTGATAAGACGGATGTCAGGCCATGGGAGGTGATCTCTATGCCATCACCTTTGAATGGAAGATTGGTAAGCACACCGTCTATCTATGAGAAGGAAAGAGAAAATAAATTGATCTTCTGCATATTAGCCTGTAAAGTGTAAATCAACTTTTGTTGAGCAAAAATTTGCCTTCTAAGGTCAGTAAGGTAAGTACAATACAACACACTTAGCAAACTTTATTCCAGCATCCTAACGGTCACCATGGGTATGGAAATTTAGATATCCACTTGCCGAACCGCAATACTTATATATACGTTGTGGCTTGCAAGTGGTTTGCCAAGTTTATAGCTTCAGCCATGACTCCAGCCATGAGTTGTCAGAGCGGCATCTCGCCGGTGTTTCTCAGTCTTACTGTGTTTACTGGCATGCCCAAGAAACAATCCTAGCCATAGGTGTTACCGAAGACCAGATCATCTCTGATCGCCTCTATGACCTTGGAGGACCAGAGTGACATTTTGATGTCACTTCTGGTCTAGGGTTAATTTTTTTTTAACCACTTAAGGACCACCCCCCACACAGATATACTGCAGCAGGGCGGCTCTCCTGCGCAAAATCACGTACAGCTATGTTATTTCCTGCAGTGGGTCTGTGGCCCACGCTGCCGGCGACCCGCTGTAATTGGACACAGCGGGAGCCAATCAGTGGCCACCGGCACCCCACGATCATTTACTTGAGAGGCAGAATGGCGGTCTGCCTATGTAAACAAGGCAGACCGCCGTTCTGTGAGGAAGGAAGATGGAGATCTTGTGTTTCTGCTAAGCAGAAACACGGATCTCTGTGTTCCTCCAGTCACAGCATTCCCCCACACAGTTACCGGCACATGCGCTCTGAAGGTCCGGCATACAGTACCGGACCTTCAGAGCCTGTGTAGTAAATGGCAGCTCCAGCGTGCATGCTCGGGAGTGACATCATTGCGTCCCCGAGCCACTCATGTAGAAGAAAGATCGGGGCAAGATGGATTCCCTCTCAGCGGTGACAGTACAGCGCTGGAGGGCTTCATTTTAAGGTAAGTTTCTCATAATGTGCTGCGGTTTACTACCGCTTTAACCCCTTGATTGCCCCTAGATGTTAACCCCTTCCCTGTACAGTTTCCGTGAATAGTATTATATCTGATCACTGTATTAATGTCACTAGAGACATCAGTGTCAGTCTTCCAGATAGTGTCTGTTAGCATCAGATTTCCTGCCACCCTATCACAGTCCCACTACCAGTTGCTTATGATCATCATTATATCATAGCGTATAACATTAAACCCTTTGATCACCCCTGCTGTTAACCCCTTCCCAGCCAGTGTCATTAGTACAGTGACAGTACATATTTTTTAGCACTGATCACTGTATTAGTGTCACTGGTCCCCAAAAAGTGACAGATAGTGTCTGAAATTTCTGCCACAATGTCGCAGTTCCGCCGCCATTACTAGTAAAAAAATAAAAATAAATATATATATATATATATATATATATATATATATATATATATAAAACAGAGGGTAGCAATTATATCATGGGAAGAAGGCTGCTCCATCCCTGATACACTAGACAAAATATATCTCCCATGGAACTTTGTTGCAACAATAGAAATCACACAATTACAAATTGGTTTATAAAATGTAAAAACAACTTTTTTTGAACAACACAAGGGTTGAAATTGGCTGGTCTAGACACTTCACGTCCTGATCTTATACCATTCCTACAATATACACATACTGCAGGGATATGTGAAATTATTAAAATAAAATTGCATATCCATCAAGTCATCTCAACGCATTTCAACTTATATAAAGTCTTCATCAGGGGATAAGGAAGTGGAATCAATCCTACTAGACATGTGCACTGCCGAAAAATGTGTTTGTTTTCATTTTATTTTCATTTGCTTTTTTGTGTTTTTTGTAAAATTGAAAATTCGTAATTCGAAAAATTCATAAACTCAAAAAATTCGTAAATGCGAACATTCGGAAATTCGAACATTCGGAAATTTGGAAATTTGAAAATTCCGAAATTCAAAAATTCAAAAATTTGGAATTTGAAAATTTGAAAATTCGACAATTCGGAAATTCGAAAATTTGGATATTCGGAAATTCTAAAATCCGAAAATCCAAAAATAAGGAAGGAAAATCCAAAAATTCGAAAGAATGAAAATCCAAAAATTTGAACTACAGTTGGTGACCGCGATATTGTGTCAATCTCGCCGATATAGCGGCGAGATTGACACCCTGCGAGCCCCGTCGCGAGAGCCAGCGCCGAGCTGGCTCCTCATCGGAAAAATGTTTTTCCTTTCGCAATGAGCGACAAGCATTGCTGACATTGAGGCTGGACATACGTCCGACTTTCAATGAATGGGGATCCAACGTGGCAATACCAATACCAATACCAGGCACTGTGTTTGGTATGAATCCTGAGGGGGAACTCCACGCCACATTTTAAATAAAAAACCGGCATGGGTTCCCCTCTAAGAGCATACCAGGACCTTCGGTCTGGTATGGATTTTAAGGGGAACCCCCTATGCCGAAAAAATGGCATGGGGGTCCCCCTCAAAATCCATACAAGACCCTTATCTGAGCACGCAGCCCGGTGGGTCAGGAAAGGGGGTGGGGACGAGCGCCCCCCCACCATAAAGCACCCTGTCCCCATGTTGATGAGAACAAGGGCCTCTTCCTGACAACCCTGGCCGTTGGTTGTCGCGGTCTGCGGGCGGGGGGCTTATCGGAATCCGGGAGCCCCTTTAGTAAGGGGGCCCCCAGATCGCGGCCCTCCACCCTATGTGAATGAGTATGGGGTACATCGTAATAAGGGGGCCCCCAGATCCTGGCCCCCCACCCTATGTGAATGAGTATGGGGTACATTGTACCCCTACCCATTCACCTGGGGGAAAAAGTGTCAATAAAAAAAAACACACTACACGTGTTTTTAAAGTAATTTATTAGGCAGCTTCCGACTTCTTCCGACTTCGGGGGTCTCTTCCGACTTCGGGGGTCTCTTCCAACTTCTCCGCTCTCTCCGGCCTCTTCTCCCTCTCCCTGGTGTCGTCTCCGCGCTCTCTGGTTCTTCTCCTGCTCTCCAGTGCCTTCTGCTGGGCTCCTCCACTATCTTCTGCTCTTTTGCCGCTCTTTTGCTAGCGGAGGAGCCCGGTCTTCTGCGACGTCTTCTTCCCTCTTCTCTTCTAGAGATGTTGAGACAATGCTGTCTCACGCTGTAATGCCGTGAGCGAGGTCCGCAATGAGTTATATAGGCATGGGGCGGGGCCGCCGGGAGATGTCACCCGGTGACCCCGCCCTTATGTCGTCACAGTCCCATCATGCCCCGGGACTGTGACGACTGTGACATCTCCCGGAGGCCACGCCACATGCCAGGGTTGTCGGGAAGAGGCCCTTGTCCTCATCAACATGGGGACAGGGTGCTTTGGAGTGGGGGGGAGGCAGGGCACACCCCCTGCCCCAAAGCACCCACACCCCCCATTTTGAGGGCATGCGGCCTGGTACGGTTCAGGAGGGGGAGGTGCTCGCTCTTCCCCACCCCCTTTCCTGACCCACAGGGCTGCGTGCTTGGATAAGGGTCTGGTATGGATTTTGAGGGAGACCCCCACACCATTTTTTCGGCTTAGGGGTTCCCCTTAAAATCCATACCAGACCGAAGGGCCTGGTATGCTCTTGGAGGGGCACCCATGCCGTTTTTTTAATTTAAAATTTGGCGTGGAGTTCCCCCTCAGGATTCATACCATACACAGTGCCTGGTATTGGCGGGAATCCACGTCGGATCCCCGTTCAATACAGTGTTGCGTCGCACACGGCCTGAGCCCTATCACTCGCTGCAATAGGAAAATGTTTTTCCTATTGCAGCGAGGGCGAGATGTCGGCACTCTGTCGCCCGAGAATCAGCGCTCACCTACTGTAACTAACTAACGAATAATAACTAAATTAAATTATAGGTATTGGAATTTCCTTTCAAATGTGGCTGTTCGTGAACGTAACGGATACAAATGTATCTGAAGTTACAAATTATCTGAAATAAATAATGCCGCATCTAAACAAATATAACAGAACAAAAAAATCATAAATAAAATCATAATACTTTTTTATTATTATTATTTTTATTTATTATTATTAATTTGTTATGTTTCATTCATTTAGATATGGCATTTGTTACTACAGGTAATTCATCATTTTGGATAAATTCATATTCGTTACGTTCACTGACAGCCAAATTTGAAAGGAAATTCCAATACCTATAATTTAATAGGTATCATTTAAATTTGGATTTCCGAATTTCCAAATTTTCGGATTTCTAAATTTCCGTAATCTCGAATTTCCAAATTTTAAAATCGCGAATTTCCGAATATCCTCTTTTTCAAATTTCGAATTCCCGAATTTCCAAATTTTCGAATAAAAAAAAAACGCATTTGGAACAAAACAAATTGCACATGTCTAAATACATCAAAAATGCGAAATACACAAAAAAATATTAGAAGGAATGGTATAAGATCAGGATGTGAAGTGTCTAGATCAGCCAATTTTAAACCTGTTGTTCAATAAAAGATTTTTTTTTACATTTTATACACCAATTTGTAATTTATATACCAATTTGTACTTTCTACACCAATTTGTAATTTATATACCAATTTGTACTTTATACACCAATTTGTAATTTATATACCAATTTGTACTTTATACACCAATTTGTAATTGTGTGATTTCTTTTGCTGCAACAAAGTTCCATGGGAGATATCTTTTGTCAAATAAATAAATCTATCCCATAGTTTGTAGACGCTATAACTTTTGCGCAAACCAATCAATATACGCTTATTGGGATTTTTTCTACCAAAAACATGTAGCAGAATACATATTGGCCTAAATTCATAAATAAATTAGATTTTTTTCATTTTTTTTTATTAGATGAAAGGTAATATATATATATTGTGACAGCAGGAAGGTAAAGTCACCTGGTTGCATCCAGGGGGGTAGATATATTTCGCCCAGATTCAGGCTTTACGCCGATTTGTACAACTAGGTGGAGAGTTGTATAAGGCTAGTGTGCTCATGGATGACTCATACCTCTAGGGAGAGGGCTGGGCGTCGTGCAGACAGGGAGTTGATGAGACCAGCTGAACCTTGTCAGCTCATTTAGGCCTCTATAAGAAAGCCCAGCTTCATTAGATGTTAGCTCATGCCTGGAACCAGACCTGTGTGGACTGTCTAGGGAGAGTGAACCCCTGTGCGGTGAGAGAAAGCCTGTGTGGCTATATTTTGCTTGGACATTTAAAACCAGGGACTTAGGGACTAGGACAGCACTAGGCTGATCCCAGTTGTTAGTTAGGAAACCTGTATGTTTAGTCAGAGGTCAAGTTGACCAGGATTTATTTTGTTTATGTTTTTTTTGCCTTGCTGTGTTTTTTGTCACTGTAAATAGAAAATAAACCGCACCTTTTTGATTTTGAAAACCACAACCTCCGTCTGCTGGGCCTGTTTTTGGGTGGGGAGCCCATCCCGGGGGTCACACATACCCGCTGCCGAGCTAACCCCCTCACAGTTGGTGGAGAACCAGTGGCAGTTTTTTTTTAAGCCAGCATGGAGGAGATACTGAAACAGCTGGCTCTAGCAAATGCCAATCAACAGCAGACAAATGCAGGTTTGCAAAGGAGCCTTGCAGCCCAGCAGCAAGCTCATCAACAGAGCCTTGCAACTTTACAACAGAGTCTGGAGGCTCAGCAACAAGCCCAACAGCAATCTGAGGCCCGCTTCATAGACCTGTTGCAGAAGCAAGAGCAGAGACTACAACAACAGATGGAAGCAGTAATGCAGCAACGTCCGCAGACCAGTGAGGAAAGCCGTCCCACTAATACCGCGTCCTTTGGGGTGAGTCGTTTATTGACAAAAATGACTGGAGAGGATGATCCAGAGGTATTTTTGACCACATTTGAAAGGACCGCTGAAAGAGAAAAGTGGCCTGAGGAGCAGTGGGCTGGACTAGTGGCTCCTCTGTTAACTGGTGAATCGCAGAAAGCTTACTATGACCTAGAGCCTAACCAAGCAAAAGACTATGTGATGCTAAAAGCTGAAATATTGGCAAGGCTGGGTGTCACCCTGGCTGTCCGGGCTCAGCGTGTGCATAACTGGACTTTCCAGCTTGGAAAACCCCCCAGGTCTCAAATGTATGATCTCATTCACCTGAGCAGAAAGTGGCTACAGCCAGAGACTTTGTCCGCACCAAAGATTGTGGAACGTGTTGTAATGGATCGGTTTTTGAGAGCTCTTCCTACTGCCATCCAAAAGTGGGTAAGCCATGGAGACCCAGAGACGGCCGATGGTCTTGTGGATCGTGTGGAGAAATACTTGGCTACAGAGAACCTGACGGCCTCTTCCAGAGACACTCGGACTTTCCACCCTAAGACCAGACCATCCCCAGGGGCGGATAAGAGGATTCCAAGGGGTGAGGGTGGAGAGAGTGAGAGGGTGGGAGCTCTACCCCAAGTTTGGCGAGAACAGCCTGGGAAATCAGCGGCTCAAGAGGCCGCAAGAAGGATCGTTTGCTACCGCTGCCGGCAAGCGGGACATATTGCAGCAAATTGCCCGGTTGTGGAGGAACCCATGCAGTGTGACTTTCTGACGGGCAGACGTCAGTCGCTGTGTGCGACAGTCGCATGCACTGCCATTCGGGGAACTGAGAAACATTTATGCAAAATGTGTATTAATGGTAGAAATGTTGTGGTATTGCTGGATTCAGGTAGCCTTGTGACCCTGATAAAGGCTGAGTTAGTTAAAACAGAGGTCTCTGGGAATAGCAAGGTAGCCGTTATTTGTGTGCATGGGGACACCCGAGAGTATCCAGTGACTACAGTGTGTTTCGAGACCCCCAAAGGTACCCTCTCTCATCCAGTGGGCTTAGTATCTCAGTTACCGCATGACGCCATTGTGGGAAGGGATTTTCCGAAGTTCTGGGAACTGTGGGATGATCCTGAGCCCCCCACTGGTGCCCCTATGTACCAGGAATGTGATAGCCAGAACTCCCCTGAGAGTGGTGAGGACTCTCCGGAATTTTCCTTGTCAGTATTGGCAGGGGAGACTCAAGAAACTGGAGAGGAGCCCACCTCCTCAGACGAAAACCTACCGTCTGTGGAGTTTTCTGATCTTGAGGTTCACAGGGAAAACTTTGCCACAGAACAGTTGAAAGACCCCGCCCTAATAAAGGCACGGGAAAACGTAGTGAAAATAGATGGCGAGTTAGTGAACCCAGATAATACCGGCACTTACCCATACTTCAGCGTAGAGAAGGACCTACTGTATCGGGTGGCAAAAAGGGCAGAAGAAACCGTTGAGCAGCTTGTGGTGCCCAAACCTTACAGGAAGTTGGTGTTGGAGTTGGCCCATGGGCACATTCTTGGAGGTCATCTGGGGACAGAGAAAACCCGAGAGAGGGTATTACAGAGATTCTATTGGCCTGGGGTGATGAAGGACATAGAAAATTATTGTTCCTCCTGCCCTGTGTGTCAGAGGTCGGCCCCGATGCCACATTTCCGTAGCCCGCTGGTCCCTCTACCCATCATTGAGGTCCCGTTTGAGAGAATCGCAATGGATTTGGTAGGTCCTATAATCAAGTCCGCTAGGGGGCACCAGTACATATTGGTTATAATGGACTATGCCACCCGTTATCCAGAAGCGATCCCTCTCAGAAATACCTCGGCCAAAACCATAGCCAAAGAGCTATCTCTTGTTTTTAGCCGGGTGGGTATTTGTAAAGAACTGCTTACGGACCAAGGTACACCCTTTATGTCCCGGGTTATGAAAGAGCTGTGTAAATTGTTCAAAGTGACGCAATTGCGTACATCTGTGTATCACCCCCAAACCGATGGGCTGGTTGAAAGATTCAACAAAACCCTAAAACAAATGTTGAAGAAAGTGGTGGATAGAGATGGAAGGGATTGGGACTGTCTACTTCCTTATTTGATGTTTGCTATTAGGGAGGTGCCCCAATCCTCTACGGGATTCTCCCCCTTTGAGTTACTGTATGGGAGACACCCAAGAGGGCTGTTGGATATTGCCAAGGAAACTTGGGAAAGTGAGAGTTCTCCCCACAGGAGTGTGATTGAGCATGTCGCCCTGATGCAAGATCGAATTGCACAGGTAATGCCCATCGTGAAGGAACATTTGGCCCAAGCGCAGTTGGCACAGCAGAGAGTGTACAACCGTGGAGCCAAGACCCGTACCTTTTCCCCGGGGGATAGGATATTGGTACTTGTCCCTACGGTTGAAAGTAAATTCCTTGCCAAATGGCAAGGCCCCTACGAGATAATGGAAAAAGTGAGCGAAGTGAATTACAAGGTCAGACAACCAGGAAGGCGAAAGCCCGAACAGATCTATCACGTTAATCTGTTGAAAGCCTGGAGGGATAGAGAGTCCCTAGTCGCAGACACTTGGTCACCAGCTCAAACTGGTTGCGTGATTCCTGAGGTTGGAATCGCAGCCACCTTGTCACAACCCCAACAACAGGAGGTTAAGGAGTTTGTGCTTCGCAACAAGGAGGTATTCTCTGAGCTGCCGGGACAAACATCTGGGGTAGAGCATGACATTATTACCCCGCCCGGTGAAAGGGTGAAGTTAAAACCCTATCGGATCCCAGAGGCCCGACGGGAGGCAATACGGGAGGAAGTACAGAAAATGCTGAACTTAGGGGTGATAGAGGAGTCCCAAAGTGATTGGTCTAGTCCCATCGTGTTGGTGCCTAAACCGGATGGGAGCTGGCGATTTTGTAACGATTTTCGTCAGTTGAACAAAGTTACAAAATTTGACACCTACCCCATGCCACGTATAGATGAGTTGATCGACCGGCTGGGAACAGCCCGATACATGACGACTCTTGACCTCACAAAAGGGTATTGGCAAATCCCCCTGGCCAAGTCGGCCAAAGAGAAAACCGCATTTGTAACCCCAGACGGGGCGTTCCAATATAAAAGAATGCCGTTCGGGTTACAGAATGCGCCGGCCACATTCCAGCGGAAAATGGACCAGATGCTGAGGCCCCATCGGAAGTATGCTGCGGCTTACCTGGATGACATAATTGTCCATAGCACAGATTGGGCCTCACATCTGCCAAAAGTGCAAGCAGTCCTGGACTCTGTTCGGGAAGCAGGGTTTACGGCTAACCCCAAGAAGTGTACCATTGGGCAGGAGGAGGCCAAATATCTTGGGTACACCATTGGGAGGGGAGTAATAAAACCCCAACTCAACAAAGTCGAGGCCATCCAGAGTTGGCCACGTCCCAACAGCAAGAAGCAGGTACGAGCCTTTCTGGGAATCGCTGGGTATTATCGGCGATTCATTCCCCACTTTGCTTCTAAGGCTGTGCCCCTAACCAACCTGACGAAGGGGAAAGGGTCGGTCATGATTAAATGGACCCCCGAGGCTGAGGCAGCATTCCAATTCTTGAAACAAGCCTTATGTAGCCAGCCAGTGTTGTACTCACCCGACTTCTCTAGAGACTTTGTCGTACAAAGTGATGCGTCAGATGTGGGGTTAGGAGCAGTATTGTCCCAGGTCTGGAACGGGGAAGAGCACCCAGTCATTTACCTCAGCAGGAAGTTGAAGTCCCATGAGGTAAATTACGCCACCGTTGAAAAGGAGTGTTTAGCGGTGAAGTGGGCTCTAGATTCCCTTTGGTACTACCTGCTAGGTAGGCACTTTGACATGGTTACGGATCACGCTCCGTTAAAGTGGATGGCTCAAAACAAGGAAACAAATAGAAGAGTGAATAGGTGGTTCCTGGCCCTCCAGGAATTCAACTTCACAGTAAAGCATCGCCCTGGCGTTCAAATGGGGAATGTGGATGCTTTGTCTCGAGTACATGAATGCCTGATTGCTGGTGTTCCAACCCCGAGGTTAAAACAAGAGGGGGGGGTATGTGACAGCAGGAAGGTAAAGTCACCTGGTTGCATCCAGGGGGGTAGATATATTTCGCCCAGATTCAGGCTTTACGCCGATTTGTACAACTAGGTGGAGAGTTGTATAAGGCTAGTGTGCTCATGGATGACTCATACCTCTAGGGAGAGGGCTGGGCGTCGTGCAGACAGGGAGTTGATGAGACCAGCTGAACCTTGTCAGCTCATTTAGGCCTCTATAAGAAAGCCCAGCTTCATTAGATGTTAGCTCATGCCTGGAACCAGACCTGTGTGGACTGTCTAGGGAGAGTGAACCCCTGTGCGGTGAGAGAAAGCCTGTGTGGCTATATTTTGCTTGGACATTTAAAACCAGGGACTTAGGGACTAGGACAGCACTAGGCTGATCCCAGTTGTTAGTTAGGAAACCTGTATGTTTAGTCAGAGGTCAAGTTGACCAGGATTTATTTTGTTTATGTTTTTTTTGCCTTGCTGTGTTTTTTGTCACTGTAAATAGAAAATAAACCGCACCTTTTTGATTTTGAAAACCACAACCTCCGTCTGCTGGGCCTGTTTTTGGGTGGGGAGCCCATCCCGGGGGTCACACATACCCGCTGCCGAGCTAACCCCCTCACAGTATATATATATATATATATATATATATATATATATATATATACATATATATATATTTATTTATTTATTTATCTTTCAAAATCGTCTGTATTTTTTTGTTTATAGCGCAAAAGATATAAACCGCAGAGGTGATCAAATACCACCAATAGAAAACTCTATTTGTGGGGGGGAAAAAAAAGGACATAAATTTTATTTGGGTACAACGTCACACAACCGCACAATTGTCAGTTAAAGTAGCACAGCGGCGTATTGGAAAAAATGGGCTGGTCATGAAGGGGGGGGGGGGTAAATCTTCCAGTGTTTACATGGAATTGTAAAACGACTTACTAGAATGACGCTTTGTCTTTGGTACTGCAATACAAATAAGGATCCATATATCTCGACAGCCACAGACTTGGTGAGAGACATGCATTCATCTCCCGATCTTTCATTACTGAGATATACAGCGAAAGGCTCCAAGCTGGGATTGGATATGGTAGTCTCGCTGAGCGTGTAGACGCAATTGCCCTCAAAGTCGTAGGTTACGCCATCCAAGGTCCTAAAATGCGAGCTTCCAGATATGTAACACGGTTCTGGAACAGGTGGATTTATTGGCGGTTTTGGAACATCTTGATTTATTTTTTGCGTGTTTGAAACAGGTTTGTATGTCGTGGGAATAACTACTATTATCTTGCAGTTTGGTTGTCCATTAATAATTGCGCATTCATAATTTGGAGGACAGAAATACGGTTGGCATATTACATTTTCCGGACTGGAACATGTGCAACTTTTCTTACATCCCTCGGTGAGGAAGGTACCTCCCAGCTTGTGATATTGACCTTGGAAATGGCAGCCGCACTTATCCGGAGTAACGCATTCATTACCACTAAGGATATAGCCGTCATCGCAAATGCAACCCTGGGAGCATTGCGTGCTACATCCTATCGGAGGGGCAAGCGAATCACAAGTTGACTGACAACCAAAACCACATAACCTGTAGTGGCTATTTGGTGCGCACAGAAAATCTACAGGATGACAAAGAAGAAAAATTCAACTTCTAAAACTTATCATGAATGCAAAAAATATGTTTTAGAACCCTTTCTCTCCCATCTAACTTTATTGAAAAAACAAACAAAAAAACAAACAACAACAATTGAAATCGCTAACCAGGCCTTTTCTGGAACTTAAGTTTAAATTGGCATTTTTTGCTAGTAAATTACTTAGAACTCCCAAACATTATATATATATATATATATATATATATATATATATATTTTAGCAGTGACCCTAGAGAATAAAATGGCAATTGTTGCAATATTTTATGTCACACGGTATTTGCACAGCGGTCTTTTTAAATGCAATTTTTTGTGAAACTTATTTTTTTAATGAATTAAAAAAATAAAAATAAAAACAACAGTAAAATTAGCCCAATTTTTTTTGTATAATGTAAAAGATGATGTTACTTTGAGTAAATAGATACCTAACATGTCAAGCTTTAAAAATGTGCACGCTCGTGGAATGGCGACAATCTATGGTACCTAAAAATCTCCATAGGCGTCACTTTAAAAAAAATGTATAGGAATACGTGTTTAGAGTTACAGAGGAGGTCTAGTGCTAGAATTATTGCTCTCACTCTAATGATCATGACGATACCTCACATGTGTGGTTTGAACACCGTTTACATATGCAAGCGCAACTTATGCATGTGTTCGCTCCTGCACACAAGCACGGAGGGACAGGGGCCCTTTAAAAAGGGGCGCTTTAAAAAAAAAAACCTTATTTATTTTATTTTTTATTTTTACAGTGTCCCTTTTTTTTTATTTTTTTTATCACTTTTATGCCTATTACAAAGAATGTAATCACCCCTTGTAATAGAAATAAGGATGACAGGTCCTCTTTATTAAGAGATATGGGATCAAAAAGACTCCAAATCTCTTCTTTACCTTTAAAAGCAAAATATATATATTTTTTTAAACTTTGACTTAAAAAAATAAAATAAAAAATCATCTCTTTAAGCCCGAGAACCATAAGTGACGCTTCACGTCGCTCCGGTCCTCCAAGGGCATAAAGCCGAGTGGGGGCCATCTTGCCCTCACTGGACTTCCTGCCTATCCATCCAACGGATCGGGTCGCTTCTGGAAATGACCAGAAAGTGGTGGGAGGGCGCACCTCTAAAAGTGATCCCGTGGCCGGTCTTAACCCATCTAGGTGGTGGGTGATGGGCGGCAGACTGCGGGCAGCGGCTCCAGTGTCCTCTGCTCCAGCATGGCAGACCTGATCTAGGTGGTGGGTGACAGGCGGCTGGCTGCGGGCAGCGGCTCTGGTGTCCTCATCTCCAGCATGGCAGACCTGGTCTAGGTGGTGGGTGACGGGCGTCAGGCTGCAGGCAGCGGCTCCAATGTCCTCACCTCCAGCACGGCGGCTTTTGCTGTGCGTCTTCTCTCTCCTCCTCCTAGGCGCTAGTCGTCCAATAGGATCGCCTGACATTTTGACCCATCGGGAAACGAGTCTCACGACCCGCTTCAAGATTGGCAGGGAGGAGATTTAGTGTGAAAATTATTCATTCGCTATCGTCACACAACTGTGTGGGATCGGGGCACAGGGCCCACACTTTTTTAAAGCCTATTAGAGCCTCAGGCTCTAATCACGTGCTTTAAAAAAACACTCCCCCATTGGAATCCATAGCCTGGCTCCCTTTATGTAGATCAGGGGGCCGGACACATGATGGAGGGGGGGCGGCGCCCCTGCGCTCCTAATGGATGGGCCACCACTGCTTCTGTCAGTCTTATAGTGGAAGGAAATTGCATCACCCCCATCTCTACAATACATACTTCGCCCAGGGCAGCTGCCCCTCCCTTCTTCCGGCCCTGGTGGTTTTTTTTTTCAAATATAAGTTTTATTAGGCACCAAGGGAGAAACCCCATCATTACAGCAGATGCGTAGATTTCACCACGCCTGTGGTACATGGTAATTACAAACATTAGACCCGCTGGGTCAACAACATCATTGCATGTCTGGAACATTCATAAACAAAAGATTACATGTGAATATGGTAGATGACGGGATCTTCCCCAGGATTTTTTATTTTACAACAGTAGCCTGGAAACACCCAAGCTCTATATATACAAAATAAAAAATTAGAAATTAAAAGCAGATGAGAAAAAAGGGGGGAAAGAGAAGGAGAAAGGGCAGAGACAGGGCGAGGGCATGGGGGAATGGAGCCGTATCAGAGCGCTATAGTTCTATGTCCCCAAGAGGGCCATCCCCTCGTCGGAGTGAATAAAAATGTTCCAAATTCTCCTGGTCTCTGTAAATTTCTCATGTTTATGCTGCACCATGAGAATCAGGTCTTCCATTTTCTTTATCTCCTCCACCTTTCTCAGCCAGCACCCAATGGTTGGTGGGCACTGCTGTTTCCAGTAGAGAGGTATGCACGCCTTAGCGGCGTTTAGTAGGTGTCGTAGCAGAGATTTTTTGTAAGTTTTGGCTGAGATCTTGGATAAGTGCATTAGGAAGAAAGATGCGTCTGCAGGGATTGTATAGTCCGTAAACCTTTGCGTTGTATTGCGTACGTCTTCCCAAAAGTTCTGCAGTTTTGGGCAGGACCAAAAGATATGTAATAGGGAACCCTTGTCTTCCCCACAGCGCCAGCACAGGTCTGAGGCCGTCGGGAAGCATTTGTGTAACCTGGTGGGTGTGAGATACCATCTAGTGAAAATTTTTTAATTTGTTTCCAGAAGTTTAGTGCACATGGAGGACTTGATGGCAAAGGTGATAATGCGTTGTTTTTGCGACTCTGAAAATGAACAGCCAAGATCAGCTTCCCATTTCTACCATTTCTCCAGACATAGGAGACGTGATTGTTCAGCTGGAGAGTTTAAAAGTGCGTACATATTAGAGAGTGTCTGGGATACTGGCTCGGACTCCGAGCAGCAATCCTCAAAAGTTGTCTGTAGACTAGAAAAGGAATGTGGGTTCAAGATTGAATGCAGGAAGAGGTGCAATTGGACTGCCCTCCAAAAGGGAAGATGGTAGTCGCCCGACATGTCTGTTAATTCCACAAGAGACACCCAGTGACCCGACGTCACAAACCTGGAGGCCCGCTCCCATCCCAAATCCCTCAGGTTAGTATAATTTGTGTGTTGTAGGCCTGGCGTAAAGTTCGGATGACCTAAAATCGGGAACAGGGGTGAAGTCTTTGTCGTCAGCTGTGTTTGCATGGCTACCTGGGTGCTGTGCCGCAACGTAAGTCCTATCAAAGGGTGGGATTTCAATCTCGGAGGTAGAGAGTCGTAGCACCATAACACGCTTTTCAGAGGGATTATTCTGTGTCCACAGTTTGTGCAATGTGTTTCGATTCCAATCCAATACCCTGCCCAAGTGTGTGGCCTGATAATATCGTCAGACATCAGGTACCGCTAGGCCCCCGCTGTGTTTCCGAAGTGACATTTGTGTGCGGCTTAGCCTAGGTGTCAGGGACGTGCTGGGCTTGAACCTGGGACCTATCTGAGATGCTGGACAGTTCCCTGCCTGATCTGCTGGATAACCTATCTGATCCATTAGACTACTCTGCTTGGTGTCTTGATTACTGTTGAACTCTGAACCCCTTGCTCCTCCCATGTACTTCCTATAAAAGACATTCCAGAGTTGTTGCCCCTTGCGGTTTGATCTGCTTCTGTTCCCTGATTTCCTGATTCTGTGCTTGTATCCTGTTCCTGTGTTTGACCCGGCTTCCTGACCACGCTTCTGTCTCCAGTCCTGACCTCGGCTCGTTTGACCCTGCTCAGTTATCTGCCAGTCTGCCTGTTGCCAAGATTCGGCCTGGACTTTGACTACTCTCTGCCTGCCACTTATGATGTTTACCTTGATGTGTATGACCCGGCTTGTCTGACTCTGCAAACCTGCACCTGCTGACCTGCATCCCTGCTCTGCAAACCTGCACCTGCTGACCTGCATCCCTGCTCTGCAAACCGGCACCTGCTGACCTGCATCCTCTGCTCTGCAAGCTGCACCTGCTGACCTGCATCCGCTGCTTCCGGAACCAGCCGTTCCAGTCTCCACTCGGCTCCACCACTCCAAGAAGTGAGGATCAGACAGGCACCCTTACCTCACCGTGCTCTTACCACCACTGTCCCCACTCCAGTGGTCTCCGAGCCGGGGTTGTATGGGAGGTCCCTCTCCGCACGTCAGGCTCACACCTAAGGTACGTTACACTAGGCTTCTTGTGGGCCCAGAGTAAAAAGGGACTGCACTTGTTTGAGGAAAGGGGTAGGAATTTGTATAGGGAGGGCTTGGAACAGATAAAGGAACTTGGGGAGGATGCACATTTTTATTAAATTACATCTGCCAAACCAAGAGTGTAAGCCCTTATGCCAGCTTTCCAGGAGGGAGCATGTCTTATTCAGCAGTGGAGGGAACTTGAGGGCAAACGTATGTGGAACGTCATGGGGGATATATGTACCTAAATATTTAAGGGCCGAGTTCATACATTTAAAGTGAAAATTGGATTGAATGGTCTGTATGGAGTGAGGGGTGATCGCGATACCCATAGCTTCCGATTTGGAAAAATGTATTTTTAGGTTTGAAAGGCTACCATATACGTCAAACTCTTTCATGAGATTAGGTAACGAAATTGTGGGATTTGTCATGCTGAAGAGTAGATCGTCCACGTATGCAGAGACCTTGCATTGTGAGTCTCCAGCGTGAAGGCCCTGTATGTCCGGGTTCAGCCTCACTGTACACAAGAACGGCTCCAGGGAAAGGGCAAAGAGAAGGGGCGACAGCGGGCATCCCTGTCTAGTGCCGTTTTCCTATAGGGAACGGGTCTGACAGTAAACCATTTACCTTCACATGCTCCGTTGGATTGTAGTAAATTCTGCGTATCCATCGAATCATCCGCTCCCCCACCCCTATGTGTCTAAGAACGGAGAACATATAGTTCCAGTTCACCCGGTCAAAAGCCTTTTCGGCATCAGTGCTGACGAAAACGCACGGGATTCTTTTTTGTATTTGCTATATGGACCAGATTTAGGACTTTGATAGTGTTGTCTCTCACCTCTCTAGTAGGGATGAAGCCCACTTGATCCATGTGTATCAGGGATTGGACATGTTGTGCTAGGCGGGAGGCTAAGGTTTTAGTGAACAGTTTCAAGTCCGTATTCAGGAGGGAAATGGGCCTATAACTCCCACATGAACTTGGGTCTTTCCCTTCTTTATGTATCAGCGTAATATGGGCCTTTAAGGTATCCCTGGGAAATAAAGCCTCCGTGCCCACTGCATTGAAGAACGTCAATAATCGGAAGGAGAGTTTTGTAATATGGACAGTGAAGCCGTCCGGGCCTGGGGCCTTTCCTGGCTTCATGGCTCCAATGGCTAGTTGGAGCTCCTCTAGAGTGATCGGGGCATCTAGGTCTTCTTGGGCCTCTAAAGGAAGGGATGGCATTTGGGAGGAAAGTATGTATTGCTCAACAGCTTCCTGGGGTGGGTCTCTGTTCGGTACCCTGGTGGTTTTTAAGGCTACTTGCACATGGTACTGATCATTACTGATGTTTGAACATTACTGGTGAAAATTCCAGGTATTTATTTATTTATTGTTCGTATTCACGCATATTTGTGTGCGTATTTGTGCGTATTCATGCATACTCGCATACACACGTATAATAAAGTTTAACCTCTTCAAATTAACATTTTATGCACTGTGGCAGTGCATCCAGACAGGATGAAGGGGCTAACTGGGGGATTTTATCATTGAGAGGAAACCGGCTTCTTCAGTTTTCTCATAGTTTAGTAAAAATCCATTTTGGGACCTGGAGCCCCTCATCTAGGGTTGCCACCTGTCCGGGATTCACCTGGACCATTCGGGTTTGGAATCATGCGTCCGGGTTTCAGACCACCTGAGACCCGGACACATTATTCAGACTGGACTATGGCTTCCAAGCAGGGTTGCTGGCTGCAGTTGTCTAAGCCGAGAGTGTCCGTTACACTCTTATTCACGCTGCACAAAGTCAGCACTAACATCCCCCATCCCCCACATGCACGAGGCGGGGGAGGAGTGAGGGCTCGGTCTGTTCCTCTTCCTCCCACCCCTACCCCTCTGTGTCTGCTTACACTTAAATCCCTGGCACTGTGATTCAGAAAAGGAAAGTAGGGGCGGTAAATATGTAGCAGATTACATATTGGCCTAAACTGATGAAGAAATGTTTTCCATTTTTTTTATCAGATGTTTTATAGCAAAAAGTAAAAAATATATATATTTTTTTCAAAATCGTCACTCTTTTTTTGTTCATAGCGCAAAAAATAAAAACCGCAGAGGTGATCAAATACCACCAAAAGAAAGCTCTATTTGTGGGGGAAGAGGACACCAATTTTATTTGTGCACGGCATCGCACAACTGCGCAACTGTCAGTTCAAATAACGCAGTGTTACATCGCAAAAAATAGCCTGGTCATGAAGGGGGGTAAAACTTCTGGGGCTGAAGTGGTTAAAGTGGAACTTCACTCTCCCGGTCAACATTGACTATTTTTAATCCTCATGCTGCTAGCATTAGTAAATTGATAGGAAAGTAATGTGCATCATATTTATTTGTTTTAAACTTTTTTTTTTTGCATTTCTTCAGTTACCTCCTGCCTAGGCAAATGATGTCATACATCCCAGAAATCTTCTGGAAGGTCAACAACTGGATTACTTTTTAAGTAACCAAGGAGTCTTCAGGAAGGGAGGAGAGGAGGAGGGCATAGCTCCCAACTATCTCTGATTTCGAGGGACTGTCCCTGATTTGGAGTAATGTCCCTCTGTCCCTCATTCCTCCTCATTTGTCCCTCATTTTTGTCTGATCTATGTTGACGTACCGTATATACTCGAGTATAAGCCGAGATTTTCAGCCCTTTTTTTGGGCTGAAAGTGCTCCCCTGGCTTATACTCGAGTCAGTGTACCTGAAAATATTGAGAGGCTGCGGGCGTCCATCGTTTAAATCTCGCGGTCTCCTCCTGGTCCCTTCCATGATAGGCGAAACTGTGTCTGCTGAGAATCGCCTATCACGAACGTTCTCTCATCCTCACCCATCCCAGCAGACACTGTGTTCAGAATTCCGCCAATCACGGATGCCTTTTCATCCACGGACAAGAGGACATCCGTGATTGGCGGAACACTGAACACAGTGTCTGCTGGGAAACTGAGGATGAGAGAATGTTCGTGATAGGCGGAACTGTGTCTGCTTAGAAATCACAGAAGGGACCAGGAAGAGACCGCAAGTTTTAAACAATGAATGGACGCCCGCAGCCTCTCAATTTCAGGTACACTGACAACGGCACAGTGAGGATGGGCACAGTGAGGATGGGCACAGTGAGGATGGGCACAGTGAGGATTGGCACAGTAAGGATGGGCACAGTAAGGTGGCAATGGGCAGAGTGAGGTTGGGCACAGTGACAATTGGCTTAGTGAGGTTGCAATGGGCACAGTGAGGCATGCAAATGGGCATTGTTGACCCTCTTCCACTTACAGTAGCTGCTGCATTCTCACCCTCGGCTTATACTCGAGTCAGTGATTTTTTTTTGTGGTAAATACTCGGGTGGGCTCATAATCGAGTATATACGGTTGTGACGGATCTCGAATACCCCAGGTGGGCACATCCGCCAGACCTGTGTCTCCTGTCCTCCAAACGCACCCGCAGCCTGCAGATACGCCATAACCAGCCCTTAACCCCTCAATCACGAGACAATCCACACAGGTGTTGAGGGTTAAACATGCAGAGCATTAACAGTTTATTAAATCCAAAACATACACATTTACACACAGTTAGGGACACTCCCCTTAGCCTTGTCAAAATCGCACATACGGTCTCCCGTGAAAAAAAAACAGCCGCTGCAGAGTGGGAACAGCTGTCCGCACTCCCGTGATCCGGGGCTGGTTTGCAGATATTGAGGGGAGCTGTATTATCCTTTGCCCCGATGCCAGCGCTTCCGCTGGTAGGGAACGTAGGCTGGTAGTGCTATGCATTTGGGGAGGAAAAGGTACTTGCTTTTCTCCTGGAGTAGCTACCAGCCGCTGAGGAGGTATCTTGCAGGGACTATCTCCCGGACTCTCCATCTCTTTTTCTGATGCTGGGCAGAGGCCAACAGCGCTCTGCCCCGTAGCCAGTGCTTCTGCTAGGGGGACATATACAACGGTAGAGTTCAGCCGCTGGAGAGGGGGAAGGGTTTTCTCCCCTCCTGGTTCTGTGACCGGCTGCTGAGGCGACTTCTGACAGGGGCTGTCTCCCAAACCCTCCAAAAACCTACCGAGGGCTGGGTCGGGGCCGGTGATGCTCTGCCATGCAGCCAGTGCTTCTGCTGGGGGGATATACACTGGGATAGTGTCCAAGTGCTGGGCAACCAGCTCACTGAGGTCATCCCTCGGACTCCCTGGATCTAACTCTGAGGGTGGGCAGAGGCCAGCGGCACTCTGCCCCGTAGCCAGCGCTTCTGCTGGGGGGATGAACACTGGGGTAGTGTCCAAGTGCTGGGGAAACAGCTCACTGAGGTCATCCCTCGGACTCCCTGGATCCAACTCTGAGGGTGGGCAGAGGCCAGCGGCACTCTGCCCCGTAGCCAGCGCTTCTGCTGGGGGGATGAACACTGGGGTAGTGTCCAAGTGCTGGGGAAACAGCTCACTGAGGTCACCCCTCGGACTCCCTGGATCCAACTCTGAGGGTGGGCAGAGGCCAGCAGCACTCTGCCCTGCAGCCAGCGCTTCTGCTGGGGGGATGAACATTGGGGTAGTGTCCAATTGCTGGGGAGGGAGAATTGCTTCCTCCACTCCCTTTGGGGATATCTGCTGTTGGGGAAACGGCTCACGAAAATCATCTCTCAGACTCTCCGGATCCAACTCTTTTTCTGATGCTGGACAGAGGCTAGTGGCACTCTGCCCTGTAGCCAGCGCTTCTGCTGGGGCACCAGATGCGATACTCTCGACTTGCTGCTGATCACCATTTACCAGCCTTCCAGCGCCCGTCTCAACTTCCCCTTCTGAGACCTTTATGCTATTATCTTGTCTCTCTGCTTGGGGAACCTCCTGTGTGTTCCGGCATTCTAGCACTCACAGTGCCCTCTGTATCATCGCCGCTTCTTCCATTGCGGTTAGGACGGGAAAACGTAGGGGCGCCCCTAGCCCCATTTGCTCCACATCTTTGTGACTGTCCGCTATTTCTCCAGGACAGTCCCAGTCCCATGCCAGGCTGCTGATCACCGTCAAACAGCCGCTTGTAGGCAATCTCGAGCTCCCATTCCTGCTCAACCAGGAACTCCAATTCCTCCAGGTCACACGCCTCTTCAGGGAGGTCCAGCACCTCATCTCGGCAGTCCAGGATGTTTTCCAGCTGCCACTCCTCATCGCTCCCAAAGTCTGGGTCTCCGTACATTTTTTGATGGAGCAGCCCCACGCCGCCGTAGCCAACGCCTTCTGTCGGGCTGCCATCTGCTGTACTTGGCCACAGTTGAACCGCAAACCACCGGAGGGCTCTGTAGCTGGCGTCCAGCCTCATCTCCTCCTGGACCAATCTTCCGAGCTCTGTCTTCCACTCATCTCGCGGTCGTTCCCTCAGGAACACCTCTCGCGCATCCTGCAGCTGGATGCCTCTAATGGCTTCCTGAATGGCGGTCTCTGATGGGTTAGCACCATATAATGCCAACCGCTGTCGCACTCGTTGCTGAAACAAATCTTCAACTGACCGGGGTCCTGCATCACCATCTCTCTGGTCCATCTCGGCTCTCAAGTAAGTCTTTCAGCGTGACTTTCCTGCAGGCTGCATAGCTGGTCATTCACTGTGGTGGCTTGGAGTGTCCCAGGAACTGGAGGGAAAATCCCGCTGCTGCCAACCAATGTACCAGCACCCCAATATCAAAACGGCGTTTTACTCCTTTATATTGGGGTGCCGTTACAACGGTATATAAAATTGACTTTTTATCTATCAAAAAGTGTTTCCCGGTGCTAAACCTTTCATCTGGTTTCTAAATTGCTGCAATTGTAAATTCCAAAAGCCAATATAAAGGAATAGTAGTGGTAAAAAAAAAGCACTTGTGGGTTTAACCAATCTTGTTTTTTGAACAATTCTCCTTTAAGGGGGCGTGGCAAGGGGTGTGTCCTATGCCTGCATACGTTTGCTGATAGGTGTCCCTCATTCCCATCTCAAAACGTTGGGAGGTATGGGAGGGGTTCTCTCAGCTAAGTACACTCTCCTGCATGCATGCTTGAGCTAAGGGCAGATGGACTCCAGGAAGTAAATGGTACATGAATCATTTGCCCTTACTCAAGATGGCTAGGACCAGAAAGGCTAGGGGGTTGTTTTTCAAGGCTATTTCCCAATAAAATAAATTATGGAAACATGGATGGGTGGGGGTTTGCTTTGACTATTAGAAATGAATTCAGAAAAATGTGTATATCCAGGGCGCTCCAAGCATTTGAATCCTGACAGATAAGGTCTGTGTTGGAGAGGGTAGCAAATCTTCACACACTTTAGGCAGCACTCAGGGAGACAAGCAATCTCTAATGGAAACAGAAAAACAAACAAGGCGCCTCTAAGTGCAGAAGTATAAAACTTTTAATATCCCCTAAAAGGGTTAAAAACACTTACAAGATAGTGGATGAAACAGGCATGTAGTAGGTAAGTGCGTCCAGGAGATGTTCCAGTGGCAGGGCAGTCCCAGTCTCTGATGTTAAAGCTTCCAGGAAAGTCCACGATAACAGCTTATTGTGCTGTGAATGTTCAGAGGACACAGTAACGCTGGAGCCTGGGGATGATGTCAGAGGAAGCGAGACAGAAACCAGCATGGAACACGAACAGGAAGTGGACAGGAAGTGTGTCATGGAGGCGGGACGCGTTTCGGAACAGCTCATTGGTTCCTTCTTCAGCCAGTGACGATGGTTCCATAAGGGCTAGACTTCTTATAGTCTATGTGTTGTAATGGGGGCGGGACTAGTGGACGTCAATCAAATAAAAAGCAACACAGTGTTTTAGCAGCAGAACGCTGCCAAATGACTATACACTGTTTACACACACACACAAATAAAAATAATAATAAAATAATAATAATAAAAATAAAAACAACAATAGGAGGAGGACCATAGCTGGACAGCATAATAGGACAAAATCTGCATACTACTTATTGCTCAGTTTGCATACAAATTTTTTGTTGGGGAAAAAAAAAAATGTTGTATGACATAAATATTTAAACATATAACATAATCTATTTTTGACGATATTAAAATCCATATAAATTACAGTTAAAACAGGGGAATTATTATCAGGGAGAATAAGGATATGCATACACATATGTATGTATACATAAAAAACGCATGAAAAACGCATAATACACCAGACATAAAGGGAGTTAAAAACGGGTGAATTATTATCAGGGAGATAAGAATATGTATACACATATGCATATGTGTGCATATATATATATATTTATATAATAAAAAATAAAAAATAAAAAAATAAAAACGCATGAGAAACGCATAGTACACCAGACATAGAAGAGGATGAACAATATAGAGGATTGCTTTATACAATGGCACTAATTTCAAAATCCTCATTTAACCCACCAGGGGCCAAAACACTTAAAGAAAAAATCCAAAACATTTCCCTACAACAAAGCTTGCGAAAGCGCTCAGCTGATGGTAGGTCTCTGGGCATCGCCTCAATCACCCAAACCGAAAGACCTTCAGTAGATTTTTGGTGATGTTCAAGGTAGTGCCTAGGGACACTATGATTGTCTAAACCATCGGTAATAAAACGGCGGTGTTCACCAAACCGTTTGCGCAGTGGTCTAATGGTTCGCCCTACATAGAACAAACCACAAGGACATGTCAAGCAATATACTACATGGTCAGAGGAACAAGTCTGGAAACCTTTGATGGGGTAAGTTTTTCCTTTTACACTGAAGTCCTTCTGGCCATGCTTGACAAACCTACAGGTCTTACAAAGGGGTTTTCGGCACTGATACATGCCTGAAATAGCTAAAAATGTAGGGATAGAATACCCTGGCGGTAAGGGTTTTTCTTTTAACTTACTTGGTGCCACTTTACCTTTTATGTTAGGGGCCTTTCTATAGACAAATTTTGGCTTTTTTGATAAAGCAGGGACAAGGTGTTCATCCTGCAACAATAAGGGCCAATGTTTCCGCACGATGCCCTCCATCTGTCTGTGGCGGGAGTGAAATTGAGTGATAAACCGTATATCATTTTTATTGTTAGTGCTAGTGTCGGCTTGGATCTTAGGACGTGATGAAATCGACGTATCTTTATAAAAGGAATAGGCTGTTTTTACAATATCGGCAGGGAATTCTTTATCAAGAAATTTTCCCTCCAAGATCTTACTTTGAGTCTCATAATCGGTATCCCTAGTGCAGTTCTTTTTCAATCTGCAATACTGGCTTTTAGGTATATTGTTAAGCCACTGAGGGTGATGGCAACTTTTATAATTAAGAAATGAATTACCCGCCGTAGGCTTAGTAAAATTCCTGGCATGGATGTCCTTCCCAATAAAGAAGAGCTCCAGATCAAGAAAGGCCAACTGATGTTCGTCTATGACTGAAGTGAAATTGAGACCCATATTATTGTTGTTACAGTGAGCAACAAAATCAGAGACTGAGGATACACTGCCATCCCAGATAATGATCATGTCATCTATATATCTTCCATAAAAAACGATGTGAGATGAAAAGGGGTTGTTATGCCAAATTTAGGAAGATTCCCAGTATCCCATAGTAATATTTGCATATGATGGCGCAAAATTAGCTCCCATCGCAGTCCCGTTTACCTGCAGAAAGAAGTCTTTTTCAAATTGAAAGTAATTATGAGTGAGGCAAAAAGCAGTTGCCTCTAAAATAAAAGATGCTTGCCTGGAATTCAATAAGGGATCCTGACATAAAAAGGATTGGACAGCACGCAATCCCACATCGTGTGGTATGGAGGTGTACAGAGACTGGACATCAAGTGAAACCCACAGGTAAGTGGGCTCCCAAGAATAAGGAGAGAGGAGTTGTAACAAGTGAGTACCATCTCTAATATAAGACTGCATTGATTGAGCAAGTGGCTGGAGGAACTGGTCAACATATTGTGAGAAGCCACTGGTAATACTTCCCATTGCTGCCACTATAGGTCGTCCGGGGGGATTAGTTTGATTTTTATGCACCTTGGGTAGGTGATAAAAATATGGGGTAAAATGAACGGTCCCAACTAAAAAAGAAGCTTCATATTTAGTAATAACAGCATCACGGAGTGCATCCTTGACAAGG
The DNA here is from genome assembly GCA_029206835.1 of Rana muscosa. Lineage (NCBI taxonomy): Eukaryota > Metazoa > Chordata > Amphibia > Anura > Ranidae > Rana > Rana muscosa. The sequence goes on from CM055124.1 coordinate 85,398,866, forward strand.
GAAGCAGCTTCTATAGTAAAACGAGGCAAGGGGTCAGTCTGCAATTTCATGTATGTGCTACTGTCTGACAAGAGTCTATTTGCCTCTGTTACATAATCTAATCTATTCTGGACGACTATACCCCCTCCCTTGTCAGCAGATTTAATTGTTAAATTAAAATTATTGGTAAGGGCCTCAGGAGCCTTCTTTTCAGACTGAGTGAGATTATGGGCAGTCTTATTTTTACCTGAGATACACATCTCTTGAATCTCTGCGTGTACTATACGGTAAAAGGCATCAATACAGGAACCTTTAGACTTCGTGGGATAAAAGACGGAGACAGGTCTGAATTTGGTATTCTGAATTGGTGGCGAGGTCATAAGATACTGGGTATACTGTATTTGGTCATTCACTGAACTATCAAACAAAGAGGCCCTGGCAGAATGCTCATAGTCAGGTTCAGTTTTAGGACAATAAAGGTCTTCTAAGAGAGCTAAACAGACATGATCATCATGAGTCATATTGTCATTACACAGGGGACTGGCTGGAATAGGGTAAACCTCAGATTGATTAGGCATGTGGTGGGTAGACTTTATATTAAAAAATCGTTTTAAAGTAAGATGACGTATAAACTTATTTAAATCAGTAAATAAAAGAAAGGGGTTTGGTTGAGCAGAAGGTGCAAAATTAAGGCCCCGACTGAGTAAAGAGATTTCGTCACTAGACAGCTGGTGTGTCGAGAGATTGAAGATTTTTACTGTACTCTCTTTTTCCTGTGGTCTGGACTTGGATCTACTTCCTCTACCCCGGCATCCTCTGCTTCGTGCTTTCTTTTTAAAGGTTTGGTCCGGGGGAGGTCTAATACTAAAAAAGAGACCGGAGGGGATTCAAAAGATTGGGCTCCACTAGTAGTGGGTACATATAAGGAATTTGGACCAAAGGTTATAGGTAAGTTAGATGATGTTTGGTCAACAGATAAAGTAGGCATTGAAGTGATAATGTTAGTGTCATTTATATGAATAGGCATCGTGGTACTCGTATTAATTTCATCTGTATGAAAAGAGGGAGGAGAAGATATCCTGTGATTGGAACTAGAAATTACCTGTGTATGGCTAGGTGGTAGGTCAACACCAGGTATGGATGAATGTAATACTGGGGGTACCTTTTTGGTGTCCTTTCTCTGTAGGTTAGGTAGTGATAGAGATGTAGGAGACTTGAGGGGCACTCTATCGTGTGCTATAGTTTTTGGATGCTGGTTAACTATAGGGGCATATGGGTTAATATCCATAAGAGATGGAATATTACAATTAGATGTACGTTTCCATGAGAATATATTGTTTTTATTATAATCACCCAAATCTCTCCGGAATTTTCCAAGTTTAAATTTAGTGAGGAGGTCTTCTCTCTTATTGATTTTTTTAGTGATGGTAGATAGCCAATAGGTAGGTAAGTGAGAGGTCAATTCCATGATTTGAGAGATCAGGATCTGTATCTGGTGTACCACTTGTTCATATTTAATGTGTCTCTGTATTATAATAATACTGATCCACTTATTAGTACAAAATTCAGAGATAGAGGACCATTCTTTCTGTTGTGCCGTATCTAAAAAGGAACATGTTTTTAAAATCCTAAGGCCTCTAGGAGTAATATGAGCAGATATATATTTTTGAAGAAAAAATTCATCCCACCATTGTTGATTGGCAGAGGTGAGCAATTTCTCCAATCTTTGAAACGAATGGCATAAAGCACCATATTGTGCGTGACTAAATTGGGGGAGCGGTTTAAAAAAATCATTCAGAAAAATGGCAAGAAGTTCCTGGACTCTAGTGTGTTTAAGTGAGTCAATCTCTGATAAAAGTTCCATAATATCAGCAAGAAATACAAGGGAACAAGGGAGGATAAAAAAAAAAAGGGGGATCAAACACAATAAATAAAAGGAAGGAATGGGGCCAATCTCAGTCAAAAGATTAATTGTTCAAATGACACAATCTGCCAGGGGACAGTCCAAATATAAGGTGCAGCAGCCTAAAAAGTTTGCTTAAAACAATAGATCCAGAAAAATGTGTATATCCAGGGCGCTCCAAGCATTTGAATCCTGACAGATAAGGTCTGTGTTGGAGAGGGTAGCAAATCTTCACACACTTTAGGCAGCACTCAGGGAGACAAGCAATCTCTAATGGAAACAGAAAAACAAACAAGGCGCCTCTAAGTGCAGAAGTATAAAACTTTTAATATCCCCTAAAAGGGTTAAAAACACTTACAAGATAGTGGATGAAACAGGCATGTAGTAGGTAAGTGCGTCCAGGAGATGTTCCAGTGGCAGGGCAGTCCCAGTCTCTGATGTTAAAGCTTCCAGGAAAGTCCACGATAACAGCTGATTGTGCTGTGAATGTTCAGAGGACACAGTAACGCTATTTTTTATTGTTAGTGCTAGTGTCGGCTTGGATCTTAGGACGTGATGAAATCGACGTATCTTTATAAAAGGAATAGGCTGTTTTTACAATATCGGCAGGGAATTCTTTATCAAGAAATTTTCCCTCCAAGATCTTACTTTGAGTCTCATAATCGGTATCCCTAGTGCAGTTCTTTTTCAATCTGCAATACTGGCTTTTAGGTATATTGTTAAGCCACTGAGGGTGATGGCAACTTTTATAATTAAGAAATGAATTACCCGCCGTAGGCTTAGTAAAATTCCTGGCATGGATGTCCTTCCCAATAAAGAAGAGCTCCAGATCAAGAAAGGCCAACTGATGTTCGTCTATGACTGAAGTGAAATTGAGACCCATATTATTGTTGTTACAGTGAGCATTACAACACATAGACTATAAGAAGTCTAGCCCTTATGGAACCATCGTCACTGGCTGAAGAAGGAACCAATGAGCTGTTCCGAAACGCGTCCCGCCTCCATGACACACTTCCTGTCCACTTCCTGTTCGTGTTCCATGCTGGTTTCTGTCTCGCTTCCTCTGACATCATCCCCAGGCTCCAGCGTTACTGTGTCCTCTGAACATTCACAGCACAATCAGCTGTTATCGTGGACTTTCCTGGAAGCTTTAACATCAGAGACTGGGACTGCCCTGCCACTGGAACATCTCCTGGACGCACTTACCTACTACATGCCTGTTTCATCCACTATCTTGTAAGTGTTTTTAACCCTTTTAGGGGATAGTAAAAGTTTTATACTTCTGCACTTAGAGGCGCCTTGTTTGTTTTTCTGTTTCTATTAGAAATGAATTAAATAGTGTTTTTGGTTTGTGGTTCTCAAATACGCTTTAAGACCTGTAAGCCCAAACAATGTCATCTGCTGCTCTTCAGGTCCAATGCTAGACTGCCAGTCTCAGTATATCCCTTCTGGAACCTGATTTGTAGAGGAAAGAAATACTCTTTAGCGGCGCAGGCTGCATTATTTTAAAGTTCAGGTACTAGTGGCCAAGGTGAGGTCTAGGGAATTCTCATCTGTTGATGATAAGGATAATGGGAGTCCCCAGCTGAATTTAGAGGCAAAAAACCCATATGGATGAATTAAAATGAAGATGCACCTGTCTCTTGAATTATGTAGAAAATTATATTGCAACATTCACCCGCCACGTTTCGGGGATCTGCATCCTCTTCTTCAGGGCTGATTGATGTATGTAAAAAGAAAGTGAGGGAGAAGAAGATACTAGACACCTGATTTACTTACCACAGAACAAGGTACTCCTCCATGGTTTGATGATTACATCATATGCTAGACACATAGTGGCATAGGTAGTTACGACTTGACAAATAGCATCATATCTCCCACGGTAGAAGCAAGCATCATATACACAATCCTTAAACATGTTCTCAGGATCAAATTTTTTATGGCAGTTCCGAAACGGTCCATCTTTGGCCAATATTATGCCACAGCCATCACTCATGTTTCGCTGTTCCTCTGTTAGGCTTTTAAGATTCGGGCATACTACGATGGGAGGTTGGTTACAGCCAGGTGGATCATTTTTTACTGTCCAGCTCCTTCCAAAGACATCCGCATTGGTAACAGTCACATTTTGAGGCGTTACAAAATCATCCTTGGGGTTTCCGTTAAAGTCACCACACAGCCCACCGAGAGCGCCTTTATATACTCCTGGAACCGTTACTACGAGGTAACCTTGCCAGTTGAATACAACCTTAAGACCAAACTTTGTTTCAATAACCGCATTAAAGCCAGCTTTGTAGATGGAAAGCTCTTGAGCACTCCCAACAAATGGGAAGTTAACAAGTATTCCATTTACCTGGAAGAAGAAGTATAGGACGCTTATACAGGGTTTTGCAGTAAAGCACAAAAAAACAAAAAACAAAAAGTACATCACTGTTCCAGACCAAATTTGGGGTAAATGTGTAGCTTTTTAAGTGGTAATTGGCCGTTGTTAATCTTTAACTATTTTAAAATGAAACAATTGTGCGTGCCTAATGTTTTTCTTTTTGAAAATTCAAGAATTGTATAAGCATACAGTGGATATAGATAAAAATCACTCCCATTTTAGAACAATCACATGGTGTTGCTTTGCAGCCTGGAATGAAGACAGACAGAGTTTTTGTTTTATCCAGCTGTATTTACTCAGTGCAACTTATAACATCCAACTGAGAGCCCATTCACACAGGGGCAACTTTGGATCCGACTTCAAATCGCCCCAGGTCGCCCCTAGTCGCCTCAAGTCGCGCTGCCTGAGGAAATCAATGTAAGTTAATGTACACTACTGCAGTCGCTCCGACTTCAAAAAAGGTCCCTGTACTACTTCAATCCGACTTCTAGGCAACCTGTACCCATTGATTTCAATGGGAGTTGCCTCTGAAGTTGGATCCCCTGTCTTAACATAAGCAACTTTTCAGGAAGATAACATACATTTCTCAGGCAAACCCCTCCCTCCCCCTCCCTCCCACAGAGCTAATTCCTGTTTTATTGGCCACTGGAATGTCTCCTGTCCTGCAGGCAACTTGAAGTTGCCTTGTAAGTTGCCTGGAGTCGTGCTGTGATTCATACTCAAGTCGTGTCTGAGTTGCCTCATAAAATCGGGCTGGAAGTCGTGTTGCCCCTGTGTGAATGGAGTCTTAAAGATATAACACCAACACGTTAGAAAAATAAAAAACAGAATCACTGAGTTGGAAAAAGGATTCCCCCTTATGTCAGCATTTTGCTTTAATTCCAGCCTTTAGTCTGTTGGGATATGTCTCTACTAACTGTGCACATCTAGTCTTTGCAATATTTGCTCTTCTTTGCAGAACGGCTCAATTTCAGTTACATTGATGGTGACCGTTTGTGGACTGCAGTCTTCAAGTCATTCCACAGATTTTCAATGGGGTTTAAGTCTGGGCTCTGATTAGGCCATGCAAGGACATTCCCCGCCTTCTCCTCCCAACCACTGTGTGCTCATTGGTGAACATTCCCCACCTTCTCCTCCAACCAATGTGTGCTCATTGTTGCTGTGTGTTTTGGGTCATTGTCATGTTGGAAGGGAAACCTTCTTCCTATTGACAACTTTCTGGCAGCAGTAGAGGGCAGCAGATTTTCCTCAAGAATTTGATGGTATTTTGTCCCATCCATTGTTCCTCCTATCCGGAAAAGTGTTCCTGCTGCAGAGAAACACCCCTATATCATGATATTACCCCATAACATGATATTACCACCCCCCATAACATGATATTACCACCCATAACAGGATATTACCCCCCATAACATAACGATACCACCCCATAACATGATATTACCACCCCCCCATAACAGGATATTACCCCCCATACCAGGATATTACCACCTCCATAACAGGATATTACCACCTCCATGCTTTACTGTAGGAATGGTGTTATTTGGATGAATTTCCGCCAAACATATTGTCTGATGTTGAGGCCAAATAATTCAATTTTAGTCTCATCTGACCAGAACACCTTTTTCCATGTGGCCTCAGAATCTGCGTTTTGGCAAAGCTCAGTGGTGACTGCATGTGGCCTTTTTTGAGGAGTGGCTTTTTTCTTGCAACCCTCCCATACAAGCCACATTTGTGGAGGATGTGTGACACAATGACCACACTTTGTCAGCGTTGCTGTAGGCCTCTTGGTAGCCTCTCTGACCAGTTTCCTTCTGGCTCTTTCATCCAGTTTGGAGCGACGTCCTGATCCAGGGAGGGTCTGTATTTTACCAAATGCCTTCCACTTCTTAATAATAGATGTCACTGTGCTTCTAGGCATTGATAAAGCCTTTGTATCTATCTCCCGACCATCCACAACTTCATTCCCGGAGATCCACCTTTAGTTGATTGTTTGCTCCAGTTGCACTACCAGAGACTAAAAAAAACACAGCTAAACACAGTTGAAAGTCAAATGGCTTTGTGTGCCATTGCGTAGGCAATTAGCTACACTTGATGGAGTTTACGAGTAATTTTTAGGAGGGTTTTTTTTTCCAACTCAGTGATTCTGTTTTTTATTTTTTTTATTTTTTTATGACATGTTGGTGTTATGTCTTTCACTTGGATGGTATAAGTAGCACTGGTAAATACAGCTTCATAAAACAAAACCTGTGTCTGTCTTCACTTCAGGCTACAAAGCAACAAAATTTGATTATTTTATACTATGAATTGTTAAATTAATAGTTATTATTCATTTATATTTAGATTAGCGTTTCTTAACATTTTTCACCATTGAACCCTTGAAAGAGTTTTCAGGTCTCAGGGAATCCCCCCACCCCCACCAAAAAAACAAACAAAAAACAAACAAAATAAAATAAATAAATTATATATATATATATATATATATATATATATATATACACACACACACACACACTGCATTGTCAAATGTATTGTGACGCCTGCCTTTACACACGTGAACTTTAATGGCATCTTAGTCTTAGTCCGTAGGGTTCAACATTGAGTTGGTCCACCTTTTGCAGCTATAACAGCTTCAACTCATCTGGGAAGGTCGTCCACAAGGTTTAGGAGGGTGTCTATGGGAATGTTTGACCATTCTTACAGAAGTGCATTTGTGAGGTCAGGCACTGATGTTGGACGAGAAGGCCTGGCTCGCAGTCTCCGCTCTAATTCATCCCAAAGGTGTTCTATTGGGTTGAGGTCAGGCCAGTCAAGTTCCTCCACCCTAAACTTGCTCATCCATGTCTTTATGGACCTTGCTTTGTGCACTGGTGCACAGTCATGTTGGAACAGGAAGGGGCCATCCCCAAACTGTTCCCACAAAGTTGGGAGCATGAAATTGTCCAAAATATCTTGGTATTCTGACGCCTTAAGAGTTACCTTCACTGGAACTAAGGGGCCAAGCCCAAACCCTAAAAAACAAGCCCACATTATAATCCCCCCTCCACCAAATGATTTGGACCAGTGCACAAAGCAAGGTCCATAAAGACATGGATGAGCGAGTTGGGTGGAGGAACTTGACTCGATGACCTAGTCTCTAGTATATAGTCCCCAGTACACAGTTCCTAGTCTCTAGTATATAGTCCCCGGTACACAGTCCCTAGTCTCTAGTATATAGATCCTGGTACAAAATACCAAGTCTCTAGTATATAGACCCTGGTACACAGTCCCTAGTCTATAGTATCTAGTCCCCGGTACACAGTATCTAGTCTCTAGTATATAGTCCCTACTCCATACTACATAGTGCTCAGTACACTGTTCATAATACATAGTGCACATTCCCTGATCCCTAGTCTCTAGTATAGTATAAAGGGCGAAAGAACACCGCTCTAGGCAGACATCTCATAATGCATCCCACCTGCTGTTGAAAACAGGTGCTGCATGTATGAAATGAATCGACGAAAAGGCTGGTTGGCCGCACTCTGTTAATAAGAGGCACAGGATCAATGAAAAACTTAGCTTTTCATTGATCCTGTGCCTCTGATGTCTTTGTACCAAAAGAATATTTAAACCGTCTTCAATAAAGGTGTTAACAGAGTGCGGCTGTCCAGCCTTTTCTTCAATTCATTCCTATAGTATAAAGGGGTTTTCTAATGAGGGGTACTGACTGCTGATCTAATGGTTGGTCAGCAACCATTAGATCAGCAGTCAGCATCCCTCATTGGAGACCCCTATTAGCTCACAGTCCCCTTACATCAGTGCCCTCCCCCTTGCTTAGAAACCTCCATTAGAGAGAGAAACCCCCCCCCTTTATATCAGCCCCCCTGCCCTCTAAGACTTATGTTGCGTACACACGATCGGAAATTCCGACAAGAAAACCGTAGATTTTTTTCCGACGGAATGTTGGCCCAAACTTGTGTTGCATACAAACGGTCACAAAAATCTTGTCGGAAATTCCGACCGTCAAGAACGCGGTGATGTACAACACGTACGATGAACCGAGATCAATGAAGTTCATTAGGCAGTTTGGCTTTTCTGCTTGACTCTGAGCATGCGTGTTTTTTTTGCGTGTCGAAATTGCATACAGACAATTGGAATTTCGTTGGAAAAATAGAGAACCTGCTCACAATCTTTTTTTGACAGAAATTCCGACAGCAAATGTCCGATGGAGACTACACATGGTCGGAGTTTCCAACCAAAAGCTCACATCAGACATTTCTTGTTGGAATTTCCGATCGTGTGTACGCGGCATTAGGTTGCATAATTCCTTACCAGTGTGAGGGACTCTGGAGCCGCTGCAAGCAAGTGTGTGGGAGTCGGAGTTAGGGGGAGGAGTTGGAGGTGGAGCTAGGAAAATCCTACTATGCATGTTTGCACAGCGGCAAAAGCGTCATTGGTTGCTTGGACACCGGGGGTCCTGGTATGTTATGTCCGGATTTCAGGTGGACAGAGACCCGGGCACAAGCGTCAAAACCTGGACTGTCTGGGTCAATCCCATATGGGTGGAAACCCTACTCTTGAGAGCGGAGGAGAAGCTGTGGTCAGGTGTGTGGGGGGCAGTGACAGGGATACAGAGAAATTTTCATGGCCTTCACTGGCACACTTTTCAATTGTTTTGCTACAGGTTGCACATGAAACAGACTTCACATGGGGAGGGGGGTAAATTATCCGAGACATCACTATGTCGGCACTGTGCAGTTCAGAGGTGGGATGTGCCAACACTATCTGATAATTAGAATATATAGCACTTAAAGTGGTTGTAAACCCTCTGGGGGAAGTTACACCTACAGGTAAGCCTAGATTAAGGCTTACCTGCAGGTGCTTGCAATATCTCCGAGACCTACGCGGTCTCAGAGATATTTGCAAAAAAGACTGTAACGATGTCTACGGCGCATTCGCGGCGTAGACAACGGCGCAGGCGCACTGAGCGTGGTGTTTTTATGAATGGGGTCGTGCCGTGAAAAGCGGCTCCCGCGCGCATGCGGCGTCACACAACTCTGGCCACTCACAGAGCCGGAGTTCGCGGACTACTAGCGAGGAAATCGGGGACATCGCGGGCTTCTACTGCAGGTAAGTGACACATAATGGGCTACTATGCGATGCATAGTAGCCCATTATGCTTTACCTTTGCAGGGAAACAAAGAGGAAGTAAACCCATCAGGGTTTACTTCCTCTTTAAAACTGGTGCTGATCTTGTAAGTTTACATAAGCTAAAGCCAGAGATTACTCTCTCCTGTGTGAATGAAGGGTGTGATGGGTTTATATCGGGGATATGCAATTAGCGGACCTCCAGCTGTTGCAGAACTACAAATCCCATGAGGCATAGCAAGACTCTGACAGCCACGAGCATGACACCCAGAGGCAGAGGCATGATGGGACTTGTAGTTTTGCAACAGCTGGAGGTCCGCTAATTGCATATCCCTGGTTTATATGTTATTTTTGTCTTCATTTCATTTATATAGTATTTTATTTTTGTTATTTATAGCAACCTCCTAGATAGGTTTCTAGAAATGCTAGGCAAATTGAGTTTTTTTTTGCTCCGCTGTAACTAGTGAAGCAGTGTGTGATTGCTTTTGGCTGTTTTGGGCCCTGCAGGCTGCAGGTTTGATTCCCCCCCCCCCCCCCGTCTTCTGAAGGATTCCAGAATGAAGTGAGTTAAGAAGATGTAAAACAGCTGTCTGAATATTTTTGCGGTCTCAGCCAATCCCTGGGAAGGGTGCCAAGTAGGTGGCTGTAGAATGCAAAAATAGTCTGGGGCTTGAGGTAGCCCTGTTATTGCCCAGGAGGGGAAGTCACCAGCCTGAAAGGCTGCTGACCTTCTGGGCAGCCCAGCTGCGCTCTTCGAGGTCCCAGCTGTGTTTCTGCTAAAAATCTCTGAAGCTAAGTGAGGGATTTTACTGAGGATCCGGTCTAGAAGATCCACTATGGAATTGTCTGTCTGTTATTAGAGGGAAGGGTTGAAATTTAAGCGCCACACCACTGCTAAGAGGTCCAGATACATTAGAAGAGGGAGTGTGTGTGTATGGCCTCTGAAACACGTAGTTTTTTCTGCTATGAATTAATTTTTTAATTAAAACCCTTGGACTCTTACATGTATGTTTGGTGCTCTTATTGGATTGTATCCTCAGCCCATGTGAAAGCGCTAGGCCAATGACCAAGAACCAGCACAGCCAAATGGGGTTAGTCACAGGCATCTTGATTGACCAAAGTAACAGGGATTTTTCATTGTTTCTGGATGGCAAAATGAATCACCAGCAGCACACTCAGGATTTTACCTGTTAGAGAAGTTCTTATATGACACACACATACAACACTACTAGATCCTACCTCAACTTTGTCCACGATGTAGCTGTTTAAGACAATTTCATAGCCATAGACATTTACTTTCACCAAATGTACGTAGGAAACGGCTCTGTTCCCTCAATTTTTATTCTGAATGTAAACCTGGAAGCTATTCAGACCAGTCCCTTTCTTCCACAAGCCTGTCAACAGGTAGGTACATATGCCCTGGAAGTTGTAATTGAGGTTGTCAAAGGTGCGAAAATGAGGGTCTCCATAAGCCGTACAATGCCCAACAGATATGGACTGACATTTCTGTATCCCGCGGACCACGGCACATTTTTCATTTTGTTTGCAAGTCTCATTGAAACAGACGATGGACCTGGTGGCGGCATCACATTTGCACTTTCTTGTGCAGAGTCTGTCATCCCAGAATGTCTCATTAGGAGCATATACACGTCCGTTGGAAACACATCCACACCTGTCAAGAGGTATGCACTTACCTCCATCAAGTACATACTCATTCTTGCACTCGCAGGACTCCACGCATGGATCAGAACACAATGGATTTATAACGACATCATTGCATGTCTTGGGGCAGGCGCTTGCACACAGTTTGTACACACTATTTTCAGGGCAGGGGAAATCTGAAAATAAAATATTAGAGTATATTTAAACCCAACAACAAAAATGTAACATATGGCAGCTTACTATTTTCTTTGAAAATGTAGCTACATTTGGTTTCTTCTTTTCAAATAATTTTAGTAGAATTTTCTTAGAATTTTTAAAGTTTACAAACAGAGCACCAACATGACACATGCATCAAGGTACATAGTCATCCACGATAAAGTGGAGAGGTTACGTAAAAAAGGTAACCAATATTAGAAGGAAAGTGTACTCAACATGATACAGGATGTTCAACAAAAGTGTCTATACGAGGTGTGTCTAAAAATTTTAGTGAATGTTCCGATATCTCAACTGCAACATGGGCTAGGTGCCCACGCATGCACATGACTATCCAAAGACACATCAAGAAGCGCCACCTAGCGTGGAGTACACGTGACCATCAGGGTAAACCCGCTGCGAGCAGTCGTACGTAGTCAGTGTGAGAGGTAGGGTCACAGTGCAATGTAGCAACGAGTGAACATGATGGCGGAGGAATTGGGCATTAGCAAGAACACGGTGCACACTATCATCTGCAAAGATTTGGGTTAGTTAAATATCCGTTCCTGGTTTGTGTCGCACAAGCTGACAGACAAACAGAAAATAAAACAAATGAAAACCACTGGAGATTTCATTATCATGTGTGACCAGGATCCATCCGTACCTGCCAACCATCGTCACATGGGATGAGACCTGGTGCTACCAGTTCCATCCGCAATCCAAGCATGAATCGATGGAATGGTATTCACTGTCTTCCCTTCGACCCTGCTGACTTCTTTCTGTTTCCCTGCCTAACAGCGTCACGAAAGGCGCACGTTTTGCGGACTTGGCGGCAATCCAAGAATGTATGACAGCGGTTCTACAATGGATTTCTAAAGAGGCTTTTGCTGACCGTTTCCAGAAGCTTTATAAACTTTGCCAAAAGTGTGCTGTGAAGGATGGCGATTATTTTGAAGGCCAATAAAGGTAATTTGTTTGTATCGTTGTTTTCTGATCTCATTCACATTTTTTGACACGTCTCAGTGGGTATAGAAAAGAATCACAACCCTTTAAAATCACATTTAGTTGCTTTGCAGCCTGAAATGAAGACAGACAGACACATTTTTTTTTATCCATCTGTATTTACTCAATAAAAAAATAAAAAAACAGAATCACTGAGTTGGAAAAAGGAATTTCCCTTTCCTAAAAATGACTTGAAAACTCAATCAGGTGTAGCTAATCACCTTCTCAATGGCACAAAAATCCATTTGACTTTCAACTGTGATCAGCTGTGGTCATTTTGATTAGCTCAGCATGAAAAGAGCTTCCCTGGAGCATGGTAGTGCAACTGAAGCAAACAATCAACTATGGGTGGCAAGGGACTGTCACCGGGATCTCCGGGATAAAGTTGTGGACAGGCACAAGTCAGGACATGGATACAAAAACATTTTTAAAAGGCTTTATCAATGCCTAGAAGCATAGTGAAGTCTATTATTAAGAAGTGGAAGGTATTTGGTACAAAACAGACCCTCCCTGGATCAGGACGTCGCTCCAAACTGGATGAAAGAGCCAGGAGGAACCTAGTCAGAGAGGCCACCAAGAGGCCTACAGCAGCTCTGAAGCAGTTGCAGGAATTAATGACAAAGAGTGGTCAATGTGTGCCTGTTACAACAATATCCCAAATTCTCCACAAATGTGGCTTGTATGGGAAGGGTGCAAGAAAAAAAGCCACTCCTCAAGAATGGCTACATTCAGTCACCAATGAGCTTTGGCAAAATGCACCTTGAAGATTCTGAGGCCACAGGGAAAAAGGTGTTCAGATGAGACTTACATTAAATGATTTGGCCTCAACACCAAACGATATGTCTGGTGGAAATCTATCCAAATAACACAATTCCTACAGTAAAACATGGAGGTTTTTGTTATGGGGGTGGTAGTATCCAGTTATGGGGGTGGTAAAATCCTGTTATGGAGGTGGTAATATCCTGTTATGGGGGTATAGTGTTATGGGGGTGTTTCTCTGCAGCAGGGACTGGAGCACAAAATACTGTTAAATTATTGAGGAAAATCTCCTGCTCTCTGCTGCCAGAAAGTTGTCAATGGGAAGAAAGTTTCCCTTCCAACATGACAATGACCCAAAGCACACAGCAACAATGAGCACAGAGTGGTTGGAGGAGAAGGAGTGGAATATCCACCAATGAACACACAGTGGTTGGAGGCGAAGGCGGGGAATGTTCACCAATGAGCACACACTGTTTGGAGGAGAAGGTGGTGAATGTCCAACAATGAGCACACAGTGGTTGGAGGAGAAGGTGGAGAATGTCCACCAATGAGCACACAGTGGTTGGAGAAGAAGGCAGGGAATGTCCAACAATGAGCACACATTGGTTGGAGGAGAAGGTGGGGAATGTCCACCAATGAGCACACAGTAGTTGGAGGAGAAGGCGGGAAATGTTTGCCAATGAGCACACAGTGGTTGGAGGAGAAGGAAGGGAATGTCCACCAATGAGCACACAGTGGTTGGAGGAGAAGGTGGTGAATGTCCACCAATGAGCACACAGTAGTTGGAGGAGAAGGCGGGAAATGTTTGCCAATGAGCACACAGTGGTTGGAGGAGAAGGAAGGGAATGTCCACCAATGAGCACACAGTGGTTGGAGGAGAAGGTGGTGAATGTCCACCAATGATCACACAGTGGTTGAAGGAAAAGGTGGTGAATGTCCACCAATGATCACACAGTGGTTGGAGTCAAAGGCGGGGAATGCCCACCAATGAGCACACAGTGGTTGGAGTCGAAGGTGGGGAATGTCCAACAATGAGCACACAGTGGTTGGAGGAGAAGGAGAGGAATGTCCACCAATGAACACACAGTGGTTGGAGGAGAAGGCGGGGAATGTCCACCAATGAGCACACAGTTTTCGGAGGAGAAGGTGGGTAATGTCCACCAATGAGCACACAGTGGTTGGAGGAGAAGGAGGGGAATGTCCACCAATGATCACACAGTGGTTGAAGGAAAAGGTGGTGAATGTCCACCAATGATCACACAGTGGTTGGAGTCGAAGGCGGGGAATGCCCACCAATGAGCACACAGTGGTTGGAGTCGAAGGTGGGGAATGTCCAACAATGAGCACACAGTGGTTGGAGGAGAAGGAGAGGAATGTCCACCAATGAACACACAGTGGTTGGAGGAGAAGGCGGGGAATGTCCACCAATGAGCACACAGTTTTCGGAGGAGAAGGTGGGTAATGTCCACCAATGAGCACACAGTGGTTGGAGGAGAAGGAGGGGAATGTCTACCAATGAGCACACAATGGTTGGAGGAGAAGGCGGAGAATATCCACCGATGAGCACACTGTGGTTGGAGGTGGGGAATGTCCTTGCATGGCTTAGTCAGAGTCCAAACTTAAAGAGGTTGTAAACATTGAAAAAAACAAGTGTGATGGAGTATATAAAATGAATATTTTATATATAATACGTTTTATCCCTATCTATTATCCATTATAGTTTGAGAAGCTTAGCAAGGGTTAAATGTTTCTTTTCTTGATTTTCTGTTTCTGACAGTCTATTTTCAGCTATCTCAGCAATTCAGGAAGACTAGTGTCCTTTTACTAGAACCATCTGTTAGGAACAGAAATACATTTTGAGGTATTCCTGTACAAAAAGAAGCTCATTGATCTTATTATTGGGAACCAGAGGGTTTTGTGTATATTAAGGGTACGCGTTTGAAATATTAGATGTGTATCTTTTAGTGTTTATAAAATAAGAAAAAAAAGTGTTTTCCTTGATTAAGAAATATAGCAGAGATATTCAACCCAGAATAAAGGAAAAGAACAGAAGTCCATTACATCATCACATGGCTATCTTTACTCCTCCCCCCTCCGAGCAAGACTAAAAAGGAGAAAAGAGTATTCCGGGAAGCTCTGGCAAGAGGAAGAAACTGACGTCACAAGAAGAAGCTCCATATATGAACACAAACTAATTATATGTACATGCCTGTGACGTTGTCTGTGTAAGATTTGCCTTTAAAAAGGGCTGAGACCAAGACCAGGTCTGGAGAAATAAAGAATTTATGCTAAAGCACTGAGTAGCGTATTTTCTTTCAAAGCTAGCAAATAGGCCTATACATTCCAGCACAGATTTGGGACAGCGGCAGAACAAGAAAATAGTTTCTGGGATTAGACCAGAACCGATCCATTCCAATTGGCTTCCCAACGTGGACTTTTCAGGCTGTGCACTGTCGTAGCCGATCCAGATGTGACTACCAGGGACTTGAGACGGGCCTGGCGGAATCAAAGCTTGCGCAACTTCGTAATACACGGTAAGTGGAGTCTGTTATATTCCTTACCTGTGTTTTTCCGCCTCGTCACCCTCAATTTCACTTGCAGTCCGTCGGCTGCGCCATGCCACGATAAGACGGGTAATTTCTTGTCCAAAAGTCGTTTTACTAAGAACCCGTTTGACTTCTTCTGCCGGCTGTTATTTATGTTATATTTTATGTTTTGTTCTGTGTTGTCTTGAATGTCCCTATTTCGCTGAATGCTGTCTGTGTGTGTGAGGGGAGACTCAATATTCTTGCTGGGCTGGCCTAGTTTAAGAAGGGTAGGTTGATTATATGCGCTGATTTTCCTTGTCCGTTGTCGGATTGAAGAGATGCGCTGGGTAAAATAAATTGTATGCGCGGAAGTCCTTATTCGTACCCTTAAGATACGAATTGAAGAGAGAGGCGCAGGATACACAAATATATATGTGTATATGAAGTCACTGGATTCCTTGCTAAGTCCACGAAAATTTAAGGGTCTAGTTGAAGAGAGGCTGGCTTCTTATATTTAGATATATATTATAGGATAAATAGATATATATGTGTGTATGGAATCACTGGATTTCCTTACTTCAGCTTCCATTTTATGAAGCTACGATAAATGAAGTTTATAGAGATGTTGAATCCATTCATTAAGATATATATTTCCTGATATCGTGGATTGATAGAGAAGTGTCTGCGATAGGTTTAGACACAGAATTTCCTTGTCCAGTGATTCGGGGTTAAAATTTTTTACCTCCATAACAGACAGTGAAGCTGAAATAGCTCTCATATTCTACACTTGTGTGTTTTGTCTATCTGTTTTTTTTTTTTGTATGTTGTTTTTTGTCTATTTTATGGCCATTCTATACATGTGGAAAAGGTTGGGATTTTAGTTCGGCTAATGCGAGCTTGGCTACCTCAAGCTCAGCCTGTTTGTACAGCTCATTCTGTGACACAAACACGTAGCCCAGATTCACGCGCGCCCCCCCTTTCCTTCTGCACAGACTGTGTGGAGAGGTGTCGAATTCCCCCCTCCCTTTTCTCTTCTGGTGGGGGCTGATGTACTTCTAACTTGAAGATGGCAGAAGTATGTCCCTTTACTATCGGGAATTAATACATTCCATATATATGGAATACAGGCATGTAGCAGTAGTAGGGTAATTAATTAATACCAGAGTGTAAAGAAGTTCTTTAATAAGAAAACTAAGTTTAATGCTGCATGAAAATGTTTATGAATATTTAAGCTTTGAACAACAGAAAATGTGTTATTACAAAATGTGGTCATTCAAAGCACAAACAAGGGGCAGAACAAAGTTTTAAGGAAAAAACTATTGATTAAGATAATGAAAAACAACATGGTATTTAGTGTTTAACAAAAATCCTACAGTTTTGGTTGCAGGAAATAATAAGTTAAGGATTGAGCAATTTTTACAAAATATTCCAAACTAGGATTTGGTTATTAAAAGAAAAGTAGTAGATTGTTCTAATTTACTTAAGGCTACCCAGGAAAATATTAAAATCTGAAAGTTATGTTCAATCTAAAAATTATCAAAAATTGTAAAAAATAACTATTGTTAAAAGTTTTGTAATTGAGTGTTTCTGATAAAAGTAAAGACTTTGCTTGAGGGAGGAATTTTTCTCAGGGAAATGGCCAATCACAGTTCATGGGCAGGAACCAATCTGTGAGTTTCACGAGATTTTCCTCTAAACAATTTTTTGTCATTACTATAATCAGGAACGTCATATAACATAGTGTACATGATTTTTGGCAGATGTACAAACCAAATATGTTTAAAAAAATGGTAAAAAAGGTTAAAAATTATAAAAACAATAAATGAGATTGTACTATGAAGGGATGCAAAGCATAGTAGCTAAGACTGACAGTAACAGATCTTTCTCTGAAGAGTGTGACATGTAAAGGAATGTACTGTCAACAGAGAAATACAGATCGAGTTACACAGCCTTAAAACATGCCATGACAATTTTCAGAAAAACATTTTTGTGTTAAACCTTCCAGAAACCTGGAAGAGGGTTCATGGGTGAGGAAAAATATATTTTAAAGGTATTATTACTAAGTAATTGTTTTGAAAAAACACGTGGGTTTTGTACCATTTGTTTAAGTTGTTATTTCAAGGAAAACAGGAGGTGACACACAGCTTTGTTTATGGACAACTGGATGTTAAAAAAAAAAAAAAAAAAGTTAGTTGAAGTGAGATAAAAATACTTCATGACTAAAATAATGCAGTGTGATAAAGCCACAGTTGTATAAGTTAATCATGCAAAAGTTACTCTATCAGCTTTTAGTGGACATTTATTGGGAAAGAGTTTCTTTGTGCTTTTATAAATGGATCCATGTATTGGCACAATGGAATAATAAACTTTCTGTATGTGTGTCTGCACTGAAAGGTGAGCTTTAGACTACCATGTGTTTAGCAGTAGTGATGAGCCGAACACCCCCGGGTTCGGTTCGCACCAGAACCCGCGAACGGACCGAAAGTTCGAACGAACATTAGAACCCTATTAAATACAATGGATGCGAACGTTCGAATTCTAAAGTGCTAATTATAACAACTATTATGCATGTTATTGTCATAAATAGGGTTTGGGAACCCGGGTTGTGCACCAGGGGACATGTATCAATGCAAAAAGAAGTTTTAAAAACGGTCGTTTTTCGGGAGCAGTCATTTTAATGATGCATAAAGTGAAAAAAAAAAGTCAAATATTCCTTTAAATATCGTACCTGGGGGGTGTCTAAAGTATGCCTGTGAAGTGCCACGTGTTTCCCGTGTTTAGAACTGTCCCTGCAGAAAATGACACTTCTAAAGGAAAAAAAAGCCATTTAAAACTGCTTGCGGCTTTAATGTAATGTCTGGTCCCGGTAATATGGATGAAATTCTTTAAGAAAAATGGCATAGCTACCCCATGACCCCCCCCCTACCCCAGCCCATTACCAGCCCCTTTGGGTCTTGTATGGATATTAAGGGGAACCCCGCACATAAAATAAAAAAGGCCCTATATACTCTGAACAGCCGTATACAGGCGGTGCATACAAGACAGGGACTGTAGGTTTGTTCTTATGTAGAATCTGTTTGTAATTTTGAACAGGTACATTGTTGAAGTGTAGCTCCAGCCCAAAAATCTATTTTTAAACTTTTTGGGAAACATAGGTAAGGGTTATCACCCCTGTAACATTTGTTTTGCTGTCTGTGCCCCTGTTCAGAACATTTCACCTCACTTTCCGTCCCAATGACAACTGTTTTTGAAATGTGGTGTTTTTCTTGAAACAAGGATTGCTGATAAAGCATCAGTACAGATGAGACCCCTTTCTCCCATATTTATTCTTACAGGAGAGAATTTTCCTTTCTAGGGGTAGATTTCCTCTCACTTCCTGTTGTCTTCTTTCGTTTGCAAGTAGGAGTTGTTTGTAAGTTGGATGTTTGAAAGTAGGGACCTGCCGTATATACTCTGCAGAAATAGGCCCCTTAGTTGTTGGTGTTGGCACAACACTGTAAGCACTCAGTTACTCTTGGTTGGTGCTGGAACGCCCTGCTGTCAACTATTATATCAGGAATTTTAATTACATATAATTGTTGAACAGTGGTAGTAAAAATTGGGGCTTTGATGGTGGTGCTGGTGCCACAACACTGTAAGCCCTGACAGTTACTCTTGGTGGGTGCAGCAATGGGCCCTGCTGTGAATTATTAGATCAAGAATTGTAATTACATGCCCCTTTTGAACAGGGGCTGAAAAATTGGGCCTTTCGTGGTGGTGGTGGTGGTGGCGTTGCCACAAGACTGTAAGCCCTCAGAGTTACTCTTGGTGGGTGCAGCAATGGACCCTGCTGTGAATTATTAGATCAAGAATTGTAATTGCATGCCCCTGTTGAACAGGGGCTGAAAAATTGGGCCTTAGGCACTGGTGCCACAACACTCCAACCCCTCACAGATACTGTACTTGGAGCACAGCAATGAGCCCTATGGCAAATTATTGCTAAAAAAATTGTAATTACACGCCCCTGTAAAACAGGGGCTGAAAAATTGGGCCTTAGCCACTGGTGGCGGCACCCATAAACAAAAATGATCTTCCAAGCTATCATCATCAATCGTATCATTGAGGACTCGGAGGAGGAGGATAGCCAGTCAACATAACAGCACAGGCACTCAGCATCAGCATCAGTCTTGAAGGGATGTGACATGTTAAAATCAATTAGTCTGTTATATCAGCATCAGGTGTGTGGTAGCTGGTGGTGATCCAAGACTGGTTCATCTTGATGAAAGTCAGTCGATCAACCGAGTCGGTGGACAGGCGCACCCTGTGATCCGTGACAAATCCTCCAGCAGCACTGAATGTGCGTTCCGAAAGAACGCTGGATGCAGGACAGGCCAGTAGCTCAATTGCATACTGTGCAAGCTCTGGCCAGTGATCCATCCTCAAGACCCAGTAAGCCAGAGGATTTTCGGTGGGGAAGGTGTCCAAGTCTGACCTTGCCCCTAGATATTCCTGCACCATGTTTATCAGACGCTGGCGATGGTTGCTGGAACCGATCATACTTTGGGGCTGCGGACTAAAGAATTGTCTGAACGCATCGGTCAGACGGCCACCTTCCCCACCGCTCCTTCTTTGACTGGCCGAAGCCTCAGCAACTCGTTGTCCAGGACCAGGAGTTTGTAACCTCCCAGTCTCTGGGAACGCGTTGCACAGACCTTTCTGCAAGGCCTCCCGGAGTTGTCTCATCCTCTGCTCCCTCTGCGACGGTAACATAAGGTCCGCAACCTTACCCTTGTACCGTGGATCAAGGAGAGTGGCCAGCCAGTAATGGTCCCTCTCCTTGATCCGAAGAATACGAGGATCCTTCCGCAGACTTTGCAGGATCAGGGAGGCCATGCAGCGTAGGTTTGCTGAGGCATTCGCTCCGGAGTCCTCTGGGTCACTAAGGACGACATGATCCGCAGCCACCTCCTCCCAGCCACGTACAAGTCCACTGGTTTCTTGGGACTGTAAATCATCCCTAAAAGACTGCTGCTGATGATGCTGAGTGCCAGCCTCCACCTCCATGCTGACACAATCCTCCTCCTCCTCCTCCTCCTCCTCCTCCTCCTCCTCTTCCTGTGCGATGGGTGGAACAGAAGGAACACTGTCTGGGTAAAGGGGGCCTTGAGAGGCAAGGAAGTCCTCCTCTTCCTGCCTCTGTTCTGCCTCAAGTGCCCTGTCCATTATTCCACGCAGCGTGTGCTCCAACAGGTGGACAAGAGGTACAGTGTCACTGATGCATGCACTGTCACTGCTCACCATCCTCGTGGCCTCCTCAAATGGTGCCAGGACAGTGCATGCATCCCTGATCATGCCCCACTGGCGTGGAGAAAAAAAACCAAGCTCCCCTGACCCTGTCCTGGTGCCGTAGTCGCACAGGTACTCATTGATGGCCCTCTGCTGCGTGTGCAGCCGCTGCAGCATGGCCAACGTTGAGTTCCACCTGGTGGGCATGTCACATATAAGGCGGTTCTTGGGCAGGTTCAACTCCTTTTGCAGCTCAGCCAGGCGAGCACTGGCATTATAAGATCTGCGGAAATGCACACAGACTTTCCTGGCCTGCCTCAGGACATCCTGTAAGCCCGGGTACCTGCCCAAGAAGCGCTGCACCACCAGGTTAAGGACGTGAGCCACACAGGGCACATGGGTCAGTTGTCCCTGTCGGAGGGCGGAGAGGAGGTTGGTGCCATTGTCGCAAACCACCATTCCTGGCTTAAGCTGGCGTGGCGTCAACCACCTCTCGGCCTGGCCCTGCAGAGCAGACAGGACCTCTGCCCCAGTGTGGCTTCTGTCCCCCAAACACACCAGCGCAAGCACGGCATGGCATCTTTTTGCCTGCGTACTTGCGTAGCCCCGTGAACGGCTACGGAGCACCGCTGGTTCATAGGACAAACCACAGGAAGAGGCCATGGAGGAAGAAGAAGAGGAGGGGGTGGAGGAGAGAGGTGTGTCACAACCAGTAGTAGCATTTTGGAGGCGTGGCGGTGGGACAACCTCCAACACTACTGCACCTTGTCCTGCATCCTTCCCAGCTGCCAAAAGAGTGACCCAATGGGCCGTGAAAGAAAGGTAACGTCCCTGTCCATGCCTGCTGGACCATGAGTCAGCGGTAATATGCACCTTACCGCTGACCGCCCTGTCCAGCGAGGCCAAGACATTGCCTTCCACATGCCGGTAGAGAGCCGGAATAGCCTTCCGTGAGAAAAAGTGGCGTTTGGGAACCTGCCACTGAGGAACCGCACATTGCACAAACTCACGGAAGGGGGCCGAGTCTACCAACTGAAAAGGCAGCAGTTGAAGCGCTAGCAATTTAGCCAAGCTAGCATTCAACCGCTGGGCATGTGGATGGCTGGGAGTGAACTTCTTTCGACGGTCCAGCAGCTGGGGCAGGGAAATTTGCCTGCTAGAATCGGACGTCGGTGTACTGCTAGCAGAGTGGCCGCAAGTACTTGGCTGTGACACACCTAATTCTACACCTTCATTCCTCTCAGTGCATGTTTCAGAGAGGACTGAAGTTATAGTGGGGTTGGAGATCCCAGCTGATGCGGTGCAAGGAGAGGTCCGCTTTGTTCTTTGGTGTGGGTCTTTGAGGTAGGCTTGCCAACGAGCTGCATGGCAGGTCAACATATGTCTGGTCAGGCATGTGGTACCCAAGCGGCTGATGTTTTGGCCACGCGATATACGCTTGAGACATATGTTGCAAACAGCAGCTGTGCGATCTGATGCACTAGCCTCAAAAAAGGCCCACACCAAAGAACTTTTTGAATGACGGGCAGAGGCAGCGCCCTGCACAGGCGGAGCTCTGCGGTGTGATTCCGTCGGTGTACTGCCCTTACGCTGGCCACCAAAGGGCATCCTGCCTCGTTGGAGATGTGCCTCCTCCTCATCCTCCTCCTCCTCCTCTCTCCTATTAGGCACCCACGTGGAGTCAGTGACCTCATCATCACCTCCCTCCTCATCACTGGAGGCAATCTGGCAGTATGCTGCAGCTGCTGGAACATGACTGCCAGATTGGTGTCCTTCTTGAGCATCCCCTCTGTCTGCTCTCACGCTACTGCCTTCCTCTAGCTGGGTTTCATCATCAGACCCTTCGAAACGCTGGGCATCCTCCTGGAGCATGTACCCAACACTGTGCTGAAACAGTTCGGGGGACTCCTCAGGAGGAGGACATGGTGGGTCTAGGGAAGGAGTGACTGATGATGAGTCTGACATTGATACCAGGGAAGAGGACGCTTTGGCAGCTGCTTTTCCAGTACCCTGAGCCTGGGTGAGAGAGGATGAGGAGGAGGAGGAGGGCTTGGTCATCCACTCTACCAAGTCTTCGGCATGATGTGGCTCAACATGTCCAGCTGCCGAAAAGAAGGACAAGCGTGTCCCATGGCCATGTGCTGATGACAATGCACCGCGTCCACGACCAGCACTGTTGCCCCCAGACACAGAGCCTGCTTGCCCTCTTTTATTGCCTCCTGACTGTCTGCCTCTCCTTGTTTGCCTTCCAGACATTCTAATAGATGGCCTGCAGGGAGATGGGAAAAAAGCAATAAGGGCTACCTTCAGGTGTCCTTCTCTGTCCCTTGAAACAAGGACTTTGACAGTGAAAGAAACTGACACACTTTCCCTACCTACAGTTTTCTGTCCCTAGAAAAAATTTTTTTTTAAAGCACAATTTAGCACAAGGAGAATTCACTCACTGTCCTTCCAGGTCCCTGGAAACAAGGACTTTGACAGTGAAAGAAACTGACACACTCTCCCTACCTACAGTTTTCTGTCCCTAGAAAAAATGTTTTTTTTAAGCACAATTTAGCACAAGGAGAATTACCTCACTGTCCTTCCAGGTCCCTGGAAACAAGGACTTTGACAGTGAAAGAAACTGACACACTCTCCCTACCTACAGTTTTCTGTCCCTAGAAAAAATGTTTTTTTTAAGCACAATTTAGCACAAGGAGAATTACCTCACTGTCCTTCCAGGTCCCTGGAAACAAGGACTTTGACAGTGAAAGAAACTGACACACTCTCCCTACCTACAGTTTTCTGTCCCTAGAAAAAATGTTTTTTTTAAGCACAATATAGCACAAGGAGAATTCACTCACTGTCCTTCCAGGTCCCTGGAAACAAGGACTTTGACAGTGAAAGAAACTGACACACTCTCCCTACCTACAGTTTTCTGTCCCTAGAAAAAATGTTTTTTTTAAGCACAATTTAGCACAAGGAGAATTACCTCACTGTCCTTCCAGGTCCCTGGAAACAAGGACTTTGACAGTGAAAGAAACTGACACACTCTCCCTACCTACAGTTTTCTGTCCCTAGAAAAAATGTTTTTTTTAAGCACAATTTAGCACAAGGAGAATTACCTCACTGTCCTTCCAGGTCCCTGGAAACAAGGACTTTGGCAGTGAAAGAAACTGACACACTCTCCCTACCTACAGTTTTCTATCCCTAGAAAAAATGTTTTTTTTAAGCACAATTTAGCACAAGGAGAATTACCTCACTGTCCTTCCAGGTCCCTGGAAACAAGGACTTTGACAGTGAAAGAAACTGACACACTCTCCCTACCTACAGTTTTCTGTCCCTAGAAAAAATGTTTTTTTTAAGCACAATTTAGCACAAGGAGAATTACCTCACTGTCCTTCCAGGTCCCTGGAAACAAGGACTTTGACAGTGAAAGAAACTGACACACTCTCCCTACCTACAGTTTTCTGTCCCTAGAAAAAATGTTTTTTTTAAGCACAATTTAGCACAAGGAGAATTACCTCACTGTCCTTCCAGGTCCCTGGAAACAAGGACTTTGACAGTGAAAGAAACTGACACACTCTCCCTACCTACAGTTTTCTGTCCCTAGAAAAAATGTTTTTTTTAAGCACAATTTAGCACAAGGAGAATTACCTCACTGTCCTTCCAGGTCCCTGGAAACAAGGACTTTGACAGTGAAAGAAACTGACACACTCTCCCTACCTACAGTTTTCTGTCCCTAGAAAAAATGTTTTTTTTAAGCACAATTTAGCACAAGGAGAATTACCTCACTGTCCTTCCAGGTCCCTGGAAACAAGGACTTTGACAGTGAAAGAAACTGACACACTCTCCCTACCTACAGTTTTCTGTCCCTAGAAAAAATGTTTTTTTTTAAGCACAATTTAGCACAAGGAGAATTACCTCACTGTCCTTCCAGGTCCCTGGAAACAAGGACTTTGACAGTGAAAGAAACTGACACACTCTCCCTACCTACAGTTTTCTGTCCCTAGAAAAAATGTTTTTTTTAAGCACAATTTAGCACAAGGAGAATTACCTCACTGTCCTTCCAGGTCCCTGGAAACAAGGACTTTGACAGTGAAAGAAACTGACACACTCTCCCTACCTACAGTTTTCTGTCCCTAGAAAAAATGTTTTTTTTAAGCACAATATAGCACAAGGAGAATTCACTCACTGTCCTTCCAGGTCCCTGGAAACAAGGACTTTGACAGTGAAAGAAACTGACACACTCTCCCTACCTACAGTTTTCTGTCCCTAGAAAAAATGTTTTTTTTAAGCACAATTTAGCACAAGGAGAATTACCTCACTGTCCTTCCAGGTCCCTGGAAACAAGGACTTTGACAGTGAAAGAAACTGACACACTCTCCCTACCTACAGTTTTCTGTCCCTAGAAAAAATGTTTTTTTTAAGCACAATTTAGCACAAGGAGAATTACCTCACTGTCCTTCCAGGTCCCTGGAAACAAGGACTTTGGCAGTGAAAGAAACTGACACACTCTCCCTACCTACAGTTTTCTGTCCCTAGAAAAAATGTTTTTTTTAAGCACAATTTAGCACAAGGAGAATTACCTCACTGTCCTTCCAGGTCCCTGGAAACAAGGACTTTGACAGTGAAAGAAACTGACACACTCTCCCTACCTACAGTTTTCTGTCCCTAGAAAAAATGTTTTTTTTAAGCACAATTTAGCACAAGGAGAATTACCTCACTGTCCTTCCAGGTCCCTGGAAACAAGGACTTTGACAGTGAAAGAAACTGACACACTCTCCCTACCTACAGTTTTCTGTCCCTAGAAAAAATGTTTTTTTTAAGCACAATTTAGCACAAGGAGAATTACCTCACTGTCCTTCCAGGTCCCTGGAAACAAGGACTTTGACAGTGAAAGAAACTGACACACTCTCCCTACCTACAGTTTTCTGTCCCTAGAAAAAATGTTTTTTTTAAGCACAATTTAGCACAAGGAGAATTACCTCACTGTCCTTCCAGGTCCCTGGAAACAAGGACTTTGACAGTGAAAGAAACTGACACACTCTCCCTACCTACAGTTTTCTGTCCCTAGAAAAAATGTTTTTTTTAAGCACAATTTAGCACAAGGAGAATTACCTCACTGTCCTTCCAGGTCCCTGGAAACAAGGACTTTGACAGTGAAAGAAACTGACACACTCTCCCTACCTACAGTTTTCTGTCCCTAGAAAAAATGTTTTTTTTTAAGCACAATTTAGCACAAGGAGAATTACCTCACTGTCCTTCCAGGTCCCTGGAAACAAGGACTTTGACAGTGAAAGAAACTGACACACTCTCCCTACCTACAGTTTTCTGTCCCTAGAAAAAATGTTTTTTTTTAAGCACAATTTAGCACAAGGAGAATTACCTCACTGTCCTTCCAGGTCCCTGGAAACAAGGACTTTGACAGTGAAAGAAACTGACACACTCTCCCTACCTACAGTTTTCTGTCCCTAGAAAAAATGTTTTTTTTAAGCACAATTTAGCACAAGGAGAATTCACTCACTGTCCTTCCAGGTCCCTGGAAACAAGGACTTTGACAGTGAAAGAAACTGACACACTCTCCCTACCTACAGTTTTCTGTCCCTAGAAAAAATGTTTTTTTTAAGCACAATTTAGCACAAGGAGAATTACCTCACTGTCCTTCCAGGTCCCTGGAAACAAGGACTTTGACAGTGAAAGAAACTGACACACTCTCCCTACCTACAGTTTTCTGTCCCTAGAAAAAATGTTTTTTTTAAGCACAATATAGCACAAGGAGAATTCACTCACTGTCCTTCCAGGTCCCTGGAAACAAGGACTTTGACAGTGAAAGAAACTGACACACTCTCCCTACCTACAGTTTTCTGTCCCTAGAAAAAATGTTTTTTTTAAGCACAATTTAGCACAAGGAGAATTACCTCACTGTCCTTCCAGGTCCCTGGAAACAAGGACTTTGACAGTGAAAGAAACTGACACACTCTCCCTACCTACAGTTTTCTGTCCCTAGAAAAAATGTTTTTTTTAAGCACAATTTAGCACAAGGAGAATTACCTCACTGTCCTTCCAGGTCCCTGGAAACAAGGACTTTGACAGTGAAAGAAACTGACACACTCTCCCTACCTACAGTTTTCTGTCCCTAGAAAAAATGTTTTTTTTAAGCACAATTTAGCACAAGGAGAATTACCTCACTGTCCTTCCAGGTCCCTGGAAACAAGGACTTTGACAGTGAAAGAAACTGACACACTCTCCCTACCTACAGTTTTCTGTCCCTAGAAAAAATGTTTTTTTTAAGCACAATATAGCACAAGGAGAATTCACTCACTGTCCTTCCAGGTCCCTGGAAACAAGGACTTTGACAGTGAAAGAAACTGACACACTCTCCCTACCTACAGTTTTCTGTCCCTAGAAAAAATGTTTTTTTTAAGCACAATTTAGCACAAGGAGAATTACCTCACTGTCCTTCCAGGTCCCTGGAAACAAGGACTTTGACAGTGAAAGAAACTGACACACTCTCCCTACCTACAGTTTTCTGTCCCTAGAAAAAATGTTTTTTTTAAGCACAATTTAGCACAAGGAGAATTACCTCACTGTCCTTCCAGGTCCCTGGAAACAAGGACTTTGACAGTGAAAGAAACTGACACACTCTCCCTACCTACAGTTTTCTGTCCCTAGAAAAAATGTTTTTTTTAAGCACAATTTAGCACAAGGAGAATTACCTCACTGTCCTTCCAGGTCCCTGGAAACAAGGACTTTCACAGTGAAAGAAACTGACACACTCTCCCTACCTACAGTTTTCTGTCCCTAGAAAAAATGTTTTTTTTAAGCACAATATAGCACAAGGAGAATTACCTCACTGTCCTTCCAGGTCCCTGGAAACAAGGACTTTGACAGTGAAAGAAACTGACACACTCTCCCTACCTACAGTTTTCTGTCCCTAGAAAAAATGTTTTTTTTAAGCACAATTTAGCACAAGGAGAATTACCTCACTGTCCTTCCAGGTCCCTGGAAACAAGGACTTTGACAGTGAAAGAAACTGACACACTCTCCCTACCTACAGTTTTCTGTCCCTAGAAAAAATGTTTTTTTTAAGCACAATTTAGCACAAGGAGAATTACCTCACTGTCCTTCCAGGTCCCTGGAAACAAGGACTTTGGCAGTGAAAGAAACTGACACACTCTCCCTACCTACAGTTTTCTGTCCCTAGAAAAAATGTTTTTTTTAAGCACAATTTAGCACAAGGAGAATTACCTCACTGTCCTTCCAGGTCCCTGGAAACAAGGACTTTGACAGTGAAAGAAACTGACACACTCTCCCTACCTACAGTTTTCTGTCCCTAGAAAAAATGTTTTTTTTAAGCACAATTTAGCACAAGGAGAATTACCTCACTGTCCTTCCAGGTCCCTGGAAACAAGGACTTTGACAGTGAAAGAAACTGACACACTCTCCCTACCTACAGTTTTCTGTCCCTAGAAAAAATGTTTTTTTTAAGCACAATTTAGCACAAGGAGAATTACCTCACTGTCCTTCCAGGTCCCTGGAAACAAGGACTTTGACAGTGAAAGAAACTGACACACTCTCCCTACCTACAGTTTTCTGTCCCTAGAAAAAATGTTTTTTTTAAGCACAATTTAGCACAAGGAGAATTACCTCACTGTCCTTCCAGGTCCCTGGAAACAAGGACTTTGACAGTGAAAGAAACTGACACACTCTCCCTACCTACAGTTTTCTGTCCCTAGAAAAAATGTTTTTTTTAAGCACAATATAGCACAAGGAGAATTCACTCACTGTCCTTCCAGGTCCCTGGAAACAAGGACATTGACAGTGAAAGAAACTGACACACTCTCCCTACCTACAGTTTTCTGTCCCTAGAAAAAATGTTTTTTTTAAGCACAATTTAGCACAAGGAGAATTACCTCACTGTCCTTCCAGGTCCCTGGAAACAAGGACTTTGGCAGTGAAAGAAACTGACACACTCTCCCTACCTACAGTTTTCTGTCCCTAGAAAAAATGTTTTTTTTAAGCACAATTTAGCACAAGGAGAATTACCTCACTGTCCTTCCAGGTCCCTGGAAACAAGGACTTTGACAGTGAAAGAAACTGACACACTCTCCCTACCTACAGTTTTCTGTCCCTAGAAAAAATGTTTTTTTTAAGCACAATTTAGCACAAGGAGAATTACCTCACTGTCCTTCCAGGTCCCTGGAAACAAGGACTTTGACAGTGAAAGAAACTGACACACTCTCCCTACCTACAGTTTTCTGTCCCTAGAAAAAATGTTTTTTTTAAGCACAATATAGCACAAGCACAAAACACACTGACACTCTCCCTACCTATCCTTCTCTTTCCCTAAACTAAAGGAATCCAGGTTAAGCAAGAAAGAAATAAAAGTCACTGTCCCTGCCTATGCTGCTCTATCCCTGCTCCGGAACACACTACACTAGGCCGCCGTGCTGGCGGCCTTTTATAGTGTGGGGCGTGTACTAAACCCCCTCAGCAATAATTGGCCACAGGCATCCTGCCTGTGGCCAATCATTGCTCTCCTCGCTGCCGGCGCTGTGATTGGCCAAGCATGCGGGGTCACAGTGCATGCTTGGCCAATCACAGCGCCTGGATGACACTGCGATGGCGTAGTGCATTGTGGGCCGTTCGCGTCACTCGAATTTGGCGCGAACGGCCCAAATCGTTCGATCTTCGTCGAACGATCGAACAGCCGATGTTCAAGTCGAACGTATGTTCGACTCGAACACGAAGCTCATCCCTATTTAGCAGTCAGACTGACGGAGCACGTGTGGTTCATTCAATCATACTGTCTGAGAAGCATGATTGGTTATGACAAACATGATCAATTTTCTTTCAGAAATAGAATATTTAGGAAAGCCCAACCTAAAATGTTTTTTGCAAAATTAAAGCAGTTATAAGTGAAGTTTTAGTAAAAGAAAAATATAAAAGAAAAATACAATAATCTGGTAAGATTATTACTTTTACAAACTTTAATTTAGTCACAGGATAAAGAGGAGGACGATGAAATTTTGTCTTAGTTAGAATCAGTACAGACTGATAATGGAGATAAAATTCATTGTAAAAATAATTGATTCCAACAATAATGTATGAAGTTATTTTTAAATGAAAATATTTATTTTTGCATATCCAGGTACTTGACTGATTGAATTGTTTTTACATGTCCATTACTAAAACCATGGCTGAGCGATTTTGAAATCAGGTTTTTTCTAACTGCAGTATGATCTAACCTGTTTCCAAATATTTAGGGACATACACAATTTTTTTGTTTGTCTTTCAGAAGCTAAATGCCTAATGTTATAATGGTTTGGGGGTAATGCCTGTGTACAAATGAATTCTTCTAAATTTAGACTTTGCCTAGACATGTGCCTAATGTGATTTTTGGTCTGGACACATGTAAGAAGTGTATTCAGGAGATCTGTTTGGTTTAAGAACGATGACATAGTGTCATATTTATAAAGAGTACTTACCTTCTGTGTAGTAACGGAACGACGTTTCATAAGGGTTGCTAGGTTTTGAATGTTCTAGTGTCATTTAAATGTTGAACTTTGCTTAGAGTTTGCATAGAAATGTATGTCCATATTAATCGCATTATCGCATACTACCAAGTGATTTCGTAGTGGGTTTTAAAGAACCGATTCAGATTGGGCTGATAGTGGCCCGACCAGAGTAGTACAGGACCTTATAGCCACGCTCTCTTCTGTCTGGGGTGCCCCTGTCTGCAAAAGTATTTTCGCTGTCATTGCTTTAGATTACCTGAAGCCATACAGCTCATTTCGCCCCTAGTCATGCTAAGGCCCTACATGTAATAAAGGCGATCAGTACTGTTCCTGTCTTTTTGCCTGTTATGGAAAGCCCTTTTGCCTTATCTGAGATGCTGGGCCCCGCCTTATGGGTGTTGACACGAACTCATGGATTCTACATGGATTCTATAACCACCCTATTGGTTGTTATTTACCCTGTTGCTAGAGGTGGCCCATCCTGTCTGCCCAAGCCCTGCTGGACTAAACTTCTGACTTTGTCCTGGCCCTTCCCCTTCTGCTGCATGCCCCTCACGATATTTGCCTTTCTGTATCAGGTGCAACTCAAGTGTTTGTCCTATGGTTGCGATACAGTTTCCTCATGCCTGACGGTGTGACTCTACTTCGATGCCAGTGTCTCTACCCTGCTACTCTCCTTCCTCTTGTCCAAGGGGGTATTACATGTCTCTGGACGAACAGGAAGAAGAGAACGCAGACCTACCTGAGATGGAGATAGACATGATTGCTTTGACCTTATGAAGGTGGAAACCACCCGTCTACCCTCTGTTCTGGATGCCCCGATCCCAATGCCTCAACTCACCTTATAGCAGTACAGGTGTCACGGTCTGGAGTCAGGCTCAGAGGCCAGTAGCTATAGCAGCAGAGCAGGTATTCACACAGGTCACCCTGGCTGATGACACGGGTTTACCTGAGGTGCGGGGTCTAAGCACTGACCAGTATTCACCAGGGCTCCTAAAGGTGGAGATGGGCTTCGCTGCGTGTCAGTGCCAGGTCGCGGTCCTCAGATTAGCCCCACCAGGGGGTGAGCAAGCCAGGGTCCAGAAACAGATAATACAGGTAGGGATCAAGCAGAAGCGTAGTCGGGGACGAGCCAAAAGTCGGTAACAGATAGTTGCAGGTTGGGATTCAGCAGAAGCGTAGTCGGGGACGAGCCAAAAGTCGGTAGTGAGTGGTAGCAAAGATGCGGTCAGCAGCAGTAGACAGGAGCAAGATATTGGCTGGTGAAGACACAATATTCTGGCAACCAGGAAGTGCAGGGACATGGCTTAAATCAGGAAGTTCCTGGGAGGAGCAAAGGGTTCAAGGTTCAAGGCAAACAAGATTCAAGACAAGAAAGATCATTCAAGGAATTGTCTAATGAACTATCCAAGGAGCTGTCCAGCATTCCAGGTGGCTCAGCAAGTAGAGTCACCACCAGTAGGGATGAGCTTCGTGTTCGAGTCGAACATACGTTCGACTCGAACATCGGCTGTTCGATCGTTCGACGAAGATCGAACGATTTGGGCCGTTCGCGCCAAATTCGAGTGACGCGAACGGCCCACAATGCACTACGCCATCGCAGTGTCATCCAGGCGCTGTGATTGGCCAAGCATGCACTGTGACCCCGCATGCTTGGCCAATCACAGCGCCGGCAGCGAGGAGAGCAATGATTGGCCACAGGCAGGATGCCTGTGGCCAATTATTGCTGAGGGTGTTTAGTACACGCCCCACACTATAAAAGGCCGCCAGCACGGCGGCCTAGTGTAGTGTGTTCCGGAGCAGGGATAGAGCAGCATAGGCAGGGACAGTGACTGTTATTTCTTTCTTGCTTAACCTGGATTCCTTTAGTTTAGGGAAAGAGAAGGATAGGTAGGGAGAGTGTCAGTGTGTTTTGTGCTTGTGCTATAGTGTGCTTAAAAAAAACATTTATTCTAGGGACAGAAAACTGTAGGTAGGGACAGTGTCAGTTTCTTTCACTCTGCAAGTCCTTGTTTCCAGGGACCTGGAAGGACAGTGAGTGAATTGTCCTTGTGCTATATTGTGCTTAAAAAAAACATTTATTCTAGGGACAGAAAACTGTAGGTAGGGAGAGTGTCAGTTTATTTCACTCTGCAAGTCCTTGTTTCCAGGGACCTGTAAGGACAGTGAGTGAATTGTCCTTGTGCTATATTGTGATTAAAAAAAACATTTTTTCTAGGGACAGAAAACTGTAGGTAGGGAGAGTGTTTTTTTTCTTTCACTCTGCAAGTCCTTGTTTCCAGGGACCTGTAAGGACAGTGAGTGAATTGTCCTTGTGCTATATTGTGATTAAAAAAAACATTTTTTCTAGGGACAGAAAACTGTAGGTAGGGAGAGTGTTTTTTTTCTTTCACTCTGCAAGTCCTTGTTTCCAGGGACCTGTAAGGACAGTGAGTGAATTGTCCTTGTGCTATAGTGTGCTTAAAAAAAAACATTTATTCTAGGGACAGAAAACTGTAGGTAGGGACAGTGTCAGTTTCTTTCACTCTGCAAGTCCTTGTTTCCAGGGACCTGGAAGGACAGTGAGTGAATTGTCCTTGTGCTATATTGTGATTAAAAAAAACATTTTTTCTAGGGACAGAAAACTGTAGGTAGGGAGAGTGTTTTTTTTCTTTCACTCTGCAAGTCCTTGTTTCCAGGGACCTGTAAGGACAGTGAGTGAATTGTCCTTGTGCTATATTGTGATTAAAAAAAACATTTTTTCTAGGGACAGAAAACTGTAGGTAGGGAGAGTGTTTTTTTTCTTTCACTCTGCAAGTCCTTGTTTCCAGGGACCTGTAAGGACAGTGAGTGAATTGTCCTTGTGCTATATTGTGCTTAAAAAAAACATTTATTCTAGGGACAGAAAACTGTAGGTAGGGAGAGTGTCAGTTTATTTCACTCTGCAAGTCCTTGTTTCCAGGGACCTGGAAGGACAGTGAGTGAATTGTCCTTGTGCTATATTGTGATTAAAAAAAACATTTTTTCTAGGGACAGAAAACTGTAGGTAGGGAGAGTGTTTTTTTTCTTTCACTCTGCAAGTCCTTGTTTCCAGGGACCTGTAAGGACAGTGAGTGAATTGTCCTTGTGCTATATTGTGCTTAAAAAAAACATTTATTCTAGGGACAGAAAACTGTAGGTAGGGAGAGTGTCAGTTTATTTCACTCTGCAAGTCCTTGTTTCCAGGGACCTGTAAGGACAGTGAGTGAATTGTCCTTGTGCTATATTGTGATTAAAAAAAACATTTTTTCTAGGGACAGAAAACTGTAGGTAGGGAGAGTGTTTTTTTTCTTTCACTCTGCAAGTCCTTGTTTCCAGGGACCTGTAAGGACAGTGAGTGAATTGTCCTTGTGCTATATTGTGCTTAAAAAAAACATTTATTCTAGGGACAGAAAACTGTAGGTAGGGAGAGTGTCAGTTTATTTCACTCTGCAAGTCCTTGTTTCCAGGGACCTGTAAGGACAGTGAGTGAATTGTCCTTGTGCTATATTGTGATTAAAAAAAACATTTTTTCTAGGGACAGAAAACTGTAGGTAGGGAGAGTGTTTTTTTTCTTTCACTCTGCAAGTCCTTGTTTCCAGGGACCTGTAAGGACAGTGAGTGAATTGTCCTTGTGCTATATTGTGATTAAAAAAAACATTTTTTCTAGGGACAGAAAACTGTAGGTAGGGAGAGTGTTTTTTTTCTTTCACTCTGCAAGTCCTTGTTTCCAGGGACCTGTAAGGACAGTGAGTGAATTGTCCTTGTGCTATAGTGTGCTTAAAAAAAACATTTATTCTAGGGACAGAAAACTGTAGGTAGGGACAGTGTCAGTTTCTTTCACTCTGCAAGTCCTTGTTTCCAGGGACCTGGAAGGACAGTGAGTGAATTGTCCTTGTGCTATATTGTGATTAAAAAAAACATTTTTTCTAGGGACAGAAAACTGTAGGTAGGGAGAGTGTTTTTTTTCTTTCACTCTGCAAGTCCTTGTTTCCAGGGACCTGTAAGGACAGTGAGTGAATTGTCCTTGTGCTATATTGTGATTAAAAAAAACATTTTTTCTAGGGACAGAAAACTGTAGGTAGGGAGAGTGTTTTTTTTCTTTCACTCTGCAAGTCCTTGTTTCCAGGGACCTGTAAGGACAGTGAGTGAATTGTCCTTGTGCTATATTGTGCTTAAAAAAAACATTTATTCTAGGGACAGAAAACTGTAGGTAGGGAGAGTGTCAGTTTATTTCACTCTGCAAGTCCTTGTTTCCAGGGACCTGGAAGGACAGTGAGTGAATTGTCCTTGTGCTATATTGTGATTAAAAAAAACATTTTTTCTAGGGACAGAAAACTGTAGGTAGGGAGAGTGTTTTTTTTCTTTCACTCTGCAAGTCCTTGTTTCCAGGGACCTGTAAGGACAGTGAGTGAATTGTCCTTGTGCTATATTGTGCTTAAAAAAAACATTTATTCTAGGGACAGAAAACTGTAGGTAGGGAGAGTGTCAGTTTATTTCACTCTGCAAGTCCTTGTTTCCAGGGACCTGTAAGGACAGTGAGTGAATTGTCCTTGTGCTATATTGTGATTAAAAAAAACATTTTTTCTAGGGACAGAAAACTGTAGGTAGGGAGAGTGTTTTTTTTCTTTCACTCTGCAAGTCCTTGTTTCCAGGGACCTGTAAGGACAGTGAGTGAATTGTCCTTGTGCTATATTGTGCTTAAAAAAAACATTTATTCTAGGGACAGAAAACTGTAGGTAGGGAGAGTGTCAGTTTATTTCACTCTGCAAGTCCTTGTTTCCAGGGACCTGTAAGGACAGTGAGTGAATTGTCCTTGTGCTATATTGTGATTAAAAAAAACATTTTTTCTAGGGACAGAAAACTGTAGGTAGGGAGAGTGTTTTTTTTCTTTCACTCTGCAAGTCCTTGTTTCCAGGGACCTGTAAGGACAGTGAGTGAATTGTCCTTGTGCTATATTGTGATTAAAAAAAACATTTTTTCTAGGGACAGAAAACTGTAGGTAGGGAGAGTGTTTTTTTTCTTTCACTCTGCAAGTCCTTGTTTCCAGGGACCTGTAAGGACAGTGAGTGAATTGTCCTTGTGCTATAGTGTGCTTAAAAAAAACATTTATTCTAGGGACAGAAAACTGTAGGTAGGGACAGTGTCAGTTTCTTTCACTCTGCAAGTCCTTGTTTCCAGGGACCTGGAAGGACAGTGAGTGAATTGTCCTTGTGCTATATTGTGATTAAAAAAAACATTTTTTCTAGGGACAGAAAACTGTAGGTAGGGAGAGTGTTTTTTTTCTTTCACTCTGCAAGTCCTTGTTTCCAGGGACCTGTAAGGACAGTGAGTGAATTGTCCTTGTGCTATATTGTGATAAAAAAAAACATTTTTTCTAGGGACAGAAAACTGTAGGTAGGGAGAGTGTTTTTTTTCTTTCACTCTGCAAGTCCTTGTTTCCAGGGACCTGTAAGGACAGTGAGTGAATTGTCCTTGTGCTATATTGTGCTTAAAAAAAACATTTATTCTAGGGACAGAAAACTGTAGGTAGGGAGAGTGTCAGTTTATTTCACTCTGCAAGTCCTTGTTTCCAGGGACCTGGAAGGACAGTGAGTGAATTGTCCTTGTGCTATATTGTGATTAAAAAAAACATTTTTTCTAGGGACAGAAAACTGTAGGTAGGGAGAGTGTTTTTTTTCTTTCACTCTGCAAGTCCTTGTTTCCAGGGACCTGTAAGGACAGTGAGTGAATTGTCCTTGTGCTATATTGTGCTTAAAAAAAAACATTTATTCTAGGGACAGAAAACTGTAGGTAGGGAGAGTGTCAGTTTATTTCACTCTGCAAGTCCTTGTTTCCAGGGACCTGTAAGGACAGTGAGTGAATTGTCCTTGTGCTATATTGTGATTAAAAAAAACATTTTTTCTAGGGACAGAAAACTGTAGGTAGGGAGAGTGTTTTTTTTCTTTCACTCTGCAAGTCCTTGTTTCCAGGGACCTGTAAGGACAGTGAGTGAATTGTCCTTGTGCTATATTGTGATTAAAAAAAACATTTTTTCTAGGGACAGAAAACTGTAGGTAGGGAGAGTGTTTTTTTTCTTTCACTCTGCAAGTCCTTGTTTCCAGGGACCTGTAAGGACAGTGAGTGAATTGTCCTTGTGCTATAGTGTGCTTAAAAAAAACATTTATTCTAGGGACAGAAAACTGTAGGTAGGGACAGTGTCAGTTTCTTTCACTCTGCAAGTCCTTGTTTCCAGGGACCTGGAAGGACAGTGAGTGAATTGTCCTTGTGCTATATTGTGATTAAAAAAAACATTTTTTCTAGGGACAGAAAACTGTAGGTAGGGAGAGTGTTTTTTTTCTTTCACTCTGCAAGTCCTTGTTTCCAGGGACCTGTAAGGACAGTGAGTGAATTGTCCTTGTGCTATATTATGCTTAAAAAAAACATTTATTCTAGGGACAGAAAACTGTAGGTAGGGAGAGTGTCAGTTTATTTCACTCTGCAAGTCCTTGTTTCCAGGGACCTGGAAGGACAGTGAGTGAATTGTCCTTGTGCTATATTGTGATTAAAAAAAACATTTTTTCTAGGGACAGAAAACTGTAGGTATGGAGAGTGTTTTTTTTCTTTCACTCTGCAAGTCCTTGTTTCCAGGGACCTGGAAGGACAGTGAGTGAATTCTCCTTGTGCTATATTGTGCTTAAAAAAAACATTTATTCTAGGGACAGAAAACTGTAGGTAGGGAGAGTGTCAGTTTATTTCACTCTGCAAGTCCTTGTTTCCAGGGACCTGTAAGGACAGTGAGTGAATTGTCCTTGTGCTATATTGTGATTAAAAAAAACATTTTTTCTAGGGACAGAAAACTGTAGGTAGGGAGAGTGTTTTTTTTCTTTCACTCTGCAAGTCCTTGTTTCCAGGGACCTGTAAGGACAGTGAGTGAATTGTCCTTGTGCTATATTGTGCTTAAAAAAAATATTTTTTCTAGGGACAGAAAACTGTAGGTAGGGAGAGTGTCAGTTTCTTTCACTGTGAAAGTCCTTGTTTCAAGGGACAGAGAAGGACACCTGAAGGTAGCCCTTATTGCTTTTTTCCCATCTCCCTGCAGGCCATCTATTAGAATGTCTGGAAGGCAAACAAGGAGAGGCAGACAGTCAGGAGGCAATAAAAGAGGGCAAGCAGGCTCTGTGTCTGGGGGCAACAGTGCTGGTCGTGGACGCGGTGCATTGTCATCAGCACATGGCCATGGGACACGCTTGTCCTTCTTTTCGGCAGCTGGACATGTTGAGCCACATCATGCCGAAGACTTGGTAGAGTGGATGACCAAGCCCTCCTCCTCCTCCTCATCCTCTCTCACCCAGGCTCAGGGTACTGGAAAAGCAGCTGCCAAAGCGTCGTCTTCCCTGGTATCAATGTCAGACAAATCATCAGTCACTCCTTCCCTAGACCCACCATGTCCTCCTCCTGAGGAGTCCCCCGAACTGTTTCAGCACAGTGTTGGGTACATGCTCCAGGAGGATGCCCAGCGTTTCGAAGGGTCTGATGATGAAACCCAGCTAGAGGAAGGCAGTAGCGTGAGAGCAGACAGAGGGGATGCTCAAGAAGGACACCAATCTGGCAGTCATGTTCCAGCAGCTGCAGCATACTGCCAGATTGGCTCCAGTGATGAGGAGGGAGGGGATGATGAGGTCACTGACTCCACGTGGGTGCCTAATAGGAGAGAGGAGGAGGAGGAGGATGAGGAGGAGGCACATCTCCAACGAGGCAGGATGCCCTTTGGTGGCCAGCGTAAGGGCAGTACACCGACGGAATCACACCGCAGAGCTCCGCCTGTGCAGGGCGCTGCCTCTGCCCGTCATTCAAAAAGTTCTTTGGTGTGGGCCTTTTTTGAGGCTAGTGCATCAGATCGCACAGCTGCTGTTTGCAACATATGTCTCAAGCGTATATCGCGTGGCCAAAACATCAGCCGCTTGGGTACCACATGCCTGACCAGACATATGTTGACCTGCCATGCAGCTCGTTGGCAAGCCTACCTCAAAGACCCACACCAAAGAACAAAGCGGACCTCTCCTTGCACCGCATCAGCTGGGATCTCCAACCCCACTATAACTTCAGTCCTCTCTGAAACATGCACTGAGAGGAATGAAGGTGTAGAATTAGGTGTGTCACAGCCAAGTACTTGCGGCCACTCTGCTAGCAGTACACCGACGTCCGATTCTAGCAGGCAAATTTCCCTGCCCCAGCTGCTGGACCGTCGAAAGAAGTTCACTCCCAGCCATCCACATGCCCAGCGGTTGAATGCTAGCTTGGCTAAATTGCTAGCGCTTCAACTGCTGCCTTTTCAGTTGGTAGACTCGGCCCCCTTCCGTGAGTTTGTGCAATGTGCGGTTCCTCAGTGGCAGGTTCCCAAACGCCACTTTTTCTCACGGAAGGCTATTCCGGCTCTCTACCGGCATGTGGAAGGCAATGTCTTGGCCTCGCTGGACAGGGCGGTCAGCGGTAAGGTGCATATTACCGCTGACTCATGGTCCAGCAGGCATGGACAGGGACGTTACCTTTCTTTCACGGCCCATTGGGTCACTCTTTTGGCAGCTGGGAAGGATTCAGGACAAGGTGCAGTAGTGTTGGAGGTTGTCCCACCGCCACGCCTCCAAAATGCTACTACTGGTTGTGACACACCTCTCTCCTCCACCCCCTCCTCTTCTTCTTCCTCCATGGCCTCTTCCTGTGGTTTGTCCTATGAACCAGCGGTGCTCCGTAGCCGTTCACGGGGCTACGCAAGTACGCAGGCAAAAAGATGCCATGCCGTGCTTGCGCTGGTGTGTTTGGGGGACAGAAGCCACACTGGGGCAGAGGTCCTGTCTGCTCTGCAGGGCCAGGCCGAGAGGTGGTTGACGCCACGCCAGCTTAAGCCAGGAATGGTGGTTTGCGACAATGGCACCAACCTCCTCTCCGCCCTCCGACAGGGACAACTGACCCATGTGCCCTGTGTGGCTCACGTCCTTAACCTGGTGGTGCAGCGCTTCTTGGGCAGGTACCCGGGCTTACAGGATGTCCTGAGGCAGGCCAGGAAAGTCTGTGTGCATTTCCGCAGATCTTATAATGCCAGTGCTCGCCTGGCTGAGCTGCAAAAGGAGTTGAACCTGCCCAAGAACCGCCTTATATGTGACATGCCCACCAGGTGGAACTCAACGTTGGCCATGCTGCAGCGGCTGCACACGCAGCAGAGGGCCATCAATGAGTACCTGTGCGACTACGGCACCAGGACAGGGTCAGGGGAGCTTGGTTTTTTTTCTCCACGCCAGTGGGGCATGATCAGGGATGCATGCACTGTCCTGGCACCATTTGAGGAGGCCACGAGGATGGTGAGCAGTGACAGTGCATGCATCAGTGACACTGTACCTCTTGTCCACCTGTTGGAGCACACGCTGCGTGGAATAATGGACAGGGCACTTGAGGCAGAACAGAGGCAGGAAGAGGAGGACTTCCTTGCCTCTCAAGGCCCCCTTTACCCAGACAGTGTTCCTTCTGTCCCACCCATCGCACAGGAAGAGGAGGAGGAGGAGGAGGAGGAGGAGGATTGTGTCAGCATGGAGGTGGAGGCTGGCACTCAGCATCATCAGCAGCAGTCTTTTAGGGATGATTTACAGTCCCAAGAAACCAGTGGACTTGTACGTGGCTGGGAGGAGGTGGCTGCGGATCATGTCGTCCTTAGTGACCCAGAGGACTCCGGAGCGAATGCCTCAGCAAACCTACGCTGCATGGCCTCCCTGATCCTGCAAAGTCTGCGGAAGGATCCTCGTATTCTTTGGATCAAGGAGAGGGACCATTACTGGCTGGCCACTCTCCTTGATCCACGGTACAAGGGTAAGGTTGCGGACCTTATGTTACCGTCGCAGAGGGAGCAGAGGATGAGACAACTCCGGGAGGCCTTGCAGAAAGGTCTGTGCAACGCGTTCCCAGAGACTGGGAGGTTGCAAACTCCTGGTCCTGGACAACGAGTTGCTGAGGCTTCGGCCAGTCAAAGAAGGAGCGGTGGGGAAGGTGGCCGTCTGACCGATGCGTTCAGACAATTCTTTAGTCCGCAGCCCCAAAGTATGATCGGTTCCAGCAACCATCGCCAGCGTCTGATAAACATGGTGCAGGAATATCTAGGGGCAAGGTCAGACTTGGACACCTTCCCCACCGAAAATCCTCTGGCTTACTGGGTCTTGAGGATGGATCACTGGCCAGAGCTTGCACAGTATGCAATTGAGCTACTGGCCTGTCCTGCATCCAGCGTTCTTTCGGAACGCACATTCAGTGCTGCTGGAGGATTTGTCACGGATCACAGGGTGCGCCTGTCCACCGACTCGGTTGATCGACTGACTTTCATCAAGATGAACCAGTCTTGGATCACCACCAGCTACCACACACCTGATGCTGATATAACAGACTAATTGATTTTAACATGTCACATCCCTTCAAGACTGATGCTGATGCTGAGTGCCTGTGCTGTTATGTTGACTGGCTATCCTCCTCCTCCGAGTCCTCAATGATACGATTGATGATGATAGCTTGTAAGATCATTTTTGTTTATGGGTGCCGCCACCAGTGCCTAACGCCCAATTTTTCAGCCCCTGTTTAACAGGGGCGTGTAATTACAATTTTTGAAGCAATACTTTGCAACAGGGCTCATTGCTGTGCTCCAAGTACAGTATCTGTGAGGAGTTGCAGTGTTGTGCCACCAGTGCCTAAGGCCCAATTTTTCAGCCCCTGTTTAACAGGGGCGTGTCATTACAATTTTTGAAGCAATACTTTGCAACAGGGCTCATTGCTGTGCTCCAAGTACAGTATCTGTGAGGAGTTGCAGTGTTGTGCCACCAGTGCCTAAGGCCCAATTTTTCAGCCCCTGTTTAACAGGGGCGTGTCATTACAATTTTTGAAGCAATACTTTGCAACAGGGCTCATTGCTGTGCTCCAAGTACAGTATCTGTGAGGGGTTGCAGTGTTGTGCCACCAGTGCCTAAGGCCCAATTTTTCAGCCCCTGTTCAACAGGGGCATGTAATTACAATTCTTGATCTAATAATTCACAGCAGGGCCCATTGCTGCACCCACCAAGAGTAACTGTCAGGGCTTACAGTGTTGTGGCACCAGCACCACCATCAAAGGCCCAATTTTTACTACCACTGTTCAACAATTATATGTAATTAAAATTCCTGATATAATAGTTGACAGCAGGGCGTTCCAGCACCAACCAAGAGTAACTGCGAGTGCTTACAGTGTTGTGCCAACACCAACAACTAAGGGGCCTATTTCTGCAGAGTATATACGGCAGGTCCCTACTTTCAAACATCCAACTTACAAACGACTCCTACTTGCAAACGCAAGAAGACAACAGGAAGTGAGAGGAAATCTACCACTAGGAAGGAAAATTCTCTCCTGTAAGAATAAATATGGGAGAAAGGTGTCTCCTCTGTACTGATGCTTTATCAGCAATCCTTGTTTCAAGAAAAAGACCACATTTCAAAAAGAGTTGTCATTGGGACGGAAAGTGAGGTGAAATGT
Source organism: Rana muscosa (assembly GCA_029206835.1). Lineage (NCBI taxonomy): Eukaryota > Metazoa > Chordata > Amphibia > Anura > Ranidae > Rana > Rana muscosa. Next base: position 85,440,681 of record CM055124.1, read on the forward strand.
TCTGAACAGGGGCACAGACAGCAAAACAAATGTTACAGGGGTGATAACCCTTACCTATGTTTTCCAAAAAGTTTAAAAATAGATTTTTGGTCTGGAGCTACACTTCAACAATGTACCTGTTCAAAATTACAAACAGACTCTACATAAGAACAAACCTACAGTCCCTGTCTTGTATGCACCGCCTGTATAGGGCTGTTCAGAGTATATAGGGCCTTTTTTATTTTATGTGCGGGGTTCCCCTTAATATCCATACAAGACCCAAAGGGGCTGGTAATGGGCTGGGGTAGGGGGGGGGGGTCATGGGGTAGCTATGCCATTTTTCTTAAAGAATTTCATCCATATTACCGGGACCAGACATTACATTAAAGCCGCAAGCAGTTTTAAATGGCTTTTTTTTCCTTTAGAAGTGTCATTTTGTGCAGGGACAGTTCTAAACACGGGAAACACGTGGCACTTCACAGGCATACTTTAGACACCCCCCAGGTACGATATTTAAAGGAATATTTGACTTTTTTTTTTTCACTTTATGCATCATTAAAATGACTGCTCCCGAAAAACGACCGTTTTTAAAACTTCTTTTTGCATTGATACATGTCCCCTGGTGCAGAACCCGGGTTCCCAAACCCTTTTTAGGACAATAACATGCATAATAGTTGTTATAATTAGCACTTTAGAATTCGAACGTTCGCATCCATTGTATTTAATAGGGTTCTAATGTTCGTTCGAACTTTCGGTCCGTTCGCGGGTTCTGGTGCGAACCGAACCCGGGGGTGTTCGGCTCATCACTAACCACCAGACACACCAGAGGTCCCAGGTTCAAGCCCAGGTCCTAACAGTACTCCCCTCTTTCCAGGATGTCCCCTGGACGTCTTAGGGCCAGGTTTCTGAGGAAACCTCTGGTGGAATTGCCTTGTTAATCTAGGGGCATGAACATTCTTTTCAGGCTCCCAAGAATTTTCTTCTGGCCCATATCCTTCCCATTGAACCAAATATTGCAATTTGTTCCTAGAGATCCTGGAGTCAAGAATTTTTCCCACCACATATTCTTCTTCACCCTGTACCTCAACAGGTGGAGGAGGAGGATGAATTCTTCCAGAAAAAGTATTTTCATGAAACTGCTTGAGTAGCGATATATGAAAAACAGGGTGAATCTTCATATTGTCAGGAAGTTTTAGGCGAAAAGTGACCGGGTTGATTTGAGCAGAAATCTCAAAAGGTCCCATAAACTTTTGACCCAACTTAGCACTTGGAACCTGAACCTTTAAATTTTTGGTAGATAACCAAACTTTGTCACCTACCTGAAAGGTGGGAATAGACCTACGGTGTCTGTCAGCTGCCTTCTTGTAATAATCCTGCGCCTCCTTCAATGTATCAGTCAATCTCTCCTGGGTCTCATGTAATGAAGTTAGTCTGTTGGTAACAGCAGGAATTGAAGTTGAGATAGGGAGATCAGGAATAAAAACTGGATGATACCCAGTGTTTAAGAAAAATGGGCTTTGAGAAGTGGAGCTATGTTTAGAGTTATTATAAACAAACTCTGCCGTAGGAAGGTAGTCCACCAAGTCATCCTGGAGATAACTCACAAAACATCGAAAGTATTGCTCTAGAGTTTGATTGGTCCTTTCGGTCTGACTATTAGACTGTGGATGAAAAGCTGAGGACAGATTAATTGTTACACCCAAAGCTGAGCAAAAACTTCTCCAAAATTTTGAGGTAAACTGTACCCCTCTGTCAGACACCACATCATCAGGAATTCCATGAAGTTTAAAAACTTCTCTAACCATTACCTCAGCAGTATGTTCGGTGGAGGGTACCTACTTAACTGGAATAAAATGAGCCATCTTAGTGAGACGGTCAACGACTACCAGAATGGTTGTCATCCCTTTTGAAAGAGGAAGGTCGACCACAAAGTCCATAGAAATTGACCCCCATGGCCTAGATGGAACAGGCAGTGGTAGAAGTAACCCCAGAGGAAAAGATCGGGGTGTCTTATTGCGAGCGCAGGTTAGACATGAAGCCACATATCTCTTTACATCTTTCTTGTACCCAGGCCACCAGAAGGAACGTGATAAGAGTTCTTCTGTCTTAGAAACTCCAAAATGACCAGCAAGTTTAGAGTCGTGTACCAACCTGAGGGCTTCTACCCGAACTGATTCAGGTACATAGAGGCAAGGCGCTTGAGTCCAAAAACCATTATTGTACTTGAGGTTTATGTCTTTAGGAGGGTTATTAAGAAGCGGGTCATTCTCATACCCCTCCTTGAGGAGATTAAGAAATGTCTTTGAACTCGTGGCCCCTAGAAAGTTCTTTGGAGACAGGATTGTACATTCAGAGTTGCTTTCCTGGAGAGGCCCAGGCAACATCCGTGATAGGGCATCTGCCTTACCATTCCTTGACCCAGGGCGTTATGAGATAACAAAATTGAACCTGGAGAAGAAAAGGGTCCAACGTGCTTGTCTAGATGACAACCTTTTAGCAGACCTAATAAATTCTAAATTTCTATGATCGGTGAGAACGGTTACAGGGTGCTGTCATGGAGATCCTGCCAGAAGCAGGCATCCCGGTCTTCCTGATTCTCGGTTGTGCATGCTCCGCCCTGCAGGTGGCGCCAGAGGGGCTATTTAAACCTGTCAATCGCAGACAGTCCCTGCTGTCTGCTCTACAGCGTTGAGTACCTGAAAACCTGATCTGAAGACTTACCTGTGTTTGACCCGGCCTGCCTGTGACTTCTCCAATTTTCTGCCTGCATCCGACCCCTGGCTTGTTGTGACCTCTCCTCTGTCTGATCCCTCTGTACCTTGCTGCCAGACAGTTAACCGACCCGGCTTGTCTGACCAAGCTCACTGTTCCTAGTTCCGGTCCAGTCTGCTAAGCTGATCCAGTTTGCTGAGTTCCTGTGTTCCTGGTTCCGGTCCAGTCTGCTAAGCTGATCCAGTTTGCTGAGTTCCTGTGTTCCTAGTTCCGGTTCAGTCTGCTAAGCTGATCCAGTTTGCTGAGTTCCTGTGTTCCTGGTTCCGGTCCAGTCTGCTGAACGATTCCAGTTTGCTGAGTGTTCCTGATTCCAGTTCTACCTGCTGTGTTCCAGTGTGCCTACCAAGTCTGCATAACTACCTTCACCTTGGTTGATCCTGCCAGGCACTCGTACCCCTCCTACCTCCGCGCCTGCTGTTACCTTACCAGGGGCCGCTGGTGGGAGCCGTAAGGTAGGCCTTCCTCTGCAAGTCCGGGCTCATCACCGCTAGGTACGTGACAGTAGCAGACAGCCATGTCTGAGCCCGAGCAGGGAGCCTCACCTATGGAGGAACTATGTCGGCACCTGGCAGGATTGGCTGAAGCGGTCAAGAACCTCCAGCAAGGCTACACCCATCTGGAAGAACAAGTGCGGGTCCTCTCCAACCCCTCTGGAGCCCAAGGGGGATCCCATACCTCTACCTCCACTGCTGGGGCAGGATCCTCACCCACAGTTGTCATGCTTCCTCCGGAGCCCAGGGTCCCTACACCCGAAAAATTCTCCGGGGATCGAAGCAAGTTTAGGGCTTTTCGTAATTCCTGCGAACTCTACTTCGCCCTGCAGCCTTGCACCTTCTCCTTGGAAGACACCAAGGTGGGCTTTGTGATGTCCCTGCTTTCCGGAGACCCTCAGAGCTGGGCCCACCATCTCTTGGAACGGAAAGATATGGCGTTAAACAACCTTACTGCCTTCTTCGACGCCATGGCTCAGCTAAATGAAGATTCCCAGCTCTCAGTAACCACAGAGACCGCCTTGCGCACCCTTCAGCAGGGGCGCAGAGCAGCAGAGGACTACGTAGCGGAATTTAGACGGTGGAGCGCAGATACCAGTTGGAACGACGCCGCCCTCCGCCATCAGTTCCGCATAGGTCTGTCCGACCCTCTGAAGGATGAGCTCGCTAGGGTTGGCATACCACCAACCCTGAATTCACTAATTGACTTAACAATCCAGATCGACCGACGTCTCAGGGAACGAAGGGCTGAGAGGTCCACGGGCTTCTCCCGCCCGACCTGGATGCTTCCCCGGGCTCCCAGCCATCTGCACCCAGCACCTGTTGCACCTCCAGCCGCTACATCTGACATACCCGAGCCCATGCAGCTCGGAGTGCTTCGTCCTTCCCTCACCCAACAGGAACGCCAACGTCGCCGAGTGAACAATTTGTGCCTGTACTGTGGGGAACCCGGACACTTCATTATAAATTGTCCCCTGAAACTTCGTAAGTGTCTTTCAGTATCTTCTGACACTACCAACCCACAGGCCAAGTCCACATCTCACCTTGCTCTCTCTGTCTCGTTACAGCTCCCAGGAAGGACTCTGCAAGTGCCCGCCATTATTGATTCCGGGGCTTGCAGCTGCTTTATGGACTCAGCCTTTGCCATCAAGCACCAGATCCCTCTTGTCACCAAGACCCATGGACTATGTGTGCATTTGGCTGATGGGTCCATCATTAAGTCTGGACCAGTGGTCCAAGAGACCGCCCCTTTACCCGCTACCATCTCCACCATCTCCGGAACCCACCAAGAATACTTACGCCTGGACATTATCTCTTCCCCATTGTTCCCTGTGATCCTTGGTATACCTTGGCTACAGGTCCACAACCCTACCATCAACTGGGCCACGGGGTTGGTGACCTTTTCTTCTCCTTACTGCCAGCATTCCTGCGGGACACTCAAAACCCCTGGGCCGGCCACCCTCTTATGTATCAATACGGAGGCTGGAATACGGCAATCCATCCCTGAGGTCTACCATGACTTTCTTGATGTGTTTAGCAAACAAGGGGCAGAGACTCTACCACCTCATCGGGCCTATGATTGCCCCATTGACCTACTTCCCGGAGCGGCAATTCCGTTTGGCAGGATCTTCCCGTTAACAGAGGTAGAACAGGGGGCACTAAAAGACTATATCGATGAAAACCTACAGAAAGGGTTCATTCGTCCGTCTACATCTCCAGCCGGTGCAGGCATCTTTTTCGTAGAGAAGAAGGATCATACCCTTCGACCCTGTGTGGACTATCGTGAATTAAATAAAATCACAGTAAAAAAACGCTACCCTCTCCCCTTGGTACTGGAACTATTTCAGAGACTGGGAACAGCCATCATTTTTACCAAACTTGATCTCCGCAGAGCCTACAATTTGGTCCGCATCAAGGAGGGGGATGAGTGGAAGACCGCTTTCCGCACCCGATTCGGACATTTCGAGTACCGGGTAATGCCCTTCGGGTTGTGCAACGCCCCTGCCACTTTCCAGTATTTCATTAACGATGTACTCCGGGACTTCCTAGATCTCTTTGTCATTGTCTACCTGGATGATATACAAATTTTTTCTTCCTCCCTTGATTCCCACCGCAGGCACGTCAGAAGTGTGTTGGCTCGGCTTCGCCAGCATGGCCTGTATGCGAAGGCCGAGAAGTGTGAATTTGAGCTGGAAAGTATATCGTTCTTGGGACTAATTATCTCCAGCGAGGGCATCAAAATGGACCCTCAAAAGATTGCTGCAATCCTGGACTGGCCAGTCCCGGCGGACAAGAAGGGGATCCAACGTTTCGTTGGATTCGCCAACTTCTACCGCAAATTCATCAGAGGGTTCTCAGCCATCATCGCACCCATCACCCAGTTGACCAAACAAGGGATCCATTTCCACTGGTCCCCTGAGGCCCAAAAGGCCTTTGAGGCCCTGAAGGGTCTCTTTACCTCTGCCTCTATCTTGAAGCACCCAGGTTCCTCATTACCGTTCGTTCTGGAGGTAGACGCCTCGGAAATTGCGGTAGGAGCAATACTGTCCCAAAGACAGGGGACCAGAGCCTTGCTCCACCCAGTAGCTTTTTTCTCTCGCAAGTTATCTGCGGCAGAGAGGAACTACGACGTGGGGGATCGGGAATTGCTGGCGATCAAGTCCGCATTAGAGGAGTGGCGTTATCTGTTGGAGGGGGCTGCCCATCCGATTCTGATATTCACCGACCACAAGAACCTGGAGTACCTGAAGGCAGCGAAAAGGCTAAAACCACGACAAGCCAGGTGGGCGCTTTTCTTCTCCCGGTTCTCCTTCCATGTCACTTACCGTCCCGGTTCCAAGAACATTAAGCCCGATGCCCTCTCTCAGATGTTCCATAAGTCTAAGGAAACCTCTCCTCCAGACACCATTCTTGCTCCTGGAAACTTCCTTCTGCTTCAGGAAGACCTACTCTCCCGGATCAAGCAAGCCTTCACTGGGCAGAGACCCCCCTCCGAACCGGAATTGCAGGCCAAAGATGGGCTGTTTTGGTACCAGAACAGGATCTACGTACCTGAAGAGCTGAGAATAACCGTACTCGAACTCTGCCACGACCATGCCCTTGCCGGGCACTTTGGCGTTGCCAAGACCACCGACTTGGTACAGCGTACCTTTTGGTGGCCTCGGCTCCGCGAGAACTGTAGGAAGTTTGTGGAGTCTTGCATAGTTTGTACCCGAAACAAGGGTTACAAATCCAAGGCCTGGGGACTACTGAGACCCCTACCCGTCCCAGACAGACCCTGGAAAATGCTGTCCATCGACTTTATCGTCGAGTTGCCTCCGGCTGAGAGTCACACCACTATCTTCGTGATAGTAGACCGTCTATCCAAGATGGCACATTTCATTCCCATGAAGGGGACTCCCTCAGCTCCCAAAACCGCACAGGTGTTCATCAGAGAGGTCGTCAGACTCCACGGGGTACCAGCCAATATTGTCTCTGACCGAGGGGTACAATTTACCTCCCGGTTTTGGAGATCCCTCTGCAAGGCTCTGGAGATAGAATTTTCACTTTCCTCCGCTTACCATCCCCAGACCAACGGACAGACTGAGAGGACTAACCAGACCCTTGAGCAGTACCTGCGCTGCTTCTCTTCATTCGCTCAGAATGACTGGGTTTCCCTGCTCCCATTGGCCGAGTTTGCCTATAACAACTCTACACATTCCGCTACCAAGCAGTCCCCATTCTTCGCAAATTAAGGTTTCCATCCTACATTCCTGCCCAATTCCCTTCCTGAATGTACGGTGCCCGCAGTCCAGGAAAAGTTGAACTTCTTTTCATCCAACAACCAACTTCTGCAGGAAACCATGACCAAGACGCAGGAACACAACAAGACAATTTTTGACAGGAAGAGACGGGGTGAATTAATGCTGGCACCCGGCGACCAAGTATGGTTATCCACTTTAAACTTGAGGATGGCATGCCCCTCTAAGAAACTGGGCCCCAAATTTTTAGGGCCGTTTCCTGTCAAAAGGAAAATCAATGAAGTGGCTTATGAACTGGAGCTCCCTGACTCCCTCAAGATCCATTCGGTCTTCCATGTATCTCTGCTGAAGCCTTCGGTTCCCAACCCATTTCCAGGCTGAAGTCCGGCTCTCCCTGATCCTGTCATTGTAGACAGGGAGGAGGAATTCGAAGTGGAAGCCATTATGGATTTTAGAAGAAGGAATAACCAGAACCAATTCCTGATTAAGTGGAAGGCCTACGGACCCGAAGAAAACTCTTGGGAGCCTGAGGAGAACATCCATGCTAGAAGCCTGGTGCAGTCCTTCAAGAGATCTCACCCTGAGAAGTTTGCCCGAATGGGCTTTCGGAGGCTGCCCCTTGGGGGGGGGGGGGCAATGTCATGGAGATCTTGCCAGAAGCAGGCATCCCGGTCTTCCTGATTCTCGGTTGCGCATGCTCCGCCCTGCAGGTGGCGCCAGTGGGGCTATTTAAACCTGTCAATCGCAGACAGTCCCTGCTGTCTGCTCTACAGCGTTGAGTACCTGAAAACCTGATCTGAAGACTTACCTGTGTTTGACCCGGCCTGCCTGTGACTTCTCCAGTTTTCTGCCTGCATCCGACCCCTGGCTTGTTGTGACCTCTCCTCTGTCTGATCCCTCTGTACCTTGCTGCCAGACAGTTAACCGACCCGGCTTGTCTGACCAAGCTCACTGTTCCTAGTTCCGGTCCAGTCTGCTAAGCTGATCCAGTTTGCTGAGTTCCTGTGTTCCTGGTTCCGGTCCAGTCTGCTAAGCTGATCCAGTTTGCTGAGTTCCTGTGTTCCTAGTTCCGGTCCAGTCTGCTAAGCTGATCCAGTTTGCTGAGTTCCTGTGTTCCTGGTTCCGGTCCAGTCTGCTGAACGATTTCAGTTTGCTGAGTGTTCCTGATTCCGGTTCTACCTGCTGTGTTCCAGTGTGCCTACCAAGTCTGCATAACTACCTTCACCTTGGTTGATCCTGCCAGGCACTCGTACCCCTCCTATCTCCGCGCCTGCTGTTACCTTACCAGGGGCCGCTGGTGGGAGCCGTAAGGGAGGCCTTCCTCTGCAAGTCCGGGCTCATCGCCGCTAGGTACGTGACAGGTGCTTAGCCCCTTCCAGCAGATGCCTCCACTCAGAAAATGCTTCCTTAATTGCCAGCAGTTCCTTGTTTCCAATGTCATAATTCTTCTCGGCTGGAGACATCATTCGAGAGAAATAAGCGCAAGGATGAAGCTGCATTTTTTTCTCCAATTCGCTGAGAAAGGATAGCTCCCACAGCAGAATTAGAAGCATCAACTTCTAGGATGAAAGGTAGTTCTGGATCTGGATGTACCAGTATTGGTGCAGAAGTGAAGAGTGTTTTCAGTTTACTAAAAGCAGTCTGTGCCTCAGGTGACCACAAAAAGGGTATCCCTTTCTTTGTCAGCTGTGTAATTGGAGCAATTACCTTGGAGAAATTCCTTATAAATCTTCTGTAAAAGTTGGCAAATCCAACAAATCGCTGTATCTCCTTAACATTCCTAGGGACAGGCCAATCCACCACTGCTTTGATCTTATCAGGATCCATGCTTACCCCTTCAGAAGAGATTATGTATCCCAAGAACTGGATCTGAGTTTGTTCAAACTCGCATTTCTCTAGTTTGATGTAAAGTTGATTCCGCCTTAGTCTCTCGAAAACAATACAGACATGCTTGCGGTGTTCTTCCAAAGTATCAGAGAAAATGAGAATGTCATCCAAACATGCTATTACAAACTGATCAAGCAAATCTCGGAAAACATAATTAATAAAATGTTGAAAAGTTGCAGGAGCATTGCAGAGCCCAAAGGGCATGACCAAAGACTCAAAATGTCCATATCTGGTTCTGAAAGCAGTTTTCCATTCATCTCCGGGACGAATGCGGACAAGGTTGTATGCCCCCCGTAAATCTAATTTAGTAAAGAGCTTGGCGGAGCGGAGTCTCTCAAGCATTTCTGGAATCAGTGGGAGTGGATAGCGATTCTTAATTGTGATCCTATTTAAATCTCTGTAGTCAATACACGGACGCAGGGTGGAGTCCTTTTTCACCACGAAGAATAAGGCTGCCCCAGCAGAAGAGGTTGAGTGTCTGATAAAACCCTTCTCTAGATTCTCATTAATCCACTCCCTGAGCACCTTCAGTTCAGGTTCTGATAAAGAATAAAGGTGCCCAAATGGTATTTCTGCCCCTGGAAGCAATTCAATGGGACAATCATAAGAGCGATGAGGAGGCAGCTGATCTGCGTTCTTTTTATCACAAACGTCGCGAAACTCAAGATATTGTGGAGGTAGCTTGTCGTATGGCTTGGTAGTTGCCAAAACTGCTTGTAAATCTTGGGTTGGTGGAGGGCTTATTTGATAAGATTCTTTGCAATGTCTTTTGCAATGGTCAGATGTAAAGCTTAAAGAACGTGTTTCCCAGTTGATGGAGGGATTATGGATAGAGAACCAAGGGATGCCCAGGATAATAGGGAACTTGGGTGATGTGATCAGCTCAAAGCTGATAGTCTCCTGATGGTCAGTCTCGATTAGGAGTTTAAGCGGGATGGTCTCGTGGGTAACTGGACCTGAAGACAAAGGTGAGCCATCCACAGTTTCCATATCAATAGGGGCAAGCTTATTTCTTATTTGAAGGTTATTACTTTGGGCAAATTCGATGTCCATGAAGTTTCCCCCGGCCCCTGAGTCCAGCATAGCAGCGCAAGATATTTCATTGCTTTCCACAATAAGCCTTATTGGGATGACAAAGTGAGTTGATAAAGAATTAACTTTATTTGCTTCCTGAATCAAAGGAGAGACGGACTGAGAAGTTGAGTTTATTTGTTCAGATAGTGTAACATCCATTGCTGCAATTGTTCTTTTAAATTTATTGAGACAATTAACTGCATAATGTCCAGAGTCTCCACAATAAAGACACAAGTTCTCTGAAAGTCGTCTTTCTTTCTCCTGAGAGGTAATAGGTCTTTTAATAGCATCCACCTGCATAGGTTCAGGACTCGGAGTGTCAGAATCAGGAAAAACTCTTGGACCCTTAGGAGGATACTGAGTAGTAGAAAAACGCATGCCACTATTACTGCCTAGGATTCCCAGTCTCTCCTTTCTCCTTTCAGTAAGTCTCTGATCAATTCGAATACATAATTTAATAAAAGCCTTGAGGTCGTCAGGACTTTCTACTCTGGCAAGCTCATCTTTTACTTGCTCTGAGTGTCCTTGACGGAACTGACTTTTTTGTGCTGCTGGATTCCAATTGGTATCTGAGATCCAACGTCGGAATTCAGTTGTGTACTCTGCAACAGAGCGTCTACCCTGCCGTAAATTGTGCATCGAAAACTTGGCTCATCGCAGCCACAAAAGAATCTAAATCATCCAGGACGACATCATCTTTCTCCACATAAGGGGAGGCCCAGGCTAAAGCTTCCTCAGTCAGGAGGTTGATGATAAACAGCACCTTTTTCCTGTCAGAAGTAAATGCAGCAGGTTGCATCTGAAAGTATATATGACATTGATTAAGGAACCCTCTATAATGGCGGCGGTCTCCATTAAACTTAAGTGGTAGGGGCATTCGTGCATTAGTATTTACGGCAGCGGTATCTCGGGCACGAAAATCCCGCAATTGTTTATTCAGATCAAGGATTTCCTCTTGTAGTGCTTTCACTTCAATCTGTAACTCAGAAAATTTTTCCTGGTAGTTAACACCAAATGTCTGCAACTCAGCGATTTGCACCCTGAGAGGAGCTACAGCAGCTGCTACAACGGCCTCCATGTTTTGGGCCAGAATATTCTGTCACGGTCTGGAGTCAGGCTCAGAGGCCAGTAGCTATAGCAGCAGAGCAGGTATTCACACAGGTCACCCTGGCTGATGACACGGGTTCACCTGAGGTGCGGGGTCTAAGCACTGACCGGTATTCACCAGGGCTCCTAAAGGTGGAGAAGGGCTTCGCTGCGTGTCAGAGCCAGGTCGCGGTCCTCAGATTAGCCCCACCAGGGGGTGAGCAAGCCGGGGTCCAAAACAGATAATACAGGTAGGGATCAAGCAGAAGCGTAGTCGGGGACGAGCCAAAAGTCGGTAACAGATAGTTGCAGGTTGGGATTCAGCAGAAGCGTAGTCTGGGACGAGCCAAAAGTAGGTAGTGAGTGGTAGCAAAGATGCGGTTGGCAGCAGTAGACAGGAGCAAGATATTGGCTGGTGAAGACACAATATTCTGGCAACCAGGAAGTGCAGGGACATGGCTTAAATCAGGAAGTTCCTGGGAGGAGCAAAGGGTTCAAGGTTCAAGGCAAACAAGATTCAAGACAAGAAAGATCATTCAAGGAATTGTCTAATGAACTATCCAAGGAGCTGTCCAGCATTCCAGGTGGCTCAGCAAGTAGAGTCACCACCAGACACACCAAGAGGTCCCAGGGTCAAGCCCAGGTCCTAACAACAGGTGGATGATCTTTGGTCTGTAGGAACCTGCCCATGTCTCCCCAGAGCTCTTTACCCAGCTGTGGTGCAATGGGCCCATGGAGCAACCCATTTCACTTATAAAGAAACATTATGTAGCTCCAGGAATGACTAAACAGTACTGTAAGTCCTGCCACACTTGCCTAGCATGCAACCCCGGAAGGCTCAGGGTGGCTCGAGGCTTATAATGTCACAGATCAGACAACGAAAAGCACGGCTGCTTTTAGAGCCAGTTTGCAGATATGGGGTACCTGGGGTGATAGAGAGTGATCAGGGTCCTGTGTTCACTGCTATAGTCACAAGATAAATATGGTTGGCCCTAGGTAACACATTAGCGTTTTATGCATCTTATCACCCTGTTAGGTTGTTACAGTCTGATACTTTAATGGATTATGTGACCGCTCTTGTAAAAGAATTAACTAACATCCATGTACGAGTATTTTCTTGCATTACAGATCCTGATCTAGATACCGATACTTACAGTATACTTCCTGGTTTTTGGGTGATGGTTAAGAAGTTCCTCTGAAAGCATTCCTTGGAGCCAAGATATGCAAAAAGGCTCCAGTTCCTGAGGACCGCGCACCACTCGCACAGAATGAAACTATATATCTTTTTTCTTATAGCAACTGTGCACGCACAGGAGGTGGCTATTAAACAAAAGGATGGTATAATACAATTTTGGTATAATTCGTCAGACACACATGTATCTACCTTCATATTTGATTTCTGTACTATAATCTTTCGCCCTACAAATGACTGGCAGTGTAACATTTTCCGGACGCAGATCAACACCGGAAATATATATATATATATATATATATATATATATATATATATATATATGTGATACACCAGACTGTGGCCACTGGGAATCTGTGGGTTGGAATACAGGGGATGACTGGGGATATAGGCCACAGAGTGCCCTGAACAGGAAAGACAAATATGGAGAGTCATTACTCAGCAGACTGACCTTAATAAAAAAAGACATATGGTCAAACTATGATAGGAAACTCACCCTGACCATAAAAAATCCCAGTCCTACGGATGCAGGCACATATGTTATGGGAGTGCGGTATGATGGGGAGAATAGGGGACCAAGTGGACAGTTCCAAGTTAAAGACATGTATAATTCATCTGAATGGGAGGCCCTTCAACCAACAAGTGATCCCCTTAAATCACATGCACAGATGCGCACCCTAGAAGATATGGTGGCCATAGCAGATCCCACATTTGAAGACACGATGGCTGCAGAGACTAGTTTCTCAGATGTCAACCTGTGGCTTGAATGGATGAGGTATAGTGTAGGGAAACATAACAGGTCCAACTGTTATGTGTGTAGTGGAGCTAGACCCCATTTGGGAACAGTACCATTAAACATACCTCCCACTCAAGAGGAGTGCTTTCTGAGCCTGTTTACCAATACTTCCACTGATTCCTCCCAGTGCGAAACATGGAAAAGAGAATATCCCATAATAACTAGGACATCCAAGCCCGGGGAGGGTATTACTATATATCCGGGTAATTACACATGTTATTGGAACTACCAGGGAATAGGGAAGTCCTTACGGAACTTCTCTATGGGATACTGTGCTTCCTACAGTAGTGTATCCATGGACCTGGTACAGAGTCAGACTCAGTCTTTGGGAGACGTGTATTGGATTTGTGGGGACTAGGGATGAGCCGAACACCCCCGGGTTCGGTTCGCACCAGAACCCGCGAACGGACCGAAAGTTCGCACGAACGTTAGAACCCTATTAAATACAATGGATGCGAACGTTCGAAATCTAAAGTGCTAATTATAACGACTATTATGCATGTTATTGTCCTAAAAAGGGTTTGGGAACCCGGGTTCTGCACCAGGGGACATGTATCAATGCAAAAATAAGTTTTAAAAACAGCCGTTTTTTGGGAGCAGTCATTTTAATGATGCATAAAGTGAAAAAAAAAAAAGTAAAATATTCCTTTAAATATCGTACCTGGGGGTGTCTAAAGTATGCCTGTGAAGTGGCACGTGTTTCCCGTTTTTAGAACTGTCCCTGCACAAAATTACATTTCTAAAGGAAAAAAAGCCATTTAAAACTGCTTTCGGCTTTAATGTAATGTCTGGTCCCGGTAATATGGATGAAAATCTTTAAGAAAAATGGCATAGCTACCCCATAACCCCCCCCCTCCCCCTACCCCAGCCCATTACCAGCCCCTTTGGGTCTTGTATGGATATTAAGGGGAACCCCGCACACAAAATAAAAAAGGCCCTATATACTCTGAACAGCCGTATACAGGCGGTGCATACAAGACAGGGACTGTAGGTTTCTTCTTATGTAGAATCTGTTTGTAATTTTGAACAGGTACATTGTTTAAGTGTAGCTCCAGCCAAAAAATCTATTTTAAAGCTTTTTGGAAAACATAGGGAAGGGTTATCACCCCTGTAACATTTGTTTTGCTGTCTGTGCAGTGTGCACCTGTTCAGAACAGTTCACCTCACTTTCCGTCCTAATGACAAATGTTTTTTGAAAATTTGGGGGTTTTATTGAAACAAGAATTGGTGATAAAGCATCAGTGGAGAGGAGACACTTTTTTCCCATATTAACTCTTACAGGAGAGAATTTGCCTTCCTAGGGGTAGATTTCCTCTCACTTCCTGTTGTATCCTTCCGTTTGCAAGGAGGAGTCGTTTGTAAGTTGGATGTTTGAAAGTAGGGGCCTGCCGTATATACTCTGCAGAAATTTGCCCCTTAGGTGTTGGTGTTGCCACAACACTGTAAGCCCTCACAGTTACTCTTGGTGGGCGCATGAATGGGCCCTGCTGTGAATTATTAGATCAAGAATTGTAATTGCATGCCCCTGTTGAACAGGGGCTGAAAAATTGAGCCTTTGGTGGTGGTGCCACAACACTGTAAGCCCTCACAGTTACTCTTTGTGGGCCTAGGAATGGGCCCTGCTGTGAATTATTAGATCAAGAATTGTAATTACATGCCCCTGTTAAACTGGGGCAGAAAAATGGGGCCTTAGGCACTGGTGCCACAACACTGCAACCCCTCACAGATACTGTACTTGGAGCACAGCAATGAGCCCTGTTGCAAAGTATTGCATAAAAAATTGTAATTACACGCCCCTGTTAAACAGGAGCTGAAAAATTGGGCCTTAGGCACTGGTGCTGGTGCCACGACACTGCAACCTCTCCCAGATACTCTAGTTGGAGTGCAGGAATGAGCCCTGCTGCAAAGCATTGCATAAAAAATTGTAATTACATGCCCCTGTTAAACAGGGGCTGAAAAATTGGGCCTTAGGCACTGGTGCTGGTGCCACGACACTGCAACCTCTCCCAGATACTCTAGTTGGAGTGCAGAAATGAGCCCTGCTGCAAAGCATTGCATAAAAAATTGTAATTACATGCCCCTGTTAAACAGGGGCTGAAAAATTGGGCCTTAGGCACTGGTGCTGGTGCCACGACACTGCAACCTCTCCCAGATACTCTAGTTGGAGTGCAGGAATGAGCCCTGTTGCAAAGCATTGCATACATTTTTTTAATTACATGCCCCTGTTAAACAGGGGCTGAAAAACTGGGCCTTAGCCACTGGTGGCGGCACCCAGAAACAAAAGTTCTTCCAAGCTATCATCATCAATCGGATCATTGAGGAAGAGGAGGATAGTCAGTCAACATAACAGGACAGTCACTCAGCATCAGCATCAGTCTTGAAGGGATGTGGCATTTGAAAATAAATTAGTCTGTTATATCAGCTTCAGGTGTTTGGTAGCTGGTGGTGATCCAAGACTGGTTCATCTTTATGAAGGTCAGTCGATTAACCGAGTCGGTGGACAGGCGCACCCTGTGATCCGTGACAAATCCTCCAGCAGCACTGAATGTGCGTTCTGAAAGAACGCTGGATGCAGGACAGGCCAGTAGCTCAATTGCATACTGTGCAAGCTCTGGCCAGTGATCCATCCTCAAGACCCAGTAAGCCAGAGGATTTTCGGTGGGGAAGTTGTATTCCTGCACCATGTATATCAGACGCTGGCGATGGTTGCTGGAACCGATCATACCTTGGGGCTGCGGACTAAAGAATTGTCTGAACGCATCGGTCAGACGGCCACCTTCCCCACCGCTCCTTCTTTGACTGACCGAAGCCTCAGCAACTCGTTGTCCAGGACCAGGAGTTTGTAACCTCCCAGTCTCTGGGAACGCGTTGCACAGACCTTTCTGCAAGGCCTCCCGGAGTTGTCTCATCCTCTGCTCTCTCTGCAACGGTAAGATAAGGTCCGCAACCTTACCCTTGTACCGTGGATCAAGGAGAGTGGCCAGCCAGTAATGGTCCCTCTCCTTGATCTGAAGAATACGAGGATCCTTCCGCAGACTTTGCAGGATCAGGGAGGCAATGCAGCGTAGGTTAGCTGAGGCATTCGGTCCGGAGTCCTCTGGGTCACTAAGGACGACATGATCCGCAGCCACCTCCTCCCAGCCACGTACAAGTCCATGGGTTTCTTGGGACTGTAAATCATCCCTAAAAGACTGCTGCTGATGATGCTGAGTGCCAGGCTCCACCTCCATGCTGACACAATCCTCCTCCTCCTCCTCCTCTTCCTGTGCGATGGGTGGGACAGAAGGAACACTGTCTGGGTAAAGGGGGCCTTGAGAGGCAAGGAAGTCCTCCTCTTCCTGCCTCTGTTCTGCCTCAAGTGCCCTGTCCATTATTCCACGCAGCGTATGTTCCAACAGGTGGACAAGAGGTACAGTGTCACTGATGCATGCACTGTCACTGCTCACCATCCTCGTGGCCTCCTCAAATGGTGGCAGGACAGTGCATGCATCCTTGATCATGCCCCACTGGCGTGGTGAAAAAAACCCGAGCTCCCCTGACCCTGTCCTGGTGCCGTAGTCGCACAGGTACTCATTGATGGCCCTCTGCTGCGTGAGGCAGGATGCCCTTGGGGGGTCAGCGTAAGGGCAGCACACCAACGGAATCACACCGCAGAGCTCCGCCTGTGCAGGGCGCTGCCTCTGCCCGTTATTCAAAAAGTTCTTTGGTGTGGGCCTTTTTTGAGTCGAGTGCATCAGATCGCACAGCTGCTGTTTGCAACATATGTCTTAAGCGTATATCGCGTGGCCAAAACATCAGCCGCTTGGGCACCACATGCTTGACCAGACATATGTTGACCTGCCATGCAGCTCGTTGGCAAGCCTACCTTAAAGACCCACACCAAAGAACAAAGCGGACCTCTCCTTGCACCGCATCAGCTGGGATCTCCAACCCCACTATACCTTCAGTCCTCTCTGAAACCTGCACTGAGAGGAATGAAGGTGTAGAATTGGGTGTGTCACAGCCAAGTACTTGCGGGCACTCTGCTAGCAGTACACCGACGTCCGATTCTAGCAGGCAAATTTCCCTGTCCCAGCTGCTGCCTTTTCAGTTGGTAGACTCGGCCCCCTTCCGTGAGTTTGTGCAATGTGCGGTTCCTCAGTGGCAGGTTCCTAAACGCCACTTTTTCTCACGGAAGGCGATTCCGGCTCTCTACCCGCATGTGGAAGGCAATGTCTTGGCCTCGCTGGACAGGGCGGTCAGCGGTAAGGTGCATATTACCGCTGACTCATGGTCCAGCAGGCATGGACAGGGACGTTACCTTTCTTTCACGGCCCATTGGGTCACTCTTTTGGCAGCTGGGAAGGATGCAGGACAAGGTGCAGTACTGTTGGAGGTTGTTCCGCCGCCACGCCTCCAAAATGCTACTACTGGTTGTGACACACCTCTCTCCTCCACCCGCTCCTCTTCTTCTTCCTCTTTGGCCTCTTCCTGTGCTTTGTCCTCGGAACCAGCGGTGCTCCGTAGGCGTTCAAGGGGCTACGCAAGTAAAAAGATGCCATGCCGTGCTTGCGCTGGTGTGTTTGGGGGACAGGAGCCACACTGGGGCAGAGGTTGTGGCGTTGCCACAACACTGTAAGCCCTCAGAGTTACTCTTGGTGGGTGCAGGAATGGGCCCTGCTGTGAATTATTAGATCAAGAATTGTAATTACATGCCCCTTTTGAACAGGGGCTGAAAAATTGGGCCTTTCGTGGTGGTGGTGGTGGTGGCGTTGCCACAACACTGTAAGCCCTCAGAGTTACTCTTGGTGGGTGCAGCAATGGGCCCTGCTGTGAATTATTAGATCAAGAATTGTAATTGCATGCCCCTGTTGAACAGGGGCTGAAAAATTGGGCCTTAGGCACTGGTGGCACAACACTACAACCCCTCACAGATACTGTACTTGGAGCACAGCAATGAGCCCTGTTGCAAAGTATTGCTTCAAAAATTGTAATGACACGCCCCTGTTAAACAGGGGCTGAAAAATTGGGCCTTAGGCACTGGTGCCACAACACTCCAACCCCTCACAGATACTGTACTTGGAGCACAGCAATGAGCCCTATGGCAAATTATTGCTAAACAAATTGTAATTACACGCCCCTGTAAAACAGGGGCTGAAAAATTGGGCCTTAGCCACTGGTGGCGGCACCCATAAACAAAAATGATCTTCCAAGCTATCATCATCAATCGTATCATTGAGGACTCGGAGGAGGAGGATAGCCAGTCAACATAACAGCACAGGCACTCAGCATCAGCATCAGTCTTGAAGGGATGTGACATGTTAAAATCAATTAGTCTGTTATATCAGCATCAGGTGTGTGGTAGCTGGTGGTGATCCAAGACTGGTTCATCTTGATGAAAGTCAGTCGATCAACCGAGTCGGTGGACAGGCACACCCTGTGATCCGTGACAAATCCTCCAGCAGCACTGAATGTGCGTTCCGAAAGAACGCTGGATGCAGGACAGGCCAGTAGCTCAATTGCATACTGTGCAAGCTCTGGCCAGTGATCCATCCTCAAGACCCAGTAAGCCAGAGGATTTTCGGTGGGGAAGGTGTCCAAGTCTGACCTTGCCCCTAGATATTCCTGCACCATGTTTATCAGACGCTGGCGATGGTTGCTGGAACCGATCATACTTTGGGGCTGCGGACTAAAGAATTGTCTGAACGCATCGGTCAGACGGCCACCTTCCCCACCGCTCCTTCTTTTGACTGGCCGAAGCCTCAGCAAGTCGTTGTCCAGGACCAGGAGTTTGTAACCTCCCAGTCTCTGGGAACGCGTTGCACAGACCTTTCTGCAAGGCCTCCCGGAGTTGTCTCATCCTCTGCTCCCTCTGCGACGGTAACATAAGGTCCGCAACCTTACCCTTGTACCGTGGATCAAGGAGAGTGGCCAGCCAGTAATGGTCCCTCTCCTTGATCCGAAGAATACGAGGATCCTTCCGCAGACTTTGCAGGATCAGGGAGGCCATGCAGCGTAGGTTTGCTGAGGCATTCGCTCCGGAGTCCTCTGGGTCACTAAGGACGACATGATCCGCAGCCACCTCCTCCCAGCCACGTACAAGTCCACTGGTTTCTTGGGACTGTAAATCATCCCTAAAAGACTGCTGCTGATGATGCTGAGTGCCAGCCTCCACCTCCATGCTGACACAATCCTCCTCCTCCTCCTCCTCCTCCTCCTCCTCTTCCTGTGCGATGGGTGGGACAGAAGGAACACTGTCTGGGTAAAGGGGGCCTTGAGAGGCAAGGAAGTCCTCCTCTTCCTGCCTCTGTTCTGCCTCAAGTGCCCTGTCCATTATTCCACGCAGCGTGTGCTCCAACAGGTGGACAAGAGGTACAGTGTCACTGATGCATGCACTGTCACTGCTCACCATCCTCGTGGCCTCCTCAAATGGTGCCAGGACAGTGCATGCATCCCTGATCATGCCCCACTGGCGTGGAGAAAAAAAACCAAGCTCCCCTGACCCTGTCCTGGTGCCGTAGTCGCACAGGTACTCATTGATGGCCCTCTGCTGCGTGTGCAGCCGCTGCAGCATGGCCAACGTTGAGTTCCACCTGGTGGGCATGTCACATATAAGGCGGTTCTTGGGCAGGTTCAACTCCTTTTGCAGCTCAGCCAGGCGAGCACTGGCATTATAAGATCTGCGGAAATGCACACAGACTTTCCTGGCCTGCCTCAGGACATCCTGTAAGCCCGGGTACCTGCCCAAGAACCGCTGCACCACCAGGTTAAGGACGTGAGCCACACAGGGCACATGGGTCAGTTGTCCCTGTCGGAGGGCGGAGAGGAGGTTGGTGCCATTGTCGCAAACCACCATTCCTGGCTTAAGCTGGCGTGGCGTCAACCACCTCTCGGCCTGGCCCTGCAGAGCAGACAGGACCTCTGCCCCAGTGTGGCTTCTGTCCCCCAAACACACCAGCGCAAGCACGGCATGGCATCTTTTTGCCTGCGTACTTGCGTAGCCCGGTGAACGGCTACGGAGCACCGCTGGTTCATAGGACAAACCACAGGAAGAGGCCATGGAGGAAGAAGAAGAGGAGGGGGTGGAGGAGAGAGGTGTGTCACAACCAGTAGTAGCATTTTGGAGGCGTGGCGGTGGAACAACCTCCAACACTACTGCACCTTGTCCTGCATCCTTCCCAGCTGCCAAAAGAGTGACCCAATGGGCCGTGAAAGAAAGGTAACGTCCCTGTCCATGCCTGCTGGACCATGAGTCAGCGGTAATATGCACCTTACCGCTGACCGCCCTGTCCAGCGAGGCCAAGACATTGCCTTCCACATGCCGGTAGAGAGCCGGAATAGCCTTCCGTGAGAAAAAGTGGCGTTTGGGAACCTGCCACTGAGGAACCGCACATTGCACAAACTCACGGAAGGGGGCCGAGTCTACCAACTGAAAAGGCAGCAGTTGAAGCGCTAGCAATTTAGCCAAGCTAGCATTCAACCGCTGGGCATGTGGATGGCTGGGAGTGAACTTCTTTCGATGGTCCAGCAGCTGGGGCAGGGAAATTTGCCTGCTAGAATCGGACGTCGGTGTACTGCTAGCAGAGTGGCCGCAAGTACTTGGCTGTGACACACCTAATTCTACACCTTCATTCCTCTCAGTGCATGTTTCAGAGAGGACTGAAGTTATAGTGGGGTTGGAGATCCCAGCTGATGCGGTGCAAGGAGAGGTCCGCTTTGTTCTTTGGTGTGGGTCTTTGAGGTAGGCTTGCCAACGAGCTGCATGGCAGGTCAACATATGTCTGGTCAGGCATGTGGTATCCAAGCGGCTGATGTTTTGGCCACGCGATATACGCTTGAGACATATGTTGCAAACAGCAGCTGTGCGATCTGATGCACTAGCCTCAAAAAAGGCCCACACCAAAGAACTTTTTGAATGACGGGCAGAGGCAGCGCCCTGCACAGGCGGAGCTCTGCGGTGTGATTCCGTTGGTGTACTGCCCTTACGCTGGCCACCAAAGGGCATCCTGCCTCGTTGGAGATGTGCCTCCTCCTCATCCTCCTCCTCCTCCTCTCTCCTATTAGGCACCCACGTGGAGTCAGTGACCTCATCATCCCCTCCCTCCTCATCACTGGAGCCAATCTGGCAGTATGCTGCAGCTGCTGGAACATGACTGCCAGATTGGTGTCCTTCTTGAGCATCCCCTCTGTCTGCTCTCACGCTACTGCCTTCCTGTAGCTGGGTTTCATCATCAGACCCTTCGAAACGCTGGGCATCCTCCTGGAGCATGTACCCAACACTGTGCTCAAACAGTTCGGGGGACTCCTCAGGAGGAGGACATGGTGGGTCTAGGGAAGGAGTGACTGATGATGAGTCTGACATTGATACCAGGGAAGAGGACGCTTTGGCAGCTGCTTTGCCAGTACCCTGAGCCTGGGTGAGAGAGGATGAGGAGGAGGAGGAGGGCTTGGTCATCCACTCTACCAAGTCTTCGGCATGATGTGGCTCAACATGTCCAGCTGCCGAAAAGAAGGACAAGCGTGTCCCATGGCCATGTGCTGATGACAATGCACCGCGTCCACGACCAGCACTGTTGCCCCCAGACACAGAGCCTGCTTGCCCTCTTTTATTGCCTCCTGACTGTCTGCCTCTCCTTGTTTGCCTTCCAGACATTCTAATAGATGGCCTGCAGGGAGATGGGAAAAAAGCAATAAGGGCTACCTTCAGGTGTCTTTCTCTGTCCCTTTACTTAAGGATTTCTAAATATGATTGAGGATGATTGCTTTTGCACAGAATAGCACAACGACAATTTCCCTGACTGTCCAAAAAACAAGGATTTCAAAGATGGTTGATGAGGAATGCTTTAGCACACTATAGCACAAGGAGAATTTCCCTCACTGTCCTTCCCTGTCCCTAGAAACAACGATTCGCACAGTAAAACACACTGACACTCTCCCTACCTATAGTTTTCTGTCCCTAGAAAAAATGTTTTTTTAAAGCACACTATAGCACAAGGAGAATTTCCCTCACTTTCCTTCTTTGTCCCTAGAAACAAGGATTATTACAGTGAAAGAAACTGACACTCTCCCTACCTAGAGTTTTCTGTCCCTAGAAAAAATGTTTTTTTAAAGCACACTATAGCACAAGGAGAATTTCCCTCACTTTCCTTCTTTGTCCCTAGAAACAAGGATTATCACAGTGAAAGAAACTGACACTCTCCCTACCTAGAGTTTTCTGTCCCTAGAAAAAATGTTTTTTTAAAGCACACTATAGCACAAGGAGAATTCCCTCACTGTCCTTCCCTGTCCCTAGAAACAAGGATTCGCACAGTAAAACACACTGACACTCTCCCTACCTATAGTTTTCTGTCCCTAGAAAAAATGTTTTTTTAAAGCACACTATAGCACAAGGAGAATTTCCCTCACTTTCCTTCTTTGTCCCTAGAAACAAGGATTATCACAGTGAAAGAAACTGACACTCTCCCTACCTAGAGTTTTCTGTCCCTAGAAAAAATGTTTTTTTAAAGCACACTATAGCACAAGGAGAATTTCCCTCACTTTCCTTCTTTGTCCCTAGAAACAAGGATTATCACAGTGAAAGAAACTGACACTCTCCCTACCTAGAGTTTTCTGTCCCTAGAAAAAATGTTTTTTTAAAGCACACTATAGCACAAGGAGAATTCCCTCACTGTCCTTCCCTGTCCCTAGAAACAAGGATTCGCACAGTAAAAGACACTGACACTCTCCCTACCTATAGTTTTCTGTCCCTAGAAAAAATGTTTTTTTAAAGCACACTATAGCACAAGGAGAATTTCCCTCGCTTTCCTTCTTTGTCCCTAGAAACAAGGATTATCACAGTGAAAGAAACTGACACTCTCCCTACCTAGAGTTTTCTGTCCCTAGAAAAAATGTTTTTTTAAAGCACACTATAGCACAAGGAGAATTCCCTCACTGTCCTTCCCTGTCCCTAGAAACAAGGATTCGCACAGTAAAACACACTGACACTCTCCCTACCTATAGTTTTCTGTCCCTAGAAAAAATGTTTTTTTAAAGCACACTATAGCACAAGGAGAATTTCCCTCACTTTCCTTCTTTGTCCCTAGAAACAAGGATTATCACAGTGAAAGAAACTGACACTCTCCCTACCTAGAGTTTTCTGTCCCTAGAAAAAATGTTTTTTTAAAGCACACTATAGCACAAGGAGAATTTCCCTCACTTTCCTTCTTTGTCCCTAGAAACAAGGATTATCACAGTGAAAGAAACTGACACTCTCCCTACCTAGAGTTTTCTGTCCCTAGAAAAAATGTTTTTTTAAAGCACACTATAGCACAAGGAGAATTCCCTCACTGTCCTTCCCTGTCCCTAGAAACAAGGATTCGCACAGTAAAACACACTGACACTCTCCCTACCTATAGTTTTCTGTCCCTAGAAAAAATGTTTTTTTAAAGCACACTATAGCACAAGGAGAATGTCCCTCACTTTCCTTCTTTGTCCCTAGAAACAAGGATTATCACAGTGAAAGAAACTGACACTCTCCCTACCTAGAGTTTTCTGTCCCTAGAAAAAATGTTTTTTTAAAGCACACTATAGCACAAGGAGAATTCCCTCACTGTCCTTCCCTGTCCCTAGAAACAAGGATTCGCACAGTAAAACACACTGACACTCTCCCTACCTATAGTTTTCTGTCCCTAGAAAAAATGTTTTTTTAAAGCACACTATAGCACAAGGAGAATTTCCCTCACTTTCCTTCTTTGTCCCTAGAAACAAGGATTATCACAGTGAAAGAAACTGACACTCTCCCTACCTAGAGTTTTCTGTCCCTAGAAAAAATGTTTTTTTAAAGCACACTATAGCACAAGGAGAATTTCCCTCACTTTCCTTCTTTGTCCCTAGAAACAAGGATTATCACAGTGAAAGAAATTGACACTCTCCCTACCTAGAGTTTTCTGTCCCTAGAAAAAATGTTTTTTTAAAGCACACTATAGCACAAGGAGAATTCCCTCACTGTCCTTCCCTGTCCCTAGAAACAAGGATTCGCACAGTAAAAGACACTGACACTCTCCCTACCTATAGTTTTCTGTCCCTAGAAAAAATGTTTTTTTAAAGCACACTATAGCACAAGGAGAATTTCCCTCACTTTCCTTCTTTGTCCCTAGAAACAAGGATTATCACAGTGAAAGAAACTGACACTCTCCCTACCTAGAGTTTTCTGTCCCTAGAAAAAATGTTTTTTTAAAGCACACTATAGCACAAGGAGAATTCCCTCACTGTCCTTCCCTGTCCCTAGAAACAAGGATTCGCACAGTAAAACACACTGACACTCTCCCTACCTATAGTTTTCTGTCCCTAGAAATTTTTTTTTTTTAAAGCACACTATAGCACAAGGAGAATTTCCCTCACTTTCCTTCTTTGTCCCTAGAAACAAGGATTATCACAGTGAAAGAAACTGACACTCTCCCTACCTAGAGTTTTCTGTCCCTAGAAAAAATGTTTTTTTAAAGCACACTATAGCACAAGGAGAATTTCCCTCACTTTCCTTCTTTGTCCCTAGAAACAAGGATTATCACAGTGAAAGAAACTGACACTCTCCCTACCTAGAGTTTTCTGTCCCTAGAAAAAATGTTTTTTTAAAGCACACTATAGCACAAGGAGAATTCCCTCACTGTCCTTCCCTGTCCCTAGAAACAAGGATTCGCACAGTAAAACACACTGACACTCTCCCTACCTATAGTTTTCTGTCCCTAGAAAAAATGTTTTTTTAAAGCACACTATAGCACAAGGAGAATTTCCCTCACTTTCCTTCTTTGTCCCTAGAAACAAGGATTATCACAGTGAAAGAAACTGACACTCTCCCTACCTAGAGTTTTCTGTCCCTAGAAAAAATGTTTTTTTAAAGCACACTATAGCACAAGGAGAATTCCCTCACTGTCCTTCCCTGTCCCTAGAAACAAGGATTCGCACAGTAAAACACACTGACACTCTCCCTACCTATAGTTTTCTGTCCCTAGAAAAAATGTTTTTTTAAAGCACACTATAGCACAAGGAGAATTTCCCTCACTTTCCTTCTTTGTCCCTAGAAACAAGGATTATCACAGTGAAAGAAACTGACACTCTCCCTACCTAGAGTTTTCTGTCCCTAGAAAAAAATGTTTTTTTAAAGCACACTATAGCACAAGGAGAATTTCCCTCACTTTCCTTCTTTGTCCCTAGAAACAAGGATTATCACAGTGAAAGAAACTGACACTCTCCCTACCTAGAGTTTTCTGTCCCTAGAAAAAATGTTTTTTTAAAGCACACTATAGCACAAGGAGAATTCCCTCACTGTCCTTCCCTGTCCCTAGAAACAAGGATTCGCACAGTAAAACACACTGACACTCTCCCTACCTATAGTTTTCTGTCCCTAGAAAAAATGTTTTTTTAAAGCACACTATAGCACAAGGAGAATTTCCCTCACTTTCCTTCTTTGTCCCTAGAAACAAGGATTATCACAGTGAAAGAAACTGACACTCTCCCTACCTAGAGTTTTCTGTCCCTAGAAAAAATGTTTTTTTAAAGCACACTATAGCACAAGGAGAATTTCCCTCACTTTCCTTCTTTGTCCCTAGAAACAAGGATTATCACAGTGAAAGAAACTGACACTCTCCCTACCTAGAGTTTTCTGTCCCTAGAAAAAATGTTTTTTTAAAGCACACTATAGCACAAGGAGAATTCCCTCACTGTCCTTCCCTGTCCCTAGAAACAAGGATTCGCACAGTAAAACACACTGACACTCTCCCTACCTATAGTTTTCTGTCCCTAGAAAAAATGTTTTTTTAAAGCACACTATAGCACAAGGAGAATTTCCCTCACTTTCCTTCTTTGTCCCTAGAAACAAGGATTATCACAGTGAAAGAAACTGACACTCTCCCTACCTAGAGTTTTCTGTCCCTAGAAAAAATGTTTTTTTAAAGCACACTATAGCACAAGGAGAATTTCCCTCACTTTCCTTCTTTGTCCCTAGAAACAAGGATTATCACAGTGAAAGAAACTGACACTCTCCCTACCTAGAGTTTTCTGTCCCTAGAAAAAATGTTTTTTTAAAGCACACTATAGCACAAGGAGAATTCCCTCACTGTCCTTCCCTGTCCCTAGAAACAAGGATTCGCACAGTAAAAGACACTGACACTCTCCCTACCTATAGTTTTCTGTCCCTAGAAAAAATGTTTTTTTAAAGCACACTATAGCACAAGGAGAATTTCCCTCACTTTCCTTCTTTGTCCCTAGAAACAAGGATTATCACAGTGAAAGAAACTGACACTCTCCCTACCTAGAGTTTTCTGTCCCTAGAAAAAATGTTTTTTTAAAGCACACTATAGCACAAGGAGAATTTCCCTCACTTTCCTTCTTTGTCCCTAGAAACAAGGATTATCACAGTGAAAGAAACTGACACTCTCCCTACCTAGAGTTTTCTGTCCCTAGAAAAAATGTTTTTTTAAAGCACACTATAGCACAAGGAGAATTTCCCTCACTTTCCTTCTTTGTCCCTAGAAACAAGGATTATCACAGTGAAAGAAACTGACACTCTCCCTACCTACAGTTTTCTGTCCCTAGAAAAAATGTTTTTTTAAAGCACACTATAGCACAAGGAGAATTCCCTCACTGTCCTTCCCTGTCCCTAGAAACAAGGATTCGCACAGTAAAACACACTGACACTCTCCCTACCTATAGTTTTCTGTCCCTAGAAAAAATGTTTTTTTAAAGCACACTATAGCACAAGGAGAATTTCCCTCACTTTCCTTCTTTGTCCCTAGAAACAAGGATTATCACAGTGAAAGAAACTGACACTCTCCCTACCTAGAGTTTTCTGTCCCTAGAAAAAATGTTTTTTTAAAGCACACTATAGCACAAGGAGAATTCCCTCACTGTCCTTCCCTGTCCCTAGAAACAAGGATTCGCACAGTAAAACACACTGACACTCTCCCTACCTATAGTTTTCTGTCCCTAGAAAAAATGTTTTTTTAAAGCACACTATAGCACAAGGAGAATTTCCCTCACTTTCCTTCTTTGTCCCTAGAAACAAGGATTATCACAGTGAAAGAAACTGACACTCTCCCTACCTAGAGTTTTCTGTCCCTAGAAAAAATGTTTTTTTAAAGCACACTATAGCACAAGGAGAATTTCCCTCACTGTCCTTCCCTGTCCCTAGAAACAAGGATTCACACAGTAAAACACACTGACACTCTCCCTACCTATCCTTCTCTTTCCCTAAACTAAAGGAATCCAGGTTAAGCAAGAAAGAAATAAATGTCACTGTCCCTGCCTATGCTTCTCTTTCCCTGCTCCGGAACACACTACACTAGGCCGCCGTGCTGGCGGCCTTTTATAGTGTGGGGCGTGTACTAAACACCCTCAGCAATAATTGGCCACAGGCATCCTGCCTGTGGCCAATCATTGCTCTCCTCGCTGCCGGCGCTGTGATTGGCCAAGCATGCGGGGTCACAGTGCATGCTTGGCCAATCACAGCGCCTGGATGACACTGCGATGGCGTAGTGCATTGTGGGCCGTTCGCGTCACTCGAATTTGGCGCGAACGGCCCAAATCGTTCGATCTTCGTCGAACGATCGAACAGCCGATGTTCGAGTCGAACGTATGTTCGACTCGAACACGAAGCTCATCCCTACTCCCGACAAACAGTGATTATCACTAGTGGCTATAGCAACCACTAGTGATAATCATAAGAGAATCTGCTCATTAATGGTCAAATCTTAGCCAGTTCCTGCTGAACCAGCTGAGATTTAAACTGTCTATGGCTGGTCTTAGCTCTTAGGCAGCCCATACATTGATCACTTTTTTTCATTCAACTATTAGGTTGAATGAAAAAAAAAAAAATTATCCAATTCCCCCATCTACACATTATAGGTGGATGGGGGAATCCTCCCAGTGTGGACCAGTGCTGGAACAACCAGAGTTGCTGTCCTGTCCCAGCTATTTACAGCGCTGGTCTCTGTCTCCATTACAGCGGCAGCAGCACATTGGAACCCAGTGCTGGTTACTTTATGGGGCTGATGTACAGGAGGGCCAGCACAATTTGTTGTTAGAGATGGGCTGGGCATGTTCAAAATTCCATGTGCCAGAGCCTGCCAGGAAGCCCACACTGCACAGCGCTAATCACAGGCAGTGAGACATTTCCCGGCCCGCAGCTCCACAGATCAGGAAATGTCTCACTGGCTGTGATTAGCACTGTGGAGTGTCGGCTTCCTGGCGGGATCGGGCATGTGGGATTTCAAACACACCCGAGCCCATCTCTATTGGTTGTAGACAGTTGAGCTCCCTGCAGGTTGCTTAGCAGCAGTGGAGCCTTCTCTGACATGCTGATCGTGATGCAATCCAGGTGATGCTCCTAGTCAAATCCTAGTGTTAAATATCAGTGATTTTATTGATCAAAGCCCACACTTTACAGGCATAGAGCTCACATGGCTGCTGAACATACAGTTGATTATAAATATGTGGTTTGGAAAGAAAGAAAGAAAGGAAAGAAAAGAAAGAAAGAAAGAAAGAAAGAAAGAAAGAAAGAAAGAAAGAAAGAAAGAAAGAAAACATAATTATTTTAATTGCATCATTTTGAAACACACAAGAATTGCTGGCTTGATTTTTAGGGAAGGGAAGTTATATAATTGTGCAGATATTTATATATTTATCTATTTTTGACTTTCCATTTCACTGACAGCAGGTTGTGGATTTGGAAAAGAAAGACAGAAAGAAAAAAGAAAGAAAAAGAAAGAAATATTTTAATTGAAACAATTTGAAACACACAAGAAGTGTTGGCTTGATCTTTAGAGAAGGGTAATTACATAATTATGCAGATATTTATTTATTTATCTATTTTTGATTTTCCATTTCACTGACAGCAATTTGTGGATTTGTGAAAGATAGATTTTTTACATAATATTCTATCTTCATTGATTCTAATGGACCTGCATACTGTAAGTACATATTTTTATTGTAACAGCTCAAGAAATACATTGTAACTAACAGAAGGACACAACACAATGCTTTCAAATGGTGTATTTTATAAGGTGTTAGGATATCAAAGTCAATGAGATCTTCAATTTTTTGGATGCACTGGTAAGGTGTCCTTGTGAATACTCATCACTGCAATCTATGTGGGAATCTAATCTGTTTTATAGAGGAAACTGGAAGGTTCCATCATGGCTCAACACTTTTAAAGGCTGAACCGAAGCATTAAAAAGAACCGTACTCTCATGTGTGGTGCCATGCACCAATATCTAAGGGGAAGTAATAAAACAAATAGTGGTCTTGCCCTAAACATTTGATGGGAATATTGTTTTTCTTATTATTTTCTCATCTAAATTGCAGTAGAAAATGATGCAATTTTACAAAAATACTTAAAATAACATAGGAAGCAGCTTGTGGGTGTGTACACGCTTTTTGTTCTTTTCAGTATTTTTGTATGTTTGCTCCTGTGATTACACCCATCTTAAGACTTAATGTACACAGGACGTTTTACAACCTCTCCTGAACAATGTAACTTGAGAGATAGTAACCAATGTTTAAAAACGTCAGTTTTGCCGCGTTTACTTGCCGCGTTTAGCCGTGTTTGCCATTAGAAGAATTTTTTTTTGTAAATAGTCAAAAATTAGAAACACCTGTAAACGAAATGCGGCCAAACACGAAGTTACCACGTTTAAACGTGTTTACAAGCTGTTACAGGCGTTTGGCGTCTCAAATGCCTCTGAACATTCATTCTAAACACATTTTTTTTTTCTTTCCAAAAAATGCTTGTAAACTCAGCTGCCTAGAAAGCACTATAAACGACCCTGTGTACATGTACTGATAACATAACATAGAGGAGAGTTCAGGGGCAGCCGGAAAAAAACGCCCAACTGCTCCTAAACGTCTGTTTACTAGCAGCAGTGTACATGAAGCCTAAATATTAGGGCAGCACCTTCTCGATACTAATACTTTTCCTCTGTTTTTCTTTAAGTACAATATTAGCAAAACTTTTATATGAGAGAAAAAAAAATTCTGCTTACCAACCAAATAATATCACGGACAACTGAAATGTGAGTGTTCCAGACATATCTGCAAATAAGCCAATAAATAAATACATAAAATGCACATAGATTATAGAAATAAATATATAAAAAATTATAAAATATAAAAGTAAAATAAAAATAAAAATAGATAGATAGATACAATGAAATATTCAATACATTCCAACATTCTAATGGCTACCCTTATTAATAATAAATACTTACCAGAAGCTAGCACTTCTTCTTCTGTTAGCCTCTTATCTTACCTTTATATAGATTGTAGAAATGATAGTGGTAGGTTGGCAGCCTATGATTGGACAGTGACTCCATCCAAGAAGGTGTGGTCATGCTTACTGATAGAAAACAATAAAGACAAAAATTATATACGGTA
The DNA here is from genome assembly GCA_029206835.1 of Rana muscosa. Lineage (NCBI taxonomy): Eukaryota > Metazoa > Chordata > Amphibia > Anura > Ranidae > Rana > Rana muscosa. Next base: position 85,471,080 of record CM055124.1, read on the forward strand.
TATTGTACCGTGGGAAGGCAAAGATCCGTGTTTCTGTTTAGCAGAAATACAAGACCACTACCTTTTCCCTTGTCACAGAACGGTGGTCTGCCTTGTTTACATAGACAGATCAGCGTTCTGCCTGTGCCTCAAATGATCAATGGGTCCCAGCGGACATCATGTCCGCTGGACTGGCTGATTGTCTCCCGCTGTGTCTTATCAAAATTACAATTTTGACAAATTGCCACTCACATAGGAAGGTGCATAATTGCAAAATTAGTTAAGCATAGTCATACACCCTGAAAGCCTCAGAATTCTCTGCACTCACCTTCAGCATCTGAGTTCTTTAATGTTGATCACTATTCTAGGCTCCGTTACTGGTGCGTTTCGTCACACCTGACTTGTTCTAAGGAGTACCGTTTGGATGAAACATTGGGTTTTATTTATAAGGGTGTCAGGAAAGACGTTCTCTCATTCATCCCTGCAATCGGGGTCTCAGAATCTCTATGCACAGGCAGACCCGTTCTGCGCATGCGCGATAGCGGCAAATGAGCGTGCGCGGGCACGCGATAGTGGCGAGCGGGCGCGCGTGGATGCGCGGTAGCGCGCGCGCGCCTATGACGCAGTTTGGCGCCAAAGACTGCCTATTTAAAGAGAGCTGTCACTCTGCATCCTTGCTGTCCGGTCTACAGCGTTTCCTGAAGACCCTTGTTACCTGAACCTCTGATCTAATTGCTCTGGTACCTGACCCGGCTTCCCCTGGCTTCTCCTGTCTGCTGCCCGCCTCTGACCACGGCTCGTCCCGACTTCTCTTCTGCCTTCTCCTCTAACCAGTTTGCTGCCTGCCTGATACACTGACCCGGCCTGGACTTTAACTATTCTTGGATCCTGCTTTGTACTCATCTGCCCGCTTGTGTCTGACCCGGCCTGTCTTCACCAAGTCTGCTTCCTGATCCTCTAGTGCCTGCTGCGGACCGCTGCACGTCTCCCATTAGTTATCCACCGCTGCAGTCTGCTGCTTCTACTTCCACCTGCCTCAGTTCCTGCCAGGCACTTGTGCTCCTTTGCCCTCCTGAGCCCCTGTCTGCTCTATCAGGGGTTCTCGAGCCAGAGGTCTACGAGAGGCCACTCCCTGCACGTCGGGCTCACCTACCAGGTACGTGACAGTACCGGACAGCCATGTCTGAGCCCACGCAGGGAGCCTCTCCCATGGAGGAACTCTGCCGTTACCTAGATGGACTTACTACGGCAGTCAGGAACTTACAGGAAGGCTATACCCGCCTAGAGGAGTGTGTCCAGACCCTGTCTAACACGGCACCTGCCGCATCTGGAGCTTCTCCCGCACCCTCGGTTGTCATGTTACCACCTGAACCCCGGGTTCCTCCCCCCGAGAGGTTTTCTGGAGATCGTAGTAAATACAGAGCTTTTCGTAACGCCTGTGAGCTCTTTTTCGCTCTTCAACCCAGGACCTTTTCCCTCGAAACCACCAAGGTGGGCTTCGTCATCGCCCTACTATCAGGCGAACCTCAGTCTTGGGCCCACCGCCTTCTGGAGCATAAAGACACCTGCCTCAACCTCCTGCGCACGTTCTTTGAAGCCATGGATCTTCTCTACGAGGATCCCCAACAAGCAGCCACCGCGGAAGCAGCATTATGTTCCCTGCAGCAGGGTCGCAGGCCCGTGGAGGACTATGTGTCCGAATTCAGACGTTGGAGTTCGGACACAAATTGGAACGATGCCGCCCTGCGCCACCAGTTCCGTATGGGCCTCTCCGAGCCCCTTAAGGATGAACTGGCTCGAGTTGGCATCCCAGCAACACTGGACGCTCTAATTCTTCAGTCTACCTTAATTGACAGGCGGTTAAGGGAACGAAGAGCTGAACGTACCGCTGATCCCTCTCGCCTTTATGGATGCTACCTCGTGTGTTCAACCCTGCTCACTCCGTCCCTCTGGCTCCCGCTCACGCGTCCGCCGATACTTTGGAACCCATGCAACTTGGCCTGCTTCGCCCCTCGCTCACCCCCGAAGAGCGCCAACGGCGGCGATTCAACAATCTCTGCCTCTACTGTGGGGAACCAGGTCATTTTGTGAGGTCCTGTCCTGCTAAGACCCGTAAGTGTTCCTCTATCTTTTCTACCTACTCACCTACTTCGTTTGACAACTCAACTCATCTGGCTGTCTCTGTCTCCTTACAGCTTCCAGGAAGGAATATACTAACTACCGCAATAATTGATTCCGGAGCATGCAGCGGTTTTATGGACGCTTCCTTTGCCAACAGATTCCAGGTCCCCTTGCAACCCCGAGCTAAGGGACTTTCTGTACACCTGGCCGATGGATCAGCTATTAAGTCAGGGCCAGTCATACTGGAAACCGTCCCTTTAAGTGCAACCATCTCCGGTAATCACCGGGAGTTACTTCGCCTGGACATCATTGAATCCCCCCTGTTTCCCATCATACTGGGTATGCCCTGGCTGAGGGCACACAACCCACAAATTGACTGGACCACGAGTAAGATCAGCTTCCCTTCTCCTTACTGTCGTCAGCACTGTGTGCCAGAAGTCGCTGACGCTCCCTCCTCACTGCTCTGCTTAGATGCTGACTCTGAAACCCGCCAGTCCGTTCCCGAAGTTTACCATCATTTTTTGGATGTATTCAGCAAAAAAGGTGCAGAAACACTTCCCCCGCACCGATCCTATGACTGTCCGATTGAGCTCCTCCCCGGGGCAGAGGTGCCATTTGGAAGGATCTTCCCTCTAACCGAACTAGAGCTCGGGACCCTCAAGACCTATATCGACGACAACCTGGAGAAGGGGTTCATCCGCCCTTCTACTTCACCAGCAGGAGCAGGAATCTTTTTCGTCGAAAAAAAAGACCATTCCCTACGCCCTTGCGTAGACTACCGTGCGCTAAATAAGATTACAATTAAAAACCGGTACCCTCTCCCTTTGGTGCCAGAACTATTCCAGAGACTCGGGGCTGCAGCCATATTCACTAAATTGGATCTTCGTGGGGCCTACAATCTGGTCCGGATTCGTAATGGGGACGAATGGAAGACTGCCTTCCGTACCCGATTCGGGCATTTTGAATATCTCGTGATGCCCTTCGGTTTGTGTAACGCTCCTGCCACATTCCAACACTTTGTGAATGACATTTTCAGAGACTACCTAGACTTGTTTGTGATAATTTACCTGGACGATATCCTGATTTTCTCCTCGTCCTTGTCCACTCACCGAGAGCATGTCAGGAAAGTGTTAACCCGACTCCGTCAGCATGGTCTTTACGCGAAACCCGAGAAATGCAAGTTTGAACAACAGAGCATTCAGTTTTTGGGACTAATTATCTCCATAGAAGGTGTCAAAATGGACCCACAAAAAGTTTCCGCCATCTTGGATTGGCCAATTCCAACAGACAAGAAAGGGATCCAACGCTTTGTAGGATTTGCAAACTTTTATCGCAAGTTTATCCGGGGATTTTCTACCATCATCTCGCCCATCACCAGTTTGACGAAGCAAGGCATACGATTCCATTGGACCCTGGAAGCCCAAGTTGCCTTCTCCACCTTAAAGGATCAGTTTGTCTCGGCCGCGGTCCTGAAACATCCAGACCCCGCTCTGCCTTACATTTTGGAAGTAGATGCCTCTGAGATCGCAGTGGGGGCGGTGCTCTCCCAGAGACAGGGTCCCAAGTCGCAGTTGCATCCAGTCGCATTCTTCTCTCGGACGTTGTCCGAAGCTGAGAGGAACTATGATGTGGGGGACAGAGAGCTACTCGCAATTAAGGCCGCGTTGGAAGAGTGGCGCTACTTACTAGAGGGGGCAGCACATCCTATTTTGATCTACACAGACCACAAAAATCTGGAGTACTTGAAAGTAGCCAAAAGATTGAAACCACGTCAAGCCCGATGGGCACTTTTTTTCACCAGATTTTCATTCCATATAACCTACAGGCCCGGGTCCAAGAACACTAAGCCAGATGCGCTTTCACGGATGTTTAGCGGAGCTGAAGCTCTCTCACCCCCAGACACCATCCTGACTCCCAGAAATTTCCTTCTGCTGCAAGGAGGCCTACTTTCTCAGATTAAGCAGGCTTCTACCAATGAGGCCTACCCACCGGATGTTACCCTACAGTTGAAAGACGACCTGCTGTGGTTCAAGGACAAGATCTTCGTGCCTCCACAATTACGGATTAACGTTCTCAAATCTTGTCACGATCATGAACTGGCTGGCCACTTTGGGGTGCACAAAACATCTGAACTTCTCCAGCGCACGTTTTGGTGGCCTCAACTGTCTAAGGACTGCAAGGACTATGTGGAATCATGCATTACGTGCATTCAGAACAAGGGCAGCAAGACCAGAGCTTGGGGTCTGTTGAGGCCTTTACCCATTCCAGACAGACCTTGGAGAATGATTTCGATGGACTTTATTGTGGAACTACCATCATCAGAAAATTGCACTACCATTTTCGTTGTAGTGGACAGACTTTCCAAGATGGCCCACTTTCTGCCCATGAGGTGTACACCTTCTGCCCCCGAGACCGCAAAACTATTCATCAAAGAAATCGTAAGACTGCACGGCATTCCTGTGAACATTGTATCTGATCGGGGGGTGCAGTTTACATCCAGATTCTGGAGGGCGCTCTGCGAATCTTTAAAGATTGATCTTTCCTTCTCTTCAGCTTATCATCCCCAGACCAATGGTCAGACGGAACGCACAAATCAGACCCTGGAGCAATATTTGCGCTGTTTCTCTTCCTTCTCTCAAGACGACTGGGTACCACTATTACCCCTCGCCGAGTTCGCCTACAACAATTCCGTTCATTCAGCGACCAAGCAGTCACCGTTCTTTGCGAACTACGGCTTCCACCCTCTGTTCCTGTCTAATAATATTCCAGAGTGTGCGGTCCCAGCCGCCCAGGATACCCTGAACTTCCTCAGTACCAACAGTAAGTTGCTTCAGGAGACAATGGCAAGGACTCAGGCGCATAATAAGGAGGTGTTCGACAAGAAGAGGAGGGGGGAACTTAACCTTACACCCGGAGATCTAGTCTGGCTGTCCACAGTGAATCTAAAGATGACATGCCCCTCTAAGAAACTGGGCCCCAAATTTGTGGGTCCCTTTCCTGTAACAAGGAAAATTAATGACGTGGCATACGAGCTGAAATTACCGGAATCTTTTCGGATACACCCGATATTCCATGTGTCGCTACTCAAATCTGCAGTCCCAGATCCCTTTCCCAATCGAGGTATTGGCCCTCCTGAGCCCGTGCTCATCAATGGTGAGGAAGAGTTCGAAATCGAGTCTATCCTGGACTGCAGGAAGAGACGCAACCAAACCCAATATCTGGTTAAATGGAAGGGCTATGGCCCCGAGGAAAATTCCTGGGAACCGGAAACCAACATTCATGCCAAAAGATTGATCACGGCCTTCAAAAGGTCTCACCCAGGTAGGCTGGCTCAGTTGGGCATCCGGAGGCTGCCCGTAGGAGGGGGGCAATGTCAGGAAAGACGTTCTCTCACTCATCCCTGCAATCGGGGTCTCAGAATCTCTATGCACAGGCAGACCCGTTCGGCGCATGCGCGATAGCGGCAAACGAGCGTGCGCGGGCACGCGATAGTGGCGAGCGGGCGCGCGCGGATGCGCGGAAGCGCGCGCGCGCCTATGACGCAGTTTGGCGCCAAAGACTGCCTATTTAAAGAGAGCTGTCACTCTGCATCCTTGCTGTCCGGTCTACAGCGTTTCCTGAAGACCCTTGTTACCTGAACCTCTGATCTAATTGCTCTGGTACCTGACCCGGCTTCCCCTGGCTTCTCCTGTCTGCTGCCCGCCTCTGACCACGGCTCGTCCCGACTTCTCTTCTGCCTTCTCCTCTAACCAGTTTGCTGCCCGCCTGATACACTGACCCGGCCTGGACTTTAACTATTCTTGGATCCTGCTTTGTACTCATCTGCCCGCTTGTGTCTGAGCCGGCCTGTCTTCACCAAGTCTGCTTCCTGATCCTCTAGTGCCTGCTGCGGACCGCTGCATGTCTCCCATCAGTTATCCACCGCTGCAGTCTGCTGCTTCTACTTCCACCTGCCTCAGTTCCTGCCAGGCACTTGTGCTCCTTTGCCCTCCTGAGCCCCTGTCTGCTCTATCAGGGGTTCTCGAGCCAGAGGTCTACGAGAGGCCACTCCCTGCACGTCGGGCTCACCTACCAGGTACGTGACAAAGGGATTGTATTTGACTTGCGTTAAATTTTAGAATATGAGCACCTTATTATGTGCCTTGGTTTACATGTATCAAGTTTTCCACCTGAGTTCACACTGCGGCAGCTCTTGTTTCTTTTGTTTTATTTATATCAGGAAATCACGAGAGCAGAAATTGTTTTATATTTTTTTTTAGTGCGCAAATGAACAGGAATAATAAAATTTTCATATTTGTTTTAAAATGCATTGTTCAGAGCTGAACAATAAGCAGAACTGTGTCAGACTGAGATCACCTATCACAGATCTCTTACTCAATATGTTTTGAGCTTTCACCTGATCCAAATGTATTTTGGTAGAACATCTGAATTTTACAAATAATCAGTGAGACTATGATCGATCAGTATGCCACAGTTCCATGTTTCCATGAAGAGGCCTAGAAGCATAGGGAACAAAAATGTGTCTGAATCTAATACTTAAAATCAATCTCTTCTGCCAGCACTCCCCCCCCCACCCCCCAGCTACTGCTAACACCCGAAATTGCAGGTCGCTAGATGGGATTTTTGTCCGCAGAGCGCCCCACAATGCATTGATAGCTGAATAGGAATAAAACATTGTAGGAAATAGAAAAAAGTGGAAAACAAACAGGGAGGGAGCCCCCCAGTCCCACCAATCCTTACCAGGCCCTTTGTGTCTGGTATGGATTTTAAGGTGAACCCCACGCCAAAAAACAAACAAACGGTGTGCCCCCCCCCAAATTCATACCAGACCCTTATCTTAGCATGCAGCCTGGCAGGAGACCAGGCCATATGCCCTCAACATGGGGGCAGGTGCTTTTGGGCTGGGGGCACCCCATGTTGATGGGGACAAGGGTCCCTTCCTCACAACCCGGGCAGTAGTTGTGGGGGTCTGTGGGCAGGGGGCTTATTGGAATCTGGATGCCCCCAGATCCCGGCTCCTCCCCATGTGATTGAGTTAGGGGTATATTTTACCCCTACCCATTCACCAAAACAATTAAATAAAGACAGGAGTAAGTTCACCTTTACAAAAAACTCTGTAAGGTGAACTTACACAGGTCCCCCTCCTAATATGGCTCTCTCAGCAGAGCACGCTGTGATTGGCCAAAGCATGCAGGTCAGGTTCATGCTTTGGCCAATCATCATACAGCAATGCACTGCGATCTTGCAGTTCATTATGGGGCGTTCGGTGGCACTCACATTTCCAGCAAACACCCTTTTGATGTCCTTTTTTCCGGGGGGCGGGACCGAGACATACACTCTGTGTCTATGGACACAGAGTGTATGAGACAGGAGTGCGCCCGCAAGGTTACCCCCTCAGGAGAGAGCTTTCCGGTTTCGGACGGCCCGCCTGGTAATTTTGTCATGTATATCTTTTGTGGCCCCCAACGAATCCCCGAGCTCCGGGGGTCACAAAAGATTAATATGCTGGCTGCCTTGGAGGGGAGGGTGAGGGTGCGGGATGAGTACCGTACATACAGGAGAGGTGAATTTCCTGTTTACACGGCATCCTGTGTAAAAGGAAGTCCGGTATCCTGCGCTGCCATTGGACGACTGTTCTGTCCATCATAGGAGGCAAGACTTTCTATTAAAGTGGCCATCGGGAAAACAGGAGTTTTTCCTGTATGTCTGTTGGTGCTCGTCCCGCCCCCTCCCTGTCTCCTTTGAGGCTGCAGATGGGCATGAATCAGGCTGCACTGATGGCAATGGTGAGTCTGCATTCATGTCAATGTGGTTTCTGCATTAATGTCAATGGAGTGCTGCAATTATGGCAATGGAGTGCTGCATTCATGGCAATGGAGTGCTGCATTAATGGCAATGGAGTTCTGCATTCATGGCAATGGGGTGCTGCATTCATGGCAATGGATAATTAAACTCTTAACTGTGATACTTGCAATGGTAACAACCATCAAGCAATAAGTTAAAAAATAAAAAAAATTGATGAAGAGCACAACAGCTCTCCAAATAAACACTGTGAATAATGTGAATAACACACAAAAAAAACAATGTTAAAGTTCATAAATGAAATGCAATTAGATTCAGCGAAGGGGTCCTCCACCGTGTTCAGTACAATCCGTGATGGATAAAACACCAAAGAAATAGTGATGGATAGAAGAGCCTTCACCAGTAAACACACTGCCGCTTACCGCAGGTAAATGATCCCTTATGACAGGGATCCGAATACGCCTGTGGCTGAATCCCCAGCCAGGGGTATGTGGCAACAGCGTCCAACAGTGGGAATGGCATCCTGACCAGGAAGTAGCGACTCACAATGGGTGGACGTACGGTACCAGTGTGGCAATATACCAAAGGAAAAAAGGGAGACTAATGCCCCATACACATGATCGTTTTTCATGCTGTTAAAACTGCCATTTTTAAAAATGGCCCTGAAAAATGATCGTGTGTATGCTCCAGAGCATTTTTAACGACGTGAAAAACGGCCATTAAAAATTTCGGACATGCTCTCTTTTTTCACGTCGTTTTTCATGTCGTTTTTTTTACCGACGTGAAAAACTATAGTGTGTATGCTTTCACGACGTGAAAAAAAACGCGCATGCTCAGAAGCAACTATGAGACGGGAGCGCTCGTTTTGGTAAAGCTAATGTTGGAAATGGAGATGGCACATTCGTCACGGTGGAATTAATAGCATCATTTTAATGCTGCGCATTCCGTTCTTCTTTTGATAATGCTTAAAAATTACCTTCTTTTGATAATGACATTGAGAGTTATGCCAAACTTGTTTCTAAAGTAATTCCAAACTGCTCTAATGATTGTAAAATATTATTTCTAAGCCGCACCTCCCTCCTAAATAATACTAATAATAATAAAATAATGTAAATATCCTTTTTTTTTTTTATTCTATTTTACTATTGTCTTTTTAATTTTTGGGGCCTTGTTTTTTATTTTTTGGCTTAAATTATTCTTGTGTAAAGTTACCACACCAACCTTCAAAATGTGTCTCATTTGGCCTCAGGGAGGTTTGTGTCCCTTGATAATAACAATAATATTATTTGAGATGTCCCTGCCTGCTCCCTAGCAAGCTCTCTTTTGAAATACAAATCACATAGTCAAGTTTTTTAAGGCCAAAAAAATAAACTTTATTTCGGAACATTAACAAATTAAAAGGGGAAGGCAGCACTGGAGAGCCTGCTTGCATTTGTGCATCCCTTTGACCCCACAACAACCATCCAAGATGTGAAAACCAAAATAGAGATTAGATCCCCAAAAAAAAGGAGCCCAATCTTGTCTTGAGCTCCCAGAGGTCAGGAGCCACAGCAGATAAGTCCTATATGTCCCCAGTCTGTGGTACTACAGCAGGCATTATTTTCTCCTCTTCCTTGTAGCCTTCTCTCCAGCCTTCTCTGCAGCCTTGGTTGGTTTTTTCCTTGGAGGCTGGGGATCAGGAGGAGAGGTTGTGGCAGGAGGAGTAGTAGGAGGAGGAGGAGGAGGAGGTGGAGGAGTAGGGACAACCTCCATTATATCGGTGTACATAGTGAGTTCACCCAGCACGCCCTTATTGATGACTTTTAAAAGCAGGGTCTCACTATATATCTTTTGCCGCAAGTCCATTTGCCCTAGTTTGTGGGCGAGGACTGCGGCAAATCCCTCATCAACAGAGGGTGCCTCTCTGAGGGCCGCTGTTGCCTCTCTGTTGAAGGCCCTGGTTTCCTCCTCCACCTGCCTACCTCTCCTTGGCCCTCGTGGTTTAACTACCAGAGGAGGCATCTGGGCTCTTGTGCTGGGCCCAGCCTCCTCCTGGGTGCCACTGGGCCCAGCCTCCTCCTGGGTGCCACTGGGCCCTGCCTCCTCCTGATCCCCAACATCACCCTCTTCCTGGCTCTGCTCTGGCTGTAAAAAAAGAAAGGGACATTATTTATTTTGGCCCACCATCATTCACAGACATTGTTCACCTCTAGACATTGTTGAAATCAATGCCAAAAGTTATGTCATTTTCATTGATTCCGCATCCTGGTTTTGTTGCCTTGTCCACATAAAATTAGGCCACTACTGTATCTTGCTCTTAAAAAACTTTATTGGTAGAAGTTTACATACCTAACAATACTAACATCTATTTAAATTCTACAATTTTGTAAGATATAAATATAGATATCAATACTTTACCTGGCTCAATATATCCAAATCTGCCTCCTCAAGGACCTGATCTTGATCCTCAGAGGAAGCCAGAGCTGGGTTGCCAGGAAGGCTGGAGGACTGGCTGCAGGGAAGGCTGGAGGGTTGGCTACAAGGAAGGCTGGATTGACCTCTGGGGGGAAGGGTGGAGAGAGATTCCCGCACTTCCAGCTGGTCATCCAGAAAAGAAAGCTTACTGTAGTACCACAGACTGAGTTTATAAACCTTATCTGCTGGAGCACCTGTATATAAAGAAAAAAGGGGGTGATTTTGCGCTAAAGAAAAAAAAAAAAAAAATTATTACACAAAAAACACTTCTATGTCTCATAAATCAAATGGTATAAAGATATATAATGGTAAAAATACCTAGTGATATATGTGCATATATAATAAATACTATAGTGCTATCACCAGAATAAAGTGCAAGTGCATATATAAACACAATAGTGCAGAAAGTTCAATATTGCAATGGTTGCTGTTCAGGAAAGTTCAAATGGGTATTTAATCAATGGTTAATTCCAAGATTCTAGATGTTCCAAAATTGTAGATGTCTTCAAATGTTTCAAATGATAAACGAATTGAAGTATTGAACCTGCGGTGAATCCTACACCTGTCTCCCAATGTTCTCACATCAACAGCTTGGATCACTGGCATATAGTTTCACTGTTATGGACTATGTTCTTATGTCTCCTCTATTTCTCCTATTTCTTCTCCACTCTTAAATGATATTTGGATAGTATCCTCTACCAATCACGCTCTCTATGAAAGAGACAAGCGGGTGGGAGGGAAAGGGAGGGGGAGAGAGGGAGACCAAGCTCCAATCGGTGCAGCCAGGAGAGGGACAGGGAATGAAGCCTCCAATAGTGTAGTGTTTCAATACGCAAAATAAGCTTTATTAGATTAAAAAATGGACTCTTACATCAATTAAAAAATAAACAGCATATAGGAGATAATCGGCGTGTAGCCGCTATCTTACTGTTATCCTGCTGTCTTACGATCCGTCCATATGATGCCGCTATCCTCCCTACGGCGTTACGTCACGCACCTCGTGACTTCTTCAGGGGAGCCTGATTGGTTGTTAGGGCATCACTCAAATAGTGTATTAGACCGGAAGTCTTGCGGTCGCCATTTTCTTGAATACCACAATAAACTATATGGGCGCCGCCATTTTCCCTGTGTCTGGCTAGCTGTAAATATCCATATCGAATAAAAACATAGCAGAACGAAGATATTTGAGCGAAAATATTTATTTCCCTCATCTTCTATTGTGGGATGGTGCTGTGAATAGAGTGTTAATCTACTCATCTTGATAGTAACTAACATGTAAATTCCACACTACTACCTCAGATAATGACAGCCACAGCGGGCTGACTGGGCTAATGACCATCCTGGGAAACAGTATAAATACTACAATAACATGAACCACCGATTCCATCAATAAAATGATCTTTAGATTAATATTAAATTAGAATTAGTATATATAGATCCTTAATCCATACCTATAGTGATGTGTATATATATAATAGGCCTCTTATTCATAAGCACTCATTGCTGACTGGATGGCATCATACTTCAGATCCAGTTCAGCAGGGCAACTAATTATATTATATAAATATAGCCATACTATCCAATGGAAAATAGAATAATAAAATAATATAATAATTCAAACATATATGTGTAAATACTAAAATTATTAAAAGTATTAAAAATTAAAAATTAAAAATTGCTTAAAAAACAATTCAGATCGAACTCTACATTCATTCCCCTGGGTGTCAGTGTTCTAAGCGTGTGTATCCACCGAGACTCTTTCTGACTGATATTTCTCACTAGATGGCTTCCTCTCCAGGAGCCTTTAAATTTATCTATGCCCCAAAATTGTAAATCTATAGGGTCCCAGTTGTGGACCTGTGCAAAATGTCGTGACACACTATGTTTCGGAAATCCGTTAATAATGTTTTGTACATGTTCTTTGATTCTTACTTTTAAGGCTCTCTTGGTTCTACCTACATACTGTAGGTTACAACTACATTGTAGTACGTATACAACACCCTCTGTGTGACACCCTATAAAATCCTTTATAGGGTGTGTGTTCCCTGTGCTGGTGCTCTTAAATTCTGTCCTTTTGCCTTGGAACTTTTTGGCATGTTTGCAGGCGTAGCAGTTTCTACAAGGATAAAAACCTGTTCCATTAAAAAAGGAATAACTAGGTTTGGGGGGCGGGACTACAATTGATTTAACTATTAGGTCCCTGAGCGTCGGTGCCCTCCTATATATTATTTTAGGTCTATCTGGCAAAATATGATTAAGATCTTTATCTTTTTTTAAAATGTGCCAGTGTCGCTCCACCAACCTGGCTAGGTAGCTGTTTGCATCCACTGATTTAAAGAAGGTTTTGGTGGTAATCTTATCTCCTTCTAGTTGGAGAGTTAAATCCAGAAAGTCCACGGTTTTAGCATCGATTTTCCATTCAAGTTTGATGTTTTTTTCATTTTGGTTTAATGAATTGAGGAATGGAAAATCGATGCTAAAACCGTGGACTTTCTGGATTTAACTCTCCAACTAGAAGGAGATAAGATTACCACCAAAACCTTCTTTAAATCAGTGGATGCAAACAGCTACCTTTCTCTGGAAAGCTGCCACCATAAATCATGGCTATATAACATACCGAAGGGCCAACTTATAAGATTAAAAAAAAATTGTAGCAAGAATACTGATTATAATGAACAAGCCCAACAAATAGGAAAGAGGTTTGAAGAAAAAGGTTATATGACCATCTCTGGCTGGATAAGCAAATAGTAGATGTCAGGGAATTAGATTGAAACAAGATGTTACTAAATAAAAACAAAAACCACCAATATCAAGAGGTGCCGTGTCTTATCTTAGACTTTAACATTCAACATAAAGATGTAGCCAGGTTGGTGGAGCGACACTGGCACATTTTAAAAAAAGATAAAGATCTTAATCATATTTTGCCAGATAGACCTAAAATAATATATAGGAGGGCACCGACGCTCAGGGACCTAATAGTTAAATCAATTGTAGTCCCGCCCCCCAAACCTAGTTATTCCTTTTTTAATGGAACAGGTTTTTATCCTTGTAGAAACTGCTACGCCTGCAAACATGCCAAAAAGGTTCCAAGGCAAAAGGACAGAATTTAAGAGCACCAGCACAGGGAACACACACCCTATAAAGGATTTTATAGGGTGTCACACAGAGGGTGTTGTATACGTACTACAATGTAGTTGTAACCTACAGTATGTAGGTAGAACCAAGAGAGCCTTAAAAGTAAGAATCAAAGAACATGTACAAAACATTATTAACGGATTTCCGAAACATAGTGTGTCACGACATTTTGCACAGGTCCACAACCGGGACCCTATAGATTTACAATTTTGGGGCATAGATAAATTTAAAGGCTCCTGGAGAGGAAGCCATCTAGTGAGAAATATCAGTCAGAAAGAGTCTCGGTGGATACACACGCTTAGAACACTGACACCCAGGGGAATGAATGTAGAGTTCGATCTGAATTGTTTTTTAAGCAATTTTTAATTTTTAATTTTTAATACTTTTAATAATTTTAGTATTTACACATATATGTTTGAATTATTATATTATTTTATTATTCTATTTTCCATTGGATAGTATGGCTATATTTATATAATATAATTAGTTGCCCTGCTGAACTGGATCTGAAGTATGATGCCATCCAGTCAGCAATGAGTGCTTATGAATAAGAGGCCTATTATATATATACACATCACTATAGGTATGGATTAAAGATCTATATATACTAATTCTAATTTAATATTAATCTAAAGATCATTTTATTGATGGAATCGGTGGTTCATGTTATTGTAGTATTTATACTGTTTCCCAGGATGGTCATTAGCCCAGTCAGCCCGCTGTGGCTGTCATTATCTGAGGTATTAGTGTGGAATTTACATGTTAGTTACTATCAAGATGAGTAGATTAACACTCTATTCACAGCACCATCCCACAATAGAAGATGAGGGAAATAAATATTTTCGCTCAAATATCTTCGTTCTGCTATGTTTTTATTCGATATGGATATTTACAGCTAGCCAGACACAGGGAAAATGGCGGCGCCCATATAGTTTATTGTGGTATTCAAGAAAATGGCGACCGCAAGACTTACGGTCTAATACACTATTTGAGTGATGCCCTAACAACCAATCAGGCTCCCCTGAAGAAGTCACGAGGTGCGTGACGTAACGCCGTAGGGAGGATAGCGGCATCATACGGACGGATCGTAAGACAGCAGGATAACAGTAAGATAGCGGCTACACGCCGATTATCTCCTATATGCTGTTTATTTTTTAATTGATGTAAGAGTCCATTTTTTAATCTAATAAAGCTTATTTTGCGTATTGAAACACTACACTATTGGAGGCTTCATTCCCTGTCCCTCTCCTGGCTGCACCGATTGGAGCTTGGTCTCCCTCTCTCCCCCTCCCTTTCCCTCCCACCCGCTTGTCTCTTTCATAGAGAACGTGATTGGTAGAGGATACTATCCAAATATCATTTAAGAGTGGAGAAGAAATAGGAGAAATAGAGGAGACATAAGAACATAGTCCATAACAGTGAAACTATATGCCAGTGATCCAAGCTTTTGAGGTGAGAACATTGGGAGACAGGTGTAGGATTCACCGCAGGTTCAATACTTCAATTCGTTTATCATTTGAAACATTTGAAGACATCTACAATTTTGGAACATCTAGAATCTTGGAATTAACCATTGATTAAATACCCATTTGAACTTTCCTGAACAGCAACCATTGCAATATTGAACTTTCTGCACTATTGTGTTTATATATGCACTTGCACTTTATTCTGGTGATAGCACTATAGTATTTATTATATATGCACATATATCACTAGGTATTTTTACCATTATCTATCTTTATACCATTAGATTTATGAGACATAGAAGTGTTTTTTGTGTAATAATTTTTTTTTTTTTTCTTTAGCGCAAAATCACCCCCTTTTTTCTTTATATTACTGTTTATGTGTTAAGTGAACACAGATTTATTTTGCAGCCATTGATAGTTACTCCAGTCACCATTTCATTACTCTTGAGTAGCGCGAAACACTACCTCACATATAATGCTGGAGCACCTGACCTCTGGGACCTCAGGACCATAGTCCTCTGGGTTCTGTATGTCCCTCTGATGGTCGCTATTTTGGTTTTCACATCTTGGAGAGTTGTTGTGGGTATCTTGGTTTGCACAAATGCAAGCAGACTCTCCAGTGCTGCTTTCCTGGCGTCTTTATTTTTATTTGCGCCACTTTTGGTTTGCCATAGTATAGGTAGCTCTTGCCATTTGTCTATGAACTCCCCCATGAATTCCGGGTTTTTAAAAGTATTCATGATATCTGTAAAAGTGAGAAACAAAAAAAAATATATATTTCAGGCAACATTCCTCAAATGTGGATTTTCTACATATTTTTAGCGCACAAATCTCCTCGTCTGATGAACCTCAAATACTTAAATTGTTAGGTACCTTCGTCAAGACGTTCGTTGCTAACTCCCTCTCCCGCCAAATGAACGTATTTTCAAGACATGGATCTTCACTTGATATACACTGCGCATGCGTGAAACTCTGCACGCTTTCCCCGCCCCTGACGTTCGATATTGTACTTTCCCCGCCCCTTCTCGCTCGTAGTGCTTAACAAAACATGGCGGAGACACAGGTGGCTGAGATTACCTCTATAGAGGAGGAAATTCCAGAGGAGCCCAAATCCAGATCCAGGAGATATAAGGCATCCAACATGTCATTCGAGGAAATGGTGGAGATGGTGGAGATGGTCGCCATTTTAAAGAAGTAGGATTATGATGCCAAGCATGGGCCGTATAAAAGGCCTAATCTGGTCAAGTCAAAAATTATGGGCAAAGTGGTCAAAAGTCTTCACAAAAAATTCGGGGTGTCCAGAACCAAGGAACAGCTCAGAAAACGATGGTCTGATCTGAAGTTGCGGGAGGCCGACCAATACAAAAGAATCAAGAAAGTTTTAGGAAAAAGTAATATTTTCCATGGTACATATTATTTACTTGTATTCTGTCGTGTATTTTTTACTTTCATATAGTACAGTGAAAGATACCATCTTTCAGGTTCGTCCGCACAGTAAACGGACATATTAAACCTCTTTCTCCGTACAGTTCCTCAAACGATGTTTTAGGATCATCCAGTGTGAACACCCATGTATTTTATTTTATTTGGGGGAGTAAATTTTGGCATCACTTATTTTTTCGGTGCTAATCCAAAGGACATTTGTTTGTTTAAAAAAAGGATATGCATGGTAATGTTAAGGGAGTGAATGCTCAGCAGCTGATGAAACATCTGAATGCAGTAGTACAAGTGTGGGCCTAAAGCCAAAAAGCTTGAGGGTGTCACACACAGGTGATCCTGTGTAGATACTTTGGGGTGTTACAATGTGTCAAATTTGTGTTTTAAAAGTATATGCTATGGTTTTGGCTATGTATCCAATCATTTGTCCCGGTTGGCACAGGGGGTACATTTTAAAATGGAGCAGGCTTCAAAAGAATGATTACAAAGTATTTTATCATGTTTAGTTTAATTGAAAAATTGAGTCGCTACTAATGAAACTATTTCTTTTATTTCAATCTCCCTAGGGATTCGAAAAGCTACCTCAGATGAGCCGATAATTGCAACACCTACAACAATACCCCCAGAACCCCAGGATGGAGAGGAACGTGATGTTGTGGAAGTGGAAAGTGGCACCACCACAGGTCAGAGAGAAACCAGACACATGCATGTTAAATAGATGTAGGCCTACATATTCTATCCTACATATTTATTTTTACATTTAGGTGCGGTTCTGGCCGAAGACCCCAAAAAGTTGACACATCACAGTGCCCAGATCCTGATCCAATACCTCATGGTCTGCTGTCGTGACCTCGAAAAAATTAAGGGAGACTTGCTAGAGATCAGGGCAAATACCAAGCGGGTGGAGGAAAGGCTCCAAAATATCATGGCTGTGCTTGGGTGTGTCTAATGTTTTTACACCAAAGAACATTTAAATTGCTGAGTTTTATAAGGTTTTTTGTTGTTTTACCCTTTAATGACTAGCACATGTTTAGCTTTTTCACAATTTTTATGAATATAGTTTGTTTATGCATGGCTGGTCATGCGTTTTAATACCCCAAAAATTAAGGGAACATCCACATTTCAAAGGAAGTTTCCCACCTAAAAAAGAAATAAAGGTATTTTTACATTCAAAATAATTGTGGCTTCATTATGTAAATGTGGTGCAGAGTGAACTAATCAATGTTTTGTGTTTACACTGACAATGAAGGCTAATTAAGAATGTTAAATACACATGGCAATACAAGTGCACTAGGTAAACCTACATGAAACATAAAACATTATACAATTAAAACACCAAACTAATCTTTACTCCATAAAAGAATTTATTTTTTTTGAATAAAATGTTTAAAGATTTTCTGGCATTTCAATGGCCCCCCTACCCATAAAATATTCAACATATTGGTTACGGACCTCACGTCCGGTTGGGGGGCCAAGCCAGGACGGCCAGGTTCCAGGGCCACTAAAGTTTCTGTATTGAGTAAAGAGGCCTCAGGCCCACTCAAAGCTATATAACTGTTGGAATGCACCCGTAGGAAATTATGAAGCACACAGCAAGTCATTACCACATGGTTCCATTTGTATGGGGCAAGGTGGATGGAGGTCAGGAAGAGCCGATAATTGAACACCCTCCGCTCAGGGGTGAGGGTGCGTTGCGGGAATGGCCTCATCAAATGGGGTCCCAGGCCAAACGCCTCATCCGCCACAAAGACAAAAGGTAGTCCCTCCACATTTTGCTCCGCTGGTGGCAAGGCCAGCAGATCCAAAAGGAGCCGTTCCCCAAACTCCGTCTGGGCAAATACTCCTCCATCAGACATCCTGCCATTCTTGCCAACATCCACATAGAGGAACTCGTAGGTGGCCGACACCACTGCCATCATCACGACGCTGTGGAACCCCTTATAGTTATAATAAAAGGATCCTGAATGGGGTGGTGGGACGACCCGAACATGTTTGCCGTAGATGGCTCCTCCACAGTTCGGAAAGTTCCATCGCTGGGCAAACTCGGAAGCCACATTCTGCCATTCATGTGGCGAAGAAGGGAACTGTGGAATTAAATAAATAAAAAATTTATACTTTGAGCCAGAAACATTGAAAGCTGATTTCATACCAACATTCATGGCCAACATTGGTAGAAACTGTAATAAAAAAAAAGATTAGTAAGCAACAACAAACCTAAAAAATAAAATAAAAATTTGGGGGGGGGGGGTTGAAGATGAGTTGGGAATATCACAAATGAAGGCTGTAGCACTCTGTATGAAGTTAAAAAAAATGAAACATTCCTAGGCAATCTTTAGGGTGCGTTTTGGGAAAAGCACTACGATGGGACATAGAATAAAATACATGGAAATGACTAGGCAAGGTAGGTATGGCCCCAGGATAACATGCTGGAGAGGTTAGGTAAGCCAAATTTACAGGTAGGCCTCAAACCCAAAAATGTTAATATTAAAACATGGGGAGAAAGGGGACATTCCCTGCAGCTAAGAATCATGTGAATTAGGGACTGCTAATAAAGCAAAATAAAAAGTATCCAAAACAAAAATACATACAATGTGAAGTTATTTTAGAAGAACACTTACCTTAATATAGTCCTCCTGCAAAACTTGAAGGATGGCAGAACAAGTCTCTGGTATAATGATCCCCAGAGCCTGGGGGGATATGCCTGTGGAGAACTTAAGGTCCTGCAGGCTTCTCCCAGTCGCCAGGTATCGCAACGTGGTGATGAGCCTCTGCTCAGCACTGATGGCTTCCCGCATAACGGTGTCCTGCCTGGTAATATAGGGGGACACCAAAGCCAACAGATGCTGAAATACGGGGTCAGACATCCTGAGAAAATTCCTGAAATCATCAGGATTATTCTCCCTGATCTCCCGCAACAATGGCATGTGACAGAATTGGTGCCGCTGGAGCAACCAATTCTTGGTCCATGAACTCCTCCTGACCCTGCTCATGGCATGGAGTCGGGATACAGCATGAACCCCTGCACCAACTACAGCACGAACTCTACGACGTGTACGTAGCCGCAACATGGCTAGATAACGGTCGGCTGAACAGAACGAACTAGAAGAACACACGGAAGAACAGCAAGGCCAATGAAGAACAAGCTGAAAAACAGGAACGAGCAGAGCAGACCGCACTGAATAAACAGATACGAACTGACTACACGCACTGCCAAACAGATACGAACCCACAGGCACAAACTGAACTCCACAAAACGATCTTCAAAGCACGAAGACTGAAAAGCGCGAATCGTCTCTCACCAAACTTTTACTAACACGCGGTAACACGGAATTAGCAAAAGCGTCCCAAAGGGTGGCGTCATTAGAACGGAACTTCCCCTTTATAGTGCCGTCGTACGTGTTGTACGTCACTGCGCTTTGCTTCATCGTTTTTTAAAATGATCGTGTGTACGCAAGACAGGCTTGAGAGGAAACATGAAAAACGGCAAGAAAAAAAATGGCAAGAAAATCGATCGTGTGTACGCGGCATAATAGTGTAAATCCTTACACATTTTAATCCGCATAATAAAAAAATGGACACTTACAATTTGTCGAATAAAAACAAGCAAGAATAAGCCGGCCGGCTCACAATAAACAGCCCGTACAGTCCCGGGATTGCGTGGGCGCGGTGACGTCGAGTCGAGTGCTGACGTCACCGCGCCCACGCAATCCCGGAACTGTCAGGTGAAAAAACACCTGACAATGACGGCCCCCCCAGCCCCCCGTTTTACTTACCTGAGCCCGTTCACCTGCTCGGCTCGTCCCTGGCGTCCGCTTCTCCACGGAGTCTCGGCGTTGATTGGATAGATTGATAGCAGCGCAGCCATTGGCTCCCGCTGCTGTCAATCAAATCCATTGATGCGGCCGCCGGTGGGAGGGACCGAGACATACACTCTGTGTTTATGGACGCAGAGTGTATGATACGGGAGTGCGCCCACAAGCTTACCCCCTCAGGAGAGAGCATCCCGAGGGGGTTAGCTATAGCAGGGAGGAGCCGAGACAGCCGCCAAGTGACCCCAGAAGTCGAGGATCAGGGCCACTCTGTGAAAAACGAACTGCACAGTGGAGCTAAATATGACATATTTCTTATTTAAAAAATAAAATAAACCTTTACAACCCCTTTAAGCGGCGCGTGGAAGCAGCATGTCAGTCAGCGGGAGCCTAGCAACTTATTTTTTTTTAATGTAGGCGGTGGGTCGCGTTCATCGTGATTGACAATGGATCTACATCAGTGGACAATTTTCATTCTATTGTTTTTATATACACTAGTCTTTTTTTTTTTTAAGTAATGAGTAGGGGTACTATTTACCCCATACTCATTTACATGGGGGGTGTGATCTAAGGGCTAAGGTTAGGGTTGTTGGGAAGAGGCCCCCATTTTCTGGCCTGCCGTGCTGCATGCTCAGATAAGGGTCTGGTATAGATTTTGGGGGGCACACAAAAATTTTATAAAAAATGTTGGAGTCGGGCTCCCCCCAAAATCCATACCAGAACTAAAGGACCTAATATGGACTGGGGGACTGCATTCCTTTTTTTCTTTTTACTGTTGGCTTTTTGGCTTTTTTTGTTTCCATTCTGCTGTCAGCGGGGAATCCCTCTGACAGCAGATGAGTCATGGTTGTTAGGCTGCTAGCAGGTGCCGACTTCTTAACAAACAGTTTGTTTGTGAAATACTGTGTGGTTAGACCACCTTTTATTTAATTAATGTTTTTTTCAATAGGTTTGTTTGTGAATTGACTTTTAAACAGATTTATGCAGTATTTACCATGCATTTCTTCATTTATTTTTTTGGGGTTAAATGTGTCACCTGACCCAAATATCTTGTGCAATATACTTTTGTGAATTGACCCCATAATCATGGCTTAATTTATTCTACAATGTGAAGTTGAAATAAGTAAGCTGGAATTTGCTTTTGAGTTTATACTTGAAGTGACTATTCACACCAATGTGTGAAGATCCTCAACTACTGCAGTAAATGAGGCCGAATATCACACTTGTCATAATATCATCCAATGAGCAGTGTAAAGTGTTGTATGATTCAAAAGGCTTGATTCTTTAACACACTGACTGGCAGGAAGTGTGATGTTATCATTTGAGTGGGTTTGTACCCAAAAAAAAGAGCCATTAGAAGCTGGAGAAGGCCTTAAGACCCCAGAACTGATGTTTTCAAAGGTTCCTCTTGTTGTGTGAAAGCATTTTCTGCCTGAAGGACATGTGGTTTAGAAGTAGCTGGAGAGAGATCAAAGGAGATCCCCGGTGCCGCACATCCATGTAGGTGTTCAGTAGTGGAATGACAACCTCAGCCTGGAATCCCACAATCTTACGTCCCCAACACGCTTCGCTCCGCCCTTCGGAGCTTAATCATGGTTTAGAAGTAGCATGAAATAGGGTGCCAACTTTTTAGCCATAGGGACTCTTTGTGTGCCTTTGTTCCTGGCTACAAAAATAGAAAAGATGCCCCATGGTGCTCCTATAACATGGCAAGAGTTATCTCAGACCCATACAATAATACCTTTTCACCCACTTGGCACTGGATTTGTCATATCTAATGTGAGGCAGAAGTTGTGGAAGTTGAAAGTGGCGAAATACTGGAGAGACAGTCAGCACTAGGGTAAACATCAAATGGTAATATTCTTTATTGAAATTACATGAAACACTAGCGAAACATGAACTCTCCTGGTCAGGGAGACTTGCTGCCTTTAAAAGGATATGCCTCCCTCAAATACTGTACTTCTTTAGAACCCTCCCTGTTCCGTTACCCACCTCATTCTTCAGGTCCCTCCAGACGATATTCAACAAATATCTTTGGAATAGTAAACGACCCAGATGTGCTCACCTAAAGTTGATTAAACACAAATTGGCAGGAGGTACGGGATCCATAGACTTTGAAGACTATTACTTAGCAGCCATCCTAGCTCAACTGCCTAAGTGGTTCCAATCCTCCACGAGCTCGCTTTGGGAACAAATAGAGAACCTCTCAATTGCCCGCCCCAACCTAAAGAACTGGTTACTAAGCACCCCTCTAGGCGCCCCCATCCCAGCATTTCTCTCCCCAACCATGAAAACTTCAGTCCATGTCTGGAAAAAATCACCCTCCTGGGCTACAACCCCGCCACGCCACAATTCAATATTCCTTTAGAATCTCTCCACTATTTGATCCCAGATCTACTGCTTTCTCGATGGACCTTCAAAGGGATCCACTCCCTACAAAATTTACTACAAGGTAACCGCCTTAAACCCTTCTCCCAATTACAATCCGAATACGATCTACCTGCTTCAGAGTACTTCACATTCATGCGCATCCACCATTGCCTGAGTAACGTACCCCTGCCCCTCTACAGCATTCACCCTAAGACTTGGGACTACCTTACAAACCCTGCTTCCAAAACCAAGGGCATCTCGCATTTTTACAACAACCTACACCAAAAGTGCACCTTCTCCAAACTGAACCCACATCACCAGTGGGACACTGATCTGGCTCACATCTTCACTGTCACTCAATGGCAACACGCACTCAAATCCATCTACACGGCCACCAAGTGCTCGGCACTCTGGGAACTCACACAGAAAATCCCACTACGATGGTACATCACACCAGCCAAAATAGCATCTTTCGGCCCTCAAAACCCCAACGTGTGCTGGAGATGTAAATCAGCCATAGGAGACATGCTCCATATTTTCTGGGCATGTTCCGGCATACAGAGATATTGGGATGACATCTTTAACCTTATCTCATGCATAACTAAAATCACAATCCCCGCATCATCTGCACTTGCCGTTCTCAACCTAACCATAGACGACATTCCTCACCCCCTTAGACACGTAACAACCCACATTCTCTTGGCAGCCAGACTCAACATAACAAGGCAATGGAAGTCTGACAACACTCCAACCATAGCCCAAGTTATCAATTTAGTAACCTTACACTTTAGCTATGAGACAATGGCAGCCGCCAGTAATGGTCGGGCTGCAAAAACCCGAACACACTGGCAACCATGGACGGATTGGACTAATGCTGCGACTGTCACCTAAAGTTACTACTGCACCATTTTGTCTTTCTTGACCGAGCAATATTCTTGAGTTGCACAACTGTTATTTGTTATCTGTATTAGCAAGCTTCTGGAACTCTGCCGCCAAGCAGTTAGGTAATGTTCAACAGTGATCACACTGTGCTAAAAAGGTCCTCTCCACTCCTGCGGCACTAAAGTTCCCATTTGGGGTGCCGCACCAGGGGAGAGGATCGATCGTACTTCTATGTACTGATATTATTATACACCTTCTGTTTTGAATTAAATGCAATATGTCAGTGAGGATAAGTTCATTTGTCAAAATGTTTTCCACAACGTCGTTGCATGACGTACTATGTTTAATTGTACACTGTATTCTATATGCAAAATCAAATAAATATTTGAAAGAGAAATTACATGAAACAGCTACCTGTATAAAACAGCCAACGTGTTTCGGCCGACATGCCTTAGTCAGCCATGACTAAGGCCCGACAGCTGAAACACGTTGGTTGTTTTACAGCTGTTTCATGTTATTTCAATAAAGGATATTGCCATTTGACATTTACCCGAGTGCTGAATGTCCCTCCAGTGGTTCACAGTACACAGAGGCATCAGAAGCCTTTCAGTTTGAGCACTGGGTGAAGCTGAGGATTGAAGGACGGTGATAGCACCACTTCATAGTTACATAGTAGGTGAGGTTGAAAAAAGACACAAGTCCATCAAGTCCAACCTATGTGTGTGATTATAGGTCAGAATTACATTGTATATCCCTGCATGTTGTGGTCGTTCAGGTGCTTATCTAATAGTTTTTTTAAACTATCAATGCCCCCCGCTGAAACCACTGCCTGTGCAAGGGAATTCAACATCCTTGCCGCTCTTATAGTAAATAACCCTTTACGTAGTTTAAGGTTAAACCTCTTTTCTTCTAATTTTAGTGAGTGGCCACGTGTCTTGGTAAACTCCCTTATGCATAAAAGTTTTATCCCTATTGTGGGGTCACCAGTACGGTATTTGTAAATTGAAATCATATCCCCTCTCAAGTGTCTCTTCTCCAGAGAGAATAAGTTCAGTGCTCGCAACCTTTCTTCATAACTAATATCCTGCAGACCCTTTATTAGCTTTGTTGTCCTTCTTTGTTCTCGCTCCATTTCCAGTACATTCTTCCTGAGGACTGGTGCCCAGAGCTGGACAGCATACTCTAGGTGCGGCCGGACCAGAGTCTTGTAGAGTGGGAGAATTATCATTTTATCTCTGGAGTTAATCCCCTTTTTAATGCATGCCAATATTCTTTTTTAATTCAATAGTTTTTTATTAAAGAATTTTTGCATGTAACAGATAACAGAAAGGAATAGCAGAGAAGATATAAAAATAGGAGAGTACAGAGAGAGATATACACTATAAGTGATACACATTGATGATATGCATACATTTAGGGTTTTCAAGCAGTTTATCAAAGGGTCTTGGGCCAAATAGCCCAATATTCATCAAACTTCTTGCATGTTAGAGAATTGATTGCTAAGAGACGTTCAAAGGTATAATTTCTATGAACTGCTGCCATGACTTCAGAGATGTTCATAGCTCTGTTGGATTTCCAGTTACGCAATATCAACAGGCGCGTTTCTAGTAATATGTGCGTTACGACTGGCCTAAAGATTTGCGGAAATTTGTCTATGTTTAGGTGCAGTAGCGCTAAGGCTGGGTCGGGTTGTGATAGCATTCCAGTTATGGATGAGATCCTTTGGAAGACCTGGTTCCAAAGACTTTTTATACTAGGGCAATGCCAGAGCATATGAAGTAAGTTACCTACGTGCCCGCACTCCCTCCAGCAGTTTGGTGAGGTACCTGGAAAGTATGTGGCAAGTCAGAAGGGAGTATAGTGCCATCTATTTGCAATCTTGATCATTAGTTCCCAATGTTTTACGCAGTGGGAAGATTTGTGTATTTCTGTGAAGGCGCAGTGCCATTGTGCGTCCGAGTAAGTGTTGCCCATGTCAACCTCCCATTTTTGCATTGCTGCAGTCTTATGGAATGTCATTTTGTCGTGCAATAGATTATAGAAAAAGGAGATTCCCTTCGTATCCTGTTTTGCCTTGGAGTAGAACTGCCAGATTTTATTCGGCACTGACACTACTGGAGGGGCATGACATTTCAAAAAGTGTGTAAGTCTGAGGCATTTGAAAATGCCGGGTGTGGAGATACGATATTGTACCATGATTTGATTTATAGTTTTGAGTCTTGGGCCTTCATATAGGTCCGATATGTAGTGGATACCCTTAGTGGTCATGTCTGTGACGTCTAGCATTGGGATCTTGGACTCCAATAGAGTCAAGGGAAGGTCAAAGTCTATAGTTTGTACGTCCCCGTGATGTTTATCTAAAAGGAGTCTCCAGGCTCTCAATGAGGCCTGTATTGGAGGTGAAAGAGTAGTAATGTTCCAGGGAACCCATCTGTCTCCTATTAGTAGTTGTGTAAGATCTTTCGTTGGAGATAAGTTAGTTTCTATATCAACCCATAGGGGTAAGTCGGATTTTTGCGTCCATAATTTAATCTGGTCTAGGCGCACCACCCATAAGTAGTCAGAAATGTCTGCTAGTCCCGCCCCCCCTGCTTTTCTGTGAGAAGTCAAGTTGTTTCTTGAGCATCTAGCTCTTTTCCCCTGCCATATGTACTTCCAACCCATACTCGCAAGGCTATTAAGGAAATGAATAGGAATATGTATAGGTAGAGTGCAGAACACATATAAGATTTGTGGTAATATCAACATTTTATATGCGGATATTCTACCCATCCATGAAATTTCAGTTTTTGAAATATCCCTGAGCTGGGTTTCCAGTCTGGCCACCAGCGGAGTCATGTTATTTTTGGCGAGGGAGGATATTTTACTAGTGAGTGAAATGCCCAAATAGGTGATACTACCTGTGCTCCAGGTATATGGTAAGTGTTCTTGTAGAGATCGTTTCGTTTGAGACTGTACTCCTAGGTCCAGGATGAGGGATTTTGTGAAGTTGACCTTGTAATAGGAGACATCCCCAAATGCTGTCAGAAGTTTATGTGCCTCTTTTAAGGACTTCAGTGGGTTGGTCAGTAGCAGGATTACATCGTCCGCAAAGAGATTAATGGTGTGCGTATTAGAGCCAAACTGGAAACCTGAGATCGAGGGTTGGGATCTGATTGCTTTAGCTAGTGGTTCTATCATTAAGTTAAAAATAGTTGGGGATAGGGGACAGCCCTGTCTAGTCCCATTTGAGATATTAAAAGGCTTAGACAGGAGGCCTGCTGAGTAAACCTGGGCAGACGGGCAAGAGTATAGGGATAAAATAGCCTTCAAGATTGATCCTTTAAACCCAAACTTTTCTAGAACCATTTCCATGTAGGTCCAATGGACCCTGTCAAATGCCTTCTCTGCGTCAATAGAGAGCAGCAGAGAAGGGATTCGAGTTTTTTCAGCATAATGTATCACATTTATGATTCTTCTAGTAGCGTCAGAGGTCTGTCTCCCCTTCACAAAGCCCATCTGGTCTTGTTTGATGATTAGTGGTATTATATGTGTAAGTCTTTTAGCCAGTAATTTTGCATAAATTTTGGTGTCAGTATTCAGGAGTGAAATGGGTCTGAAGTTGGCTGGTGTGTTGGGTTCCTTTCCTGGTTTAGGTAATGTGACTATGTGTGCCTTTAGCATTTCACGCGGAAGTGTCGCAGATTCAGTGGCTTTGGTGAAGACTTTGGACATGTGGGGTGAAAGTATGTGTTTAAATGTTTTGAAGTATTCATTGGAGAAGCCATCCGGGCCTGGAGACTTCCCGTTCGGTAAAGAGTTAGTTATTTTTTCCACTTCCAGAGCTGTTATCGGACTGTTTAGGTCCTCCAGTTTTGTTTGGGAAAGGGAAGGAAGTTCTATTGTGTTTAGGAATGTTTGTATCTTTTCCACTGTCGGTTGGGGGATATTGGTGTCTCTATGGAGGTTGTAGAGTGAACTATAGTAGTCAGCAAATTAATTGGCTATGTCTTGGGGGTTAATAATTTTTTGTAATGTGGAGGGGTGTCTCAGGTAATGTATTCTAGTTTTGGAGCGTATTGCCTTGAGTCTATTTGCTAAATATTTGCCTGCTCTGTCGGCGTTGGCATAGTGTGAGAGTTTCAGACGTCTGAGATGTTTATCATATTGTTGTGATAGGAGTTCTCTAAGTTTTTCTCTGAGGGTGTTCAATTTGCTAGTTAGGGGCACCGACGGTGACTTCTTATTCAGGTATTCTAGGTTGTGTATATCAGCAATAGTTGTGTTCAGTAAGTGTGTTTGCTTTCTTTTTTCTCTAGCACCAATTTGGATTAATATCCCTCTAATAAAGGCTTTGTGTGCATTCCACAGAACGTTTGGGTCAGCAACAGAGTCAACATTTTCTGCAAAGTAATTTGTTAAGTGTTGGGCTATAGATTTTTGAAGATGTGGTTCTTGAAGAATTCTAGTGTTACATCACCAGATGGGGGTAGAAGGGGAGACACCCTTTTCTGTAATAGACATAGATATAGCAGCATGGTCTGACCATGTAATATCATGTATGTTCATTTTTTCTACGTTTTGGAGCAACCATTTGTTTGTCAGGAACATGTCTATGCGAGAATATGAGTTGTGCCTGTTTGAGAAAAAGGTATAGTCACGATCAATAGCGTGGAGGCATCTCCACGCGTCAAATAGTTCCATCTTGTGTAACATGGGTTGTAGAGATAGGTGGTTCCTGGGTTTGCCTGAGGATGTGTCCAATAGTGGGTCTGATGTTATGTTAAAGTCTCCGCAAACCAGGAGGTTACCATATTTCATGTCTTGTGCTTTGGTAAGGATTTTCCTCAAAAAGCGGAGATGATGAGAGTTAGGGGCATACACTGATACAATCGTGTATGGTTTGGAGTTGAAATCTCCCGTAAGGATTATGTATCTGCCTCCATCATCGAGAACAATATCTTTGGGTTGAAATGAGAGAGAGTTTTTGATGGCCACTAGGACTCCTCCTTTTTTTGGTGTTAGGCGTGCAAGCCATGTAAATAAAAGGAAAGTCTTTGTGTGAGCATTTTGGAACTTCGTCTCGTTGAAAATGTGTTTCCTGCACACAGAGGATGTCAGCTCCTTGTGTGCACGCCTCTTTCCACATGGAGAAACGTTTTGCTGGGTGGTTCAGGCCCCAGGCATTAATGGATAATATTTTAATTGTCATTGTGTTATATGGGTGATAGCGTGTATGACAAAACTGGATATGTACTTACTTGTCCAGATTAGTGGTGACCGATGTGTTCCAGCCTGGCGATAGGGTTTCAGTAGGCTTTCAGTGACCCCATCTACGGCTGTCAGTATACTTTGAGCGCATCTGTGTATATCAAAAAGAGTAACAGGGAAAAAAAAGAAAACAGTAACGTAGAGAAGAAAGAAAAGACGTAAATATAACTGTTCTGTCATAAGAAATGGATCTAAAAACTGATCCTCGGGCAGTCGTAGCTGCTAAGGCAGAAGGGAGGGTGCAAAAAGGGTACCCCGCAGTGGTACCTGTACACCTGAGATAAACGTGAGATATATCTTTAAACATTTAGTGAGTTTCGCCGGGCGGCTATTTTCTTATTAGATTTCTTGTGGGACACTACCTGCCATTCATTCTGCAATGATTGTAGGCCCGCTGAATGATGAGGTTGAGGAGCTTGGTCCGGGAGAATACCCCATTGGCGTAGAGCATTCAATCCTTCTTCCAGCTTGGATACGGAGACATTAGCCCCATTGTGGGTGATAACAAGAGTGGCCGGGTACTTCCACTTGTGCAGTATGTGATGATTCCTCAATGCTTTGGTTACAGTCAGCAGGTTGCGTCGACGCTGAAGAGTGTGTCTAGACAGGTCAGGTAACATCCTGACGTTGGCGTATTGTGGTGGAATGTTCCCTGGGGTACGTGATGCCTGTAGAATACGGTCTTTGATATGGTAGAAATGTACCCTCAGCAACACATCCCTGGGAACATCATCAGGGAGGAACGAGGGTTTGGGGACCCTGTGGATTCTGTCAATGAGGAGATCCTGTGCTGTTGCTTCTGGCAGCAGCGTGGAAAACAAAGTTTGGGTATATTGGAGGAGCTGTGCAGGTGGGACATTTTCAGGAATCCCCCTCAGTTAAAGGTTGTTCCTCCTGGACCTGTCCTCGAGGTCCGCCATCTTATCTTTGAGCCAAACTATATCCTCCCCCTGTGCTTTGTGGGCCTCCACCATCATGTTGTATGCAGAAGTGTGTTCTTCCACTTTGGCTTCAATTAGGTGAACCCTTTGTCCCATGGCTTGAACTTCTTTCTGGCATGCAGTGATCCCACTGTATATATCTGATTGAAGGGAGGTTCTCAAGGAAAGGAGCATGTCCTTCAGCATGGTGTCAGACACGGGTCTGTCTGCAGTGGGGAAGTCTGATATGGGGTCCCCCCTTGTTTTCGCTGGTTTGTACTGGCGAATTGCGGCCCGCTTACCTCCATGCTAGGATCCGGTTGCGGCCTAGCTGGAGAGTCCCTCCGCGGCCTCGATTTGGCTGGGCTTCGCGTCGTGGGGCTGGATGTCCCAGAGGAGGATGCGCTGTGTGCAGTAGCCGAGCAGATGGCGTTGGATGGCGGGCCGCTGTCTGTGTACCGCTCTCCTAGCTGCGATGCGTGTTGTGGGGCTCGCGCGCCGCCGCCATCTTGCTGCATTCCTCTCGATGCTGTGCCGAAGAAGCTGTCCAGTTTCTGGGGCTGTAACGGCTTCTTGCGATTCCTGGTCATCACCAGAACGGTCCTCGGATGTTCAGTAGTCCGGCAGTGGTGCGCAGGGTTCTCGTTAACGCCGACAGGCTGTGGTGGCTGTGTTTATCTCAGGCTGAAAAGCGGAGCTCCGTAGCTAAGCGTCCATATTGGAGTCCGGTCGCCACACCCCCTCCATGCCAATATTCTGTTTGCTTTGTTTTTTTTTGTTTAATATATTTTTTTATTGAAAAAGGTATGCAGATACAGCAAAAAAAAATTAAAACATTTAGAAGATAATTTGTTGGATTAACATATAGAGAGTGTCAACAAGAATCATAATAACAACTGCTTGAGTAACCCAAACATAATATATTTAACAACAACTTAAGAGTGAAATAAGAAACAGGGGGAGAGGGGAGAAAAGAGAAAGAAGCAATAAAAGAAAGGGAGAGGGGTGGGGTGGGGAAAAAGGGTTCAGGCAGGTAGGCTGGCACACATGGCAACACATATGAACTTAAAGCAATTACATTTAGTTTAGCAAAACCTCAGAGGGGGGTTAGAACCTCCACTATTAGTAAAAATGAAATACCGGGTAGGGCGGGAGAACAGTTTAGGAAGCATGGGTATCCTGAGGGGACAAAGAAATTATGTCCTTGTAGCAAGGGGTGGTAAGGAACGAGGACCAAGGGGCCCAGGTTAAGGTATATTGTTTAGTAGTGTCTCTTGCGATGTGGGTGCGTTCTTCCATGTGGCTTACTTCAGATACTTTTTGTAGCCAGGACTTCATGGTTGGAATTGTAGGTTGACCCCAGAGGGTAGGGATGAGAGCCTTGGCTGTATTAAGGAGGTGTGGAATGAGTGAACGTTTATATCTTCCTATGGGCATTGTGGTAGCGTGAAAGAGAACTGTCCATGGATCAAAAGGTAAATTGACTTTGGTGATTTGATGGATCAGGTCAACCACTTCAGACCAAAAAGGACGAATGAGGGGGCAGAACCACCAGATGTGGGCATGGGTGGCGTAATGTCCACAATTCCTCCAACATAGCGGGGAGTTAATAGGGAACATGCAGTGAAGTTTAACAGGTGTATGGTGCCATCTGGTGAGAAGTTTGAAATTAGTTTCTGCCGTAGAATAAGCCAGTGAAGATACATGTGTAAGTTGGAGACCTTTTTGTTGTGTGTGATAGTAACACCCAGGTCAAGCTCCCACTTGGATAATTCTGATAAGTAGGGCTTTGCAATTCAATAAGAGCTTTGTAGAACTGAGAAATACAGAGTAGAGGGGGGTCTTTATGAAGTGTCAGAACATTTGGGGTAAAAAGAATTATATATAGGCCTTTATATTATGCATATTATGTATTTTTCATATGGTTAATATTCATGTATAATTTGAGCGAGAGGACAGCCATTTTGTCTCTAAAGTTAGGCCCATAGCTCATGACATGCTATGAACAAGACTTTGGTTTCTACTTTCTCCTTGAGGGGTTAACCCAGATTCAATATCTTGGAAAGTTTAAATTAGATTCACAGACATGAATAGGCTTTGTTCTTATGTCTCACTAAGGGGGTCTTGACAGTACCAGTCTCCCCAGGTTGTAATTCAAAGGTTTGGACACTTGGTAAAATAAACAAGATAAGGAAGAAGGGAGCTCTTGGAGGAGGGTTCGCTGAGGAGATCTCTGAGGGAACAGGTCGCCCTACAGAGAGATCTAAAACGCAAACATGTAGCGATATTGGAAGGAGTCCTATGGGACTCATCATTGCCTCATAATGGAAGCTTCTCAAACAGACAGAACTTTAACCTGGTAACGTATTCATTTTGTTTATTTACTTGCTTTGGTAATGGAGTTGTTTTTGCATACACATAACTAAAACCATTTAAATATATATGGCAAAGCAATTTGGAATGGTATCATATTTTAACTGCAGTATAAATGAAATTTTATTCCAAATATTAAGGCACATACCCTAATTTGGTTGTCTTTAAAAAGCTAGAGCCAAGTGGTACAATGGTTTTATTATGATATAGGTGTAAAAATCAATCCTCTCTAAATTTAATATAAGACTTGATGTTTTATCAAAGCCATGTTCCTTATATGACACTGGGTCTGGACCATTTTAAGAAGTGTAATCAGGAGATCTGTTGGTTTGACAAAGAAAGTGTTAAAGAGAACAAAAGAGTGTTTACACCTTCCGTGAAGTAACGGAAAGACATTTCAAGAGCTACCAAGTGTTAGATGTACAAGTATCATTTAAGTATTGAATTGTGAATATACCTTGTCATATAGAGCTCACATAGAAATGTATGTAAATATTATCTGAACCTCAATCATCATTTATCTCTGATTGTAGAAGTATATCCATTCATTTATTTTATTACGACTTATACCTGATATTAATTTGCACTGTACTTTAGTTAATAAATATATATAATATTTTAAGCAATATTCATTTGTGTTACTTGTCTTCAAACTAGCATGGATAAAAGAACTTGAAATTTCTTGATATTGCAGGAATTGGGGAATCACCTAAATTAAGATTAACCTATTTCCATAACGCAATAATTATTTTTATATTTCAGTATAAACATTCTGACATATTGTAGGCACTATGCTGAGATGCGTCAATGTTTCTGACAGAAGGAACACATATTCAATACCATTGAGATCTTGGATGCCCCGTAATGGTTGGGGGAGTGTCTGAAGAAAGCAATTCAGTTGACTATATCTCCATTTGTCCATAAATGTGATTGGTCTATGACCTAAAATTTCAGACAGAGGTTTAAGTGTATTGGGGCATAGGACATGATGCAAGAGGAGAGGGCCTTCGGGTGACCAGGATTGTAAGCCTGGGTCTATGGATCCTGGCATTAAATAGGTATGATGTAGAAGAGGAGTTAGTGGGGAGTCAAAAGACCATGCAAATTTCTTATGTAGTCCATCCCAAACGTCCAAAGAGGATATAGTAAGGGGCGAGGTATTGTGAGAGAGGTTTCTAGAAGAGCGTGGTATCCAAGGAGCAGTGGAGAGATCTGTGTCACATAAAGAGTGTTCCAATTGTACCCATAGTTTAGAAGCAATGGCATATTTCCAATTTTCTATGCATGATAGTATTACGTCATGATAATAAGCTTTAAAATCGGGTAGAGATAGTCCCCCAGAGCGTTTGGCCCGAAAGAGGACCTCTCTGGAGACTCTGGGATGACCGGCTCTCCATATAAAGTGGGTGATCGTGGTCTGTAGTAAAGTAAAGAAGCCTATGGGAACCTTTAAGGGGATCATTTGAAGGATAAAGAGAATGCGGGTGAGTATGTTCATCTTGATTATATTCACCTTGCCCAACCATGAGTGTGACAGGGAAGACCATTTACTGAGGTCAGCTCTAATGTTGTTTAGGAGAGGGATATGAAGATGGGGGTAAGGTATATACCAAGGTATTTCATACGTGTAGTTACCCAGCGAAAGGGCAATAGAGGTTTTAACTGATCAGCTACTGGTTGGGGGACCGTAATATTAAAAATGTCAGATTTTGACAGATTCTGTTTGCTTTGTTAGCAGCAGCTTGGCATTGCATGCCATTGCTGAGCCTATCATCTACTAGGACCCCCATGTCCTTTTCCATCCTAGATTCCCCCAGAGGTTCTCCCCCCAGTGAGTAGTTTGCATTCATATTTTTGCCACTTAAATGCATTATTTAAAATTTTTCCACATTAAACCTCATTTGCCATGTAGTTGCCCACCCCATTAATTTGTTCAGATCTTCTTGCAAGGTTTCCCAATTCCTGCGTAGAAGTTATTGCTCTTCTTAGCTTAGTGTTGTCCACAAATACAGAGCTTGAGCTGTTGACCCCATCCTCCAGGTCGTCTATGAACAAATTAAACAGGATTGGTCCAAGCACAGAAGCCTGGGGGACTTCATTACCCACCCCTGACCATTCCGAGTACTCTCCATTTATCATTACCCTCATCCATGTACTCACCCTATGGTCCATGCCAACGGACCTTACTTTGTGTACAGTAAATGTTTATGGGGAACTGTGTCAAATGCTTTTGCAAAATCCAGATACACCACGTCTACAGGCCTTCCTTTATCTAGATGACAGCCCACCTCCTCATAGAAGGCTAATACATTGGTTTGGCAAGAACGATTCTTCATAAATCCATGCTGATTACTGCTAATGATACCGTTTTCATTACTAAAATATTGTACATAGTCCATTATCATCCCCACCAAGATCTTGCATACTATTGATGTCAGGCTAAGTGGTCTGTAATTCCCAGGGGTGTATTTTGGCTGTTTTTTAAATATTGGTGCTACAATGGCTTTTCTCCAATCCGCTGCCTGGTAACATTTCACCTGAAGGTGCTGAAAGCCTTTTGGGGAAGGGTGAGTTTCAAAGGAGTCTTGGGCTCTCTCAACACTCCTTCCTGTCCCGTTGACAAGGGACATCTATTATACAAACATGAAACAGTCTTGGAAACACTAGGGTTGGCAATGGCAAATTCTTATTGTCCAAGCAAGCTAAACCAGATAGGCAACAGAAAGGGCCTACAGACATGCAATATAAAAGTTCAACAGTCTTACACAACCCAATAAAGATCAGATCAGGTGGCTGTGCCCTTATGTTCGTAGGCATCTATGGGAAGGAGTGCACATTCATCTTGCGGGTACGGAGAAAACAGAAAACATGAATGAGGTTAAGGACACAAAAGAAAAGTACAATCTGTATGCTTTATTTGTTTCATTACTAAATCATTGTTCCTTTATTGGATTTGCCAGTTCTATTGCAATCACAAATCAAAGTAGATACAGTTTTCTTCAAACTTTATACTTCCTTTTATACAATGTAAATGATTAGGTGAGAATTTTCACAACAGCTGAACAAAGTGCACAAGATCATTATCTGAAGACTGGCAAGCTTCCGATCCTTTCCCATTGAGCACAGAGTTGCATTCTTCAGCCTGATTAGATATTCAAGCACAAAATTTCACACTGGATGATTATGATTTTTTTTTAATTAAAGTATTTTCGGGATCACCTATAACAATGAAGAGATGAAAAAACAATGTGAAAAAAGGGGCGATATAAAGGAATGTGTGAAGAAGCATGCAAAGCTACCAACTTTCAAGACTTATTATATTATAATACAATAGTGCCACACTACTCAGTATGTGCCAAATTCCAATTCAAAATATTATACAATAAATGCACACTGATAAAATGATGATAAATAAAAGTTGTGGTGAATTCCTTAAGCATGAACAAATCTGTAGTGAAGAAAATATCCCTTGAGCCGCACATCGCTGCAAATCTGCTATGAAAGAGTATGCGGCAGTCTCAGCCCAGGCTTTAGCCAGGCCACACCCCCAATGTGTTTTGTTCCACCCCCCTGAACTTAGTCATAGGGTAATCCCCATGATCCCTGTGACTAAGCCCCGGGAGGAGGTGCTACACATGTTGGGGGTGTGGCCTGGTCGGAGCCCGACATACTCTTTCATAGCGGATTTGTAGCGATGTGCCGGCTCAAAGGATATCTTCTTCGCTACAGATTTGTTCACGCTTAAGGAATTCAGCACAACTTTTTATTTAATTTTTCTTTGATAGAAGACATCATTTACTATGTTATAATATGGACTTACAGGTAATGGACTATTTATTGATAATATAACGACCAGATTTGTTCACGCTTAATGAATTTACAACAACTTTTATTTTATTAGTGTGCACTTATTGAATATTAAAGTGATATTAAAGGTTAAATAAAAAATAAAGAATTCTTGGTCTCGCTCTTTCTCCCTCCTCACTGGCTGTGACTGACAGCAGCGGGAGCCAATGGCTTGCCCTTGGGGGAATTGGGGATTCTTGGCCCCGCTCCTGCTCCCTCTTCACCAGCTAGGATTGACAGCAGCAGAAACCAATGGCTTGCCCTTGGGGCACTCGTGAATTCTTGGCCCCACTCCTGCTCCCTCCTCACCGGCTAAGATTGATAGCAGCGGGAGCCAATAGCTTGCCCTTGAGGCACTCGTGCATTCTTGGCCCCACTCCTGCTCCCTCCTCATTGGCTGCGATTTACAGCAGCGGGAGCCAATGGCTTGCCCTTGGGGCACTCATACATTCTTGGCCCTGCTCCTCCTCCCTTCTCGCTGGCTGTGATTGACAGCAGCAGGAGCCAATGGCACGCGTGCATTCTTGGCCTTGCTCTTGTTTCCTCCTCACCGGCTGTGATCGACAGGAGTGGGAGAGAATGGCTCTCAGGCAAAAGAAGGTAGAGACCCAGGAGAGCAGCCACTCTCCTGCACAACGATCGGGCTTGGGTAAGTATTAGGGGGGCTGCTGCATACTGAAGGTTTTTGACCTACATGTATAGAATGCAAGAAGGTCAAAAACCTTCAACCTTCAGAACCACTTTAAAATTTTGGCATTTGACACATACAGAGTAGCTCAGCACTGTTGTATTATTACTGGTCAGGTTTTGTTACTAGAACTAGAAGGATCTAAAAATAAATTTTATCAAATTCATATTTATTAATTAATCATTTTCAATTTTAATTATAATGAATTAATTCATAAATAATATTAAAAGCCATAATAATACACACTTGGCTGAGATGTCACACATTAGCTGTTCTAGATAAAGAAATAAGGGCCCTAATCTACCGAGGCAAGGTTTTAGGAATTCATTACAGTGGTGGTAAAAAGCAAGATATTTTTGATCTCTGCCCTTCAAATTTTTTTTTTTTTTAATTTTCAATTAAATTTATTTATTTATTTTAAATGTTTTCCAATGATTTTCCAATGTTTTAAAAATGTTTTACTCACCTCCCCTAAAAGTCACTAACAAGCCATGAACCAGGAGGCTTTAGGCTTGCAGGCCCATCTGGTACCCATTTTGGATTTCCACACAGGCCACAGAGATTGCCGAGATAGAACTCATTTGTGCTCACTTGGAGATATCCATTGCTAAACAACAGAATCTTCACATATTCACCGATAACGACTGCCACAGCGTCTTCACTGTGATGCACTGAGAGATCTTTACTTATCACAATAGAATCAGAAATCTGGTCATCAAATGCAAGAACACGTCCTTTCACCTAAAACACAATCAAAAAACATTTAAAACATACATTTAACAGGATAATATCATGTTTTTGAGGCAAATACAGTGTATATTTAAAGAGTAACTCCCACCGGGTGATTTCTGTACATTGCAGGAATTTTAACAAACTTTGTTGCAGATTTTTTTATTCTGAAGAAGCGTGAATGGGAGTGATTTCATAATTATCAATCAGCTGCTGCACCTGCAGGGCTCTAATGAGGAAAGTGGCAGGGTCTGCATACCTTTCAATGTGATTTCCCTTTCAGAGTGTAGCGGGCATGTACTATTTAGGGGCAACATCTGGGTGGTAGTATGACCCAGATGCACTGATTGGTAGAATAGGGCTGTGTTTTATTCGTGTGAGGACATCCGTGGTGTTCAGTTCTCTGCGGCTCAGTAGGTGGCGCTGTCGCTTTGGGCCGGGGTTGAACCATCACTGCAGTGCCGTACCCTTTGTGACCTCTCGCAGCAGCTGTACTGCGGGGCGGGGAACCCGCTGTGCTTGTTGGGGGAGGGTATAAAGGGGGCGGACATCTTCGCCACGAGGTCCGAGTCCCAATCACCTTTAGCCAGAGGGCTGCTGTCCGTGATCGGTGTCCAGGCGCCCTTGGCCTGTACACGTGGAGTTCGTGTTCCATCCCAGACACCTTCAGTCTAGGGTGAGGTACTCAACTAGAGGCCTGGGGCCCAGTACCTTCCACTGGGTCCCGCGAGGGAGGGATCGTCCTAAGGTGCCCCGGGTGACGGGCGCCTGAATCCAGGGCGTAAGGGACCAGAGAGGGTATCCTCCCGAAGAGCTGGTACAGCATATTGCCAGTGCCGGGTGGACCTCTGGAGACCGTCCGGATGGATGTCTTTCCCGAACAAGGGCCAATTCATCAGCGAAGGTGGTTTATGTTCTATGACCAGTGGCAGCGGTCCATCTAATCAACCCAGGTCGGTGGCAGAGACCTGCTCTCAGGCCTGTGGCAGGGGCCTCAACAGTTCACCCGGTCGGTGGCAGCGATCAATCTCACGGTCGGTGGCAGAGATTGTGCGCCAAGCCTATTTGCACTAGAAGGAATAGGAGAGTTCACTGTGCCTGGACCTACTCGTATCCACACCCTGTCTGTTTATTCAAAAGTTCAACTGATGCTGTTCACTTGTCAAGAAGAATAAAGGAGTGTTGGACTTTTTATGGTGTGGGGCTCTATTACTGACAGTCAAACTTCCACAGGATAAGCAGAGGCTCCATCCAGAACACAGGCCCGAAGGTAAAATAATTGTTGGCTTTCACCTCTGCACATTAGAGGACATAGGCCGTAGTGAACCTCATCCTCCTCCCGCATACCCCTAGACAAGCCAGCCATTTTATTAACAAGGGGACGGGGTTGAGGCCGCTACACGAGTATGTCACCACAAAACTAAATTTTTGTTGCAGGGGATGCCCAAAATCGGACTTGTATCTTAGCGCAGACTTCTGGGAAAATCAGCAAGCCACATTTATTTGGGGGGGGGCGTTCCATACACCATCTGTGTACAGAGTAGTGATGAGCCGAACACCCCCGGGTTCGGTTCACACCAGAACCCGCGAACGGACCGAAAGTTCGTACGAACATTAGAACCCTATTAAATACAATGGATGCGAACGTTCGAATTCTAAAGTGCTAATTATAACAACTATTATGCATGTTATTGTCCTAAAAAGGGTTTGAGAACCCGGGTTGTGCACCAGGGGACATGTATCAATGCAAAAAGAAGTTTTAAAAACGGTCGTTTTTCGGGAGCAGTCATTTTAACCACTTGACCACTGGGCACTTAAACCCCCTTAATAACCAGACCAATTTTCAGCTTTCGGTGCTCTCACATTTTGAATGACAATTACTCAGTCATACAACACTGTACCCAAATGAAATTTTTGTCCTTTTTTTCACACAAATAGAGCTTTCTTTTGGTGGTATTTAATCACTGTTGGGTTTTTTATTTTTTGCGCTATAAGAGAAAAAAGACTGAAAATTTTGTAAAAAAATGATTTTTTTTTCGTTTCTGTTATAAAATTTTGCAAATTACTATTTTTTCTTCATAAATTTTGGCCAAAATTTATACTGCTACATATCTTTGGTAAAAATAAGTACAAATTGGTGTATATTATTTGGTCTTTGTGAAAGTTATAGAGTCCACAAGCTATGGTGCCAATATCTGAAAATTG
The DNA here is from genome assembly GCA_029206835.1 of Rana muscosa. Taxonomy (NCBI): domain Eukaryota; kingdom Metazoa; phylum Chordata; class Amphibia; order Anura; family Ranidae; genus Rana; species Rana muscosa. The sequence continues at coordinate 85,510,546 of CM055124.1, forward strand.
ATCACACCTGAAGTACTGACGGCCTATCTCAATTCTTGAGACCCTAACATGCCAGAAAAGTGCAAATACCCCCCAAATGACCCCTTTTTGGAAAGAAGACATTCCAAGGTATTCAGAAAGAGGCATTGTGAGTTTTTTGAAGTTGTCATTTTTTCCCACAATTCTTTGCAAAATCAAGATTTTTTTTTTCTCTTTTTTTTTTTTTCACAAAATTGTCATATTAGCAGGTTATTTCTCACACACAGCATATGCATTCCACAAATTACACCCCAAAACACATTCTGCTATTACTCCTGAGTATGGCGATACCACATGTGTGAGACTTTTACACAGCGTGGCCACATACAGAGGCCCAACATGCAGGGAGCACCTTCAGGCGTTCTGGAGCACCAAGGCCAATTCTGACATTTCTCTCCTACATGTAAAAATCATCATTTATTTGCTAGAAAATTACATAGAACCCCAAAACATTATATATGTTTTTTTAGCAAAGACCTTAGAGAATATAATGGTGGTTGTTGCAACTTTTTATCTCGCACGATATTTGCGCAGCAATTTTTTTAACGCGTTTTTTACGGAAAAAAAATGTTTTGTGCTTAAAAAAAAAAAAAACAGTAAAGTTAGCCCAATGTTTTTGCATAATGTGAAAGATGAAGTTACGCAGAGTAAATAGATACCTAACATGTCGCCCTTAAAAATTGCACACACTCGTGGAATGGCGCCAAACTTCGCTACTTAAAAAATCCCCATAGGCGACGCTTTAAATATTTTTGCTGGTTACATGTTTTGAGTTACAGAGGAGGTCTAGGGCCAAAATGATTGCTCTCGCTCTAACGTTCGCAGAGATACCTCACATGTGTGGTTTGAAAACCGTTTTCATATGTGGGCGGGACTTACGTATGCGTTCGCTTCTGTATGCGAGCTCACGGGGACAGGGGCGCTTTAAAAAAAAAAAATTGTATTCTTCATTTTACTTTATTTATTTTAGTTTGACATGTTTTTCCGCCCTAAACATTTTTTTGATCACTTTTATACCTATTAAAAGGAACGTAAACATCCCTTGTAATAGGAATATGGCATGACAGGTCCTCTTTACAGTGAGATATGGGGGGGGGGGGTGTCAATAAGACCCCACATCTCACCTCTAGGCTGGGAAGCCTGAAAAAAATACAAAAAAAAAAAACAACAATCCTGGCTTTGATCGTAGCGGTGAGTCGGTAGAAGCACCGGAGGGCGGCGGGGGGGGGGGGACATCCCCTCTCGCCTCCCGTAAGAATGATCAAGCGGCGGAACAGCCGCTATGATTGTTCTTATGGTGTAGGGAATCGCCGGCTGAAAAAGCCGATATCTGAATGATGCCTGTAGCTGCTCCCATCATTCAGATATCCCCGCACAAAGTCAAGGACGTCATATGACGGCCGGAGGGCGGGAAGTGGTTATTGCAGAGTATTGCCGAGCATTGCGGAGTATTGCCGGGCATTGCGGAGTATTGCCGGGCATTGCGGAGTATTGCAGGGCATTGCGGAGTATTGCGGTGTATGGCAGGGTATTGCGGTGTATGGCAGGGTATTGCGGTGTATGGCAGGGTATTGTGGAGGGTATTGCACAGGGTATTGTGGAGGGTATTGCAGAGTATTGTGGAGGGTATTGCAGAGTATTGTGGAGGGTATTGCAGAGTATTGTGGAGGGTATTGCAGAGTATTGTGGAGGGTATTGCAGAGTATTGTGCAGGGTATTGCAGAGTATTGTGCAGGGTATTGCAGAGTATTGTGCAGGGTATTGCAGAGTATTGTGCAGGGTATTGCAGAGTATTGTGCAGGGTATTGCAGAGTATTTTGCAGAGTATTTTGCAGGGTATTGCAGAGTATTGTGCAGGGTATTGCAGAGTATTGTGCAGGGTATTGCAGAGTATTGCACCAGGGTATTGCAGAGTATTGCACCAGGGTATTGCAGAGTATTGCACCAGGGTATTGCAGAGTATTTCGCAGGGTATTGCAGAGTATTGCACCAGGGTATTGCAGAGTATTGCACCAGGGTATTGCAGAGTATTGCACCAGGGTATTGCAGAGTATTGCACCAGGGTATTTTGCAGAGTATTGGCAGGGTGTATTGCAGAGTATTGGCAGGGTATAGCACAGGGATGGCTGAGCAGGGATGGATGGATGGCTGGATCTGTGACTGCAATTGTCACAGATCCAGCCCACAGTGCTGCTGCTGCCATCCGCTCCCTCCCCCTCCCCTCTCACACTGTACCGATCGGTACAGAGAGGGGAGGGAGGAACCGGCGTCATCAAATGACGCCGGTCTGTTTACAAGTGATTGCTCCGTCATTTGACGGAGCGATCACGTGGTAAACGGCCGCTATCAGCGGCGATTTACCGCGATTCGTGATCCGCCGGGTCCTCTGGACCCGGCGGTCACGGAGTTTCCCGTGTGCGCGCCCCAGGGGGCGCGCGGGAGCGCGATTCTGGGAGGACGTTATATAACGTCCTCCCAGAGTTAAGCAACCACCCTGCCGCCGTTATTTGTCGGCAGGTGGTTGTTAAGTGGTTAATGATGCATAAAGTGAAAAAAAAAGTCAAATATTCCTTTAAATATCGTACCTGGGGGGTGTCTAAAGTATGCCTGTGAAGTGCCACGTGTTTTCCGTGTTTAGAACTGTCCCTGCACAAAATGACACTTCTAAAGGAAAAAAAAGCCATTTAAAACTGCTTGCGGCTTTAATGTAATGTCTGGTCCCGGTAATATGGATGAAAATCTTTAAGAAAAATGGCATAGCTACCCCATGACCCCCCCCCTACCCCAGCCCATTACCAGCCCCTTTGGGTCTTGTATGGATATTAAGGGGAACCCCGCACATAAAATAAAAAAGGCCCTATATACTCTGAACAGCCGTATACAGGCGGTGCATACAAGACAGGGACTGTAGGTTTGTTCTTATGTAGAATCTGTTTGTAATTTTGAACAGGTACATTGTTGAAGTGTAGCTCCAGCCCAAAAATCTATTTTTAAACTTTTTGGAAAACATAGGTAAGGGTTATCACCCCTGTAACATTTGTTTTGCTGTCTGTGCCCCTGTTCAGAACATTTCACCTCACTTTCCGTCCCAATGACAACTGTTTTTGAAATGTGGTGTTTTTCTTGAAACAAGGATTGGTGATAAAGTATCAGTACAGAGGAGACACCTTTCTCCCATATTTATTCTTACAGGAGAGAATTTTCCTTCCTAGTGGTAGATTTCCTCTCACTTCCTGTTGTCTTCTTGCGTTTGCAAGTAGGAGTCGTTTGTAAGTTGGATGTTTGAAAGTAGGGACCTGCCGTATATACTCTGCAGAAATAGGCCCCTTAGTTGTTGGTGTTGGCACAACACTGTAAGCACTCACAGTTACTCTTGGTTGGTGCTGGAACGCCCTGCTGTCAACTATTATATCAGGAATTTTAATTACATATAATTGTTGAACAGTGGTAGTAAAAATTGGGCCTTTGATGGTGGTGCTGGTGCCACAACACTGTAAGCCCTGACAGTTACTCTTGGTGGGTGCAGCAATGGGCCCTGCTGTGAATTATTAGATCAAGAATTGTAATTGCATGCCCCTGTTGAACAGGGGCTGAAAAATTGGGCCTTTCGTGGTGGTGGTGGTGGTGGTGGTGTTGCCACAACACTGTAAGCCCTCAGAGTTACTCTTGGTGGGTGCAGGAATGGGCCCTGCTGTGAATTATTAGATCAAGAATTGTAATTACATGCCCCTTTTGAACAGGGGCTGAAAAATTGGGCCTTTCGTGGTGGTGGTGGTGGTGGCGTTGCCACAACACTGTAAGCCCTCAGAGTTACTCTTGGTGGGTGCAGCAATGGGCCCTGCTGTGAATTATTAGATCAAGAATTGTAATTACATGCCCCTTTTGAACAGGGGCTGAAAAATTGGGCCTTTCGTGGTGGTGGTGGCGTTGCCACAACACTGTAAGCCCTCAGAGTTACTCTTGGTGGGTGCAGCAATGGGCCCTGCTGTGAATTATTAGATCAAGAATTGTAATTACATGCCCCTTTTGAACAGGGGCTGAAAAATTGGGCCTTTCGTGGTGGTGGTGGTGGCGTTGCCACAACACTGTAAGCCCTCAGAGTTACTCTTGGTGGGTGCAGGAATGGGCCCTGCTGTGAATTATTAGATCAAGAATTGTAATTACATGCCCCTTTTGAACAGGGGCTGAAAAATTGGGCCTTTCGTGGTGGTGGTGGTGGTGGTGGTGTTGCCACAACACTGTAAGCCCTCAGAGTTACTCTTGGTGGGTGCAGGAATGGGCCCTGCTGTGAATTATTAGATCATGAATTGTAATTACATGCCCCTTTTGAACAGGGGCTGAAAAATTGGGCCTTTCGTGGTGGTGGTGGTGGTGGCGTTGCCACAACACTGTAAGCCCTCAGAGTTACTCTTGGTGGGTGCAGCAATGGGCCCTGCTGTGAATTATTAGATCAAGAATTGTAATTGCATGCCCCTGTTGAACAGGGGCTGAAAAATTGGGCCTTTCGTGGTGGTGGTGGTGGTGGTGGTGTTGCCACAACACTGTAAGCCCTCAGAGTTACTCTTGGTGGGTGCAGCAATGGGCCCTGCTGTGAATTATTAGATCAAGAATTGTAATTGCATGCCCCTGTTGAACAGGGGCTGAAAAATTGGGCCTTAGGCACTGGTGGCACAACACTACAACCCCTCACAGATACTGTACTTGGAGCACAGCAATGAGCCCTGTTGCAAAGTATTGCTTAAAAAATTGTAATGACACGCCCCTGTTAAACAGGGGCTGAAAAATTGGGCCTTAGGCACTGGTGCCACAACACTCCAACCCCTCACAGATACTGTACTTGGAGCACAGCAATGAGCCCTATGGCAAATTATTGCTAAAAAAATTGTAATTACACGCCCCTGTAAAACAGGGGCTGAAAAATTGGGCCTTAGCCACTGGTGGCGGCACCCATAAACAAAAATGATCTTCCAAGCTATCATCATCAATCGTATCATTGAGGACTCGGAGGAGGAGGATAGCCAGTCAACATAACAGCACAGGCACTCAGCATCAGCATCAGTCTTGAAGGGATGTGACATGTTAAAATCAATTAGTCTGTTATATCAGCATCAGGTGTGTGGTAGCTGGTGGTGATCCAAGACTGGTTCATCTTGATGAAAGTCAGTCGATCAACCGAGTCGGTGGACAGGCGCACCCTGTGATCCGTGACAAATCCTCCAGCAGCACTGAATGTGCGTTCCGAAAGAACGCTGGATGCAGGACAGGCCAGTAGCTCAATTGCATACTGTGCAAGCTCTGGCCAGTGATCCATCCTCAAGACCCAGTAAGCCAGAGGATTTTCGGTGGGGAAGGTGTCCAAGTCTGACCTTGCCCCTAGATATTCCTGCACCATGTTTATCAGACGCTGGCGATGGTTGCTGGAACCGATCATACTTTGGGGCTGCGGACTAAAGAATTGTCTGAACGCATCGGTCAGACGGCCACCTTCCCCACCGCTCCTTCTTTGACTGGCCGAAGCCTCAGCAACTCGTTGTCCAGGACCAGGAGTTTGTAACCTCCCAGTCTCTGGGAACGCGTTGCACAGACCTTTCTGCAAGGCCTCCCGGAGTTGTCTCATCCTCTGCTCCCTCTGCGACGGTAACATAAGGTCCGCAACCTTACCCTTGTACCGTGGATCAAGGAGAGTGGCCAGCCAGTAATGGTCCCTCTCCTTGATCCGAAGAATACGAGGATCCTTCCGCAGACTTTGCAGGATCAGGGAGCCCATGCAGTGTAGGTTTGCTGAGGCATTCGCTCCGGAGTCCTCTGGGTCACTAAGGACGACATGATCCGCAGCCACCTCCTCCCAGCCACGTACAAGTCCACTGGTTTCTTGGGACTGTAAATCATCCCTAAAAGACTGCTGCTGATGATGCTGAGTGCCAGCCTCCACCTCCATGCTGACACAATCCTCCTCCTCCTCCTCCTCCTCTTCCTGTGCGATGGGTGGGACAGAAGGAACACTGTCTGGGTAAAGGGGGCCTTGAGAGGCAAGGAAGTCCTCCTCTTCCTGCCTCTGTTCTGCCTCAAGTGCCCTGTCCATTATTCCACGCAGCGTGTGCTCCAACAGGTGGACAAGAGGTACAGTGTCACTGATGCATGCACTGTCACTGCTCACCATCCTCGTGGCCTCCTCAAATGGTGCCAGGACAGTGCATGCATCCCTGATCATGCCCCACTGGCGTGGAGAAAAAAAAACAAGCTCCCCTGACCCTGTCCTGGTGCCGTAGTCGCACAGGTACTCATTGATGGCCCTCTGCTGCGTGTGCAGCCGCTGCAGCATGGCCAACTTTGAGTTCCACCTGGTGGGCATGTCACATATAAGGCGGTTCTTGGGCAGGTTCAACTCCTTTTGCAGCTCAGCCAGGCGAGCACTGGCATTATAAGATCTGCGGAAATGCACACAGACTTTCCTGGCCTGCCTCAGGACATCCTGTAAGCCCGGGTACCTGCCCAAGAACCGCTGCACCACCAGGTTAAGGACATGAGCCACACAGGGCACGTGGGTCAGTTGTCCCTGTCGGAGGGCGGAGAGGAGGTTGGTGCCATTGTTGCAAACCACCATTCCTGGCTTAAGCTGGCGTGGCGTCAACCACCTCTCGGCCTGGCCCTGCAGAGCAGACAGGACCTCTGCCCCAGTGTGGCTTCTGTCCCCCAAACACACCAGCGCAAGCACGGCATGGCATCTTTTTGCCTGCGTACTTGCGTAGCCCCTTGAACGCCTACGGAGCACCGCTGATTCCGAGGACAAACCACAGGAAGAGGCCACAGAGGAAGAAGAAGAGGAGGGGGTGGAGGAGAGAGGTGTGTCACAACCAGTAGTAGCATTTTGGAGGCGTGGCGGTGGAACAACCTCCAACACTACTGCACCTTGTCCTGCATCCTTCCCAGCTGCCAAAAGAGTGACCCAATGGGCCGTGAAAGAAAGGTAACGTCCCTGTCCATGCCTGCTGGACCATGAGTCAGCGGTAATATGCACCTTACCGCTGACCGCCCTGTCCAGCGAGGCCAAGACATTGCCTTCCACATGCCGGTAGAGAGCCGGAATAGCCTTCCGTGAGAAAAAGTGGCGTTTGGGAACCTGCCACTGAGGAACCGCACATTGCACAAACTCACGGAAGGGGGCCGAGTCTACCAACTGAAAAGGCAGCAGTTGAAGCGCTAGCAATTTAGCCAAGCTAGCATTCAACCGCTGGGCATGTGGATGGCTGGGAGTGAACTTCTTTCGACGGTCCAGCAGCTGGGGCAGGGAAATTTGCCTGCTAGAATCGGACGTCGGTGTACTGCTAGCAGAGTGGCCGCAAGTACTTGGCTGTGACACACCTAATTCTACACCTTCATTCCTCTCAGTGCATGTTTCAGAGAGGACTGAAGTTATAGTGGGGTTGGAGATCCCAGCTGATGCGGTGCAAGGAGAGGTCCGCTTTGTTCTTTGGTGTGGGTCTTTGAGGTAGGCTTGCCAACGAGCTGCATGGCAGGTCAACATATGTCTGGTCAGGCATGTGGTACCCAAGAGGCTGATGTTTTGGCCACGCGATATACGCTTGAGACATATGTTGCAAACAGCAGCTGTGCGATCTGATGCACTAGCCTCAAAAAAGGCCCACACCAAAGAACTTTTTGAATGACGGGCAGAGGCAGCGCCCTGCACAGGCGGAGCTCTGCGGTGTGATTCCGTCGGTGTACTGCCCTTACGCTGGCCACCAAAGGGCATCCTGCCTCGTTGGAGATGTGCCTCCTCCTCATCCTCCTCCTCCTCCTCTCTCCTATTAGGCACCCACGTGGAGTCAGTGACCTCATCATCCCCTCCCTCCTCATCACTGGAGCCAATCTGGCAGTATGCTGCAGCTGCTGGAACATGACTGCCAGATTGGTGTCCTTCTTGAGCATCCCCTCTGTCTGCTCTCACGCTACTGCCTTCCTGTAGCTGGGTTTCATCATCAGACCCTTCGAAACGCTGGGCATCCTCCTGGAGCATGTACCCAACACTGTGCTCAAACAGTTCGGGGGACTCCTCAGGAGGAGGACATGGTGGGTCTAGGGAAGGAGTGACTGATGATGAGTCTGACATTGATACCAGGGAAGAGGACGCTTTGGCAGCTGCTTTTCCAGTACCCTGAGCCTGGGTGAGAGAGGATGAGGAGGAGGAGGAGGGCTTGGTCATCCACTCTACCAAGTCTTCGGCATGATGTGGCTCAACATGTCCAGCTGCCGAAAAGAAGGACAAGCGTGTCCCATGGCCATGTGCTGATGACAATGCACCGCGTCCACGACCAGCACTGTTGCCCCCAGACACAGAGCCTGCTTGCCCTCTTTTATTGCCTCCTGACTGTCTGCCTCTCCTTGTTTGCCTTCCAGACATTCTAATAGATGGCCTGCAGGGAGATGGGAAAAAAGCAATAAGGGCTACCTTCAGGTGTCCTTCTCTGTCCCTTTACTTAAGGATTTCTAAATATGGTTGAGGATGATTGCTTTTGCACAGAATAGCACAACGACAATTTCCCTGACTGTCCAAAAAAACAAGGATTTCAAAGATGGTTGATGAGGAATGCTTTAGCACACTATAGCACAAGGAGAATTTCCCTCACTTTCCTTCTTTGTCCCTAGAAACAAGGATTATCACAGTGAAAGAAACTGACACTCTTCCTACCTATAGTTTTCTGTCCCTAGAAATTTTTTTTTTTTAAAGCACACTATAGCACAAGGAGAATTTCCCTCACTTTCCTTCTTTGTCCCTAGAAACAAGGATTCGCACAGTAAAACACACTGACACTCTTCCTACCTATAGTTTTCTGTCCCTAGAAAAAATGTTTTTTTAAAGCACACTATAGCACAAGGAGAATTTCCCTCACTTTCCTTCTTTGTCCCTAGAAACAGGGATTATCACAGTGAAAGAAACTGACACTCTTCCTACCTATAGTTTTCTGTCCCTAGAAAAAATGTTTTTTTAAAGCACACTATAGCACAAGGAGAATTTCCCTCACTTTCCTTCTTTGTCCCTAGAAACAAGGATTATCACAGTGAAAGAAACTGACACTCTTCCTACCTATAGTTTTCTGTCCCTAGAAAAAATGTTTTTTTAAAGCACACTATAGCACAAGGAGAATTCCCTCACTGTCCTTCCCTGTCCCTAGAAACAAGGATTCGCACAGTAAAACACACTGACACTCTCCCTACCTATAGTTTTCTGTCCCTAGAAAAAATGTTTTTTTAAAGCACACTATAGCACAAGGAGAATTCCCTCACTGTCCTTCCCTGTCCCTAGAAACAAGGATTCGCACAGTAAAACACACTGACACTCTCCCTACCTATAGTTTTCTGTCCCTAGAAAAAATGTTTTTTTAAAGCACACTATAGCACAAGGAGAATTTCCCTCACTTTCCTTCTTTGTCCCTAGAAACAAGGATTATCACAGTGAAAGAAACTGACACTCTTCCTACCTATAGTTTTCTGTCCCTAGAAAAAATGTTTTTTTAAAGCACACTATAGCACAAGGAGAATTCCCTCACTGTCCTTCCCTGTCCCTAGAAACAAGGATTCGCACAGTAAAACACACTGACACTCTCCCTACCTATAGTTTTCTGTCCCTAGAAAAAATGTTTTTTTAAAGCACACTATAGCACAAGGAGAATTCCCTCACTGTCCTTCCCTGTCCCTAGAAACAAGGATTCGCACAGTAAAACACACTGACACTCTCCCTACCTATAGTTTTCTGTCCCTAGAAAAAATGTTTTTTTAAAGCACACTATAGCACAAGGAGAATTTCCCTCACTTTCCTTCTTTGTCCCTAGAAACAAGGATTATCACAGTGAAAGAAACTGACACTCTTCCTACCTATAGTTTTCTGTCCCTAGAAAAAATGTTTTTTTAAAGCACACTATAGCACAAGGAGAATTCCCTCACTGTCCTTCCCTGTCCCTAGAAACAAGGATTCGCACAGTAAAACACACTGACACTCTCCCTACCTATAGTTTTCTGTCCCTAGAAAAAATGTTTTTTTAAAGCACACTATAGCACAAGGAGAATTTCCCTCACTTTCCTTCTTTGTCCCTAGAAACAAGGATTATCACAGTGAAAGAAACTGACACTCTCCCTACCTATAGTTTTCTGTCCCTAGAAAAAATGTTTTTTTAAAGCACACTATAGCACAAGGAGAATTCCCTCACTGTCCTTCCCTGTCCCTAGAAACAAGGATTCACACAGTAAAACACACTGACACTCTCCCTACCTATCCTTCTCTTTCCCTAAACTAAAGGAATCCAGGTTAAGCAAGAAAGAAATAAATGTCACTGTCCCTGCCTATGCTTCTCTTTCCCTGCTCCGGAACACACTACACTAGGCCGCCGTGCTGGCGGCCTTTTATAGTGTGGGGCGTATACTAAACACCCTCAGCAATAATTGGCCACAGGCATCCTGCCTGTGGCCAATCATTGCTCTCCTCGCTGCCGGCGCTGTGATTGGCCAAGCATGCGGGGTCACAGTGCATGCTTGGCCAATCACAGCGCCTGGATGACACTGCGATGGCGTAGTGCATTGTGGGCCGTTCGCGTCACTCGAATTTGGCGCGAACGGCCCAAATCGTTCGATCTTCGCCGAACGATCGAACAGCCGATGTTCGAGTCGAACGTATGTTCGACTCGAACACGAAGCTCATCCCTAGTACAGAGCATCTTTAGGTTTCCATATTGCATTTTACAGAAAATTACAGCGCTGCAGATTGAAAAGGAGAGGTAATTTTTAAAAATATTCGACTACAATATGACTTGTGTCGCAATCGTATATATGTTATATATAAAATTAATATTATAATAAAATAATATAATAACTTAATCTTACATTCAGTTTATTTTTTTCTATTACCCTGCATTTGCAGTGCATTTTGCCTGCTCAGATTTTGGCTGTCTCTGTATAATTAACCATTTATATGAGGCCATATTGGTTAGATCAACCTATCTCAGCTATTCACAGCACAACGGTAAAAAAAAAAAAAAAAAAATGGTAAAAAAAATCGATTTGAATAACTGCTTGCTGCAGCTGGTAAATATGAAATATTAAATAAATAATGGACTAAAATAAATAAAAAAATACTGTATATTTTTTTAGTAGTGCACATGGGAAACAAAAACTATACAGTACATAACAACACTATACATAAAAAATAAAAATAAAAACTTGAGAAACAGGAAAACAGGACACTCGAGTTCATCCACACTAACCAGGTCAACATACTTGACCAGCTAGGGAGGTGTGACAGTCAAGTGTCAACTTTCTTGGTAAAATTGAATGTATTGATGATGAAGTTTACTGGGTAATTTTTTTTTTATATACTAGAATATATTAGCGCCGCCCCCCTAATCCATTCGCCTGGCCCCTAATCTACATTCAGAGCGCCGGACAGGGCCGGAATGGCCTACCGGGATACCGGGAAAATTCCCGGTAGGCCGTCTGCACACAGTGCCCTGGGGCTGCTTTTGTCTGGCTGTCAGTCAAATACAAAGCCGCGGCGGGCCGCAGCCGCGGCTGCCATCGCCGCCGCACTTTACATTTATGCAATGCCTTCAGGGCCAGACTGGCCGCCTGCACTCAGTGCCCTGGGGCCGCTTTTGCCTGGCTGTCAGTCAAAAAAGCAGCCGTGGCCGCCATCGCCGCTGCACTTTCCAACTATGCCTGCAATGCCTGCCTTGCCTTCTGATCTGATCCGGCGCCTGCGGAGTGATCATGTGCCTGAGGGGAGGAGCCGAGCAGGAGAACGTCAGAACGCCCTGGTGCTGCTTTATTTTTCCTTCCATCAGCCCGAGCGGCGCCAGCACCGCCCACTAGTCTCAGTCTGCAAGGTCATGACGAGTGAGGGCATAGGAGAAGTGAACGGCGTCGGCCGCCCTTAGAGCAGAAGAATTAAGGTGAACAAACAATCTGTATAATGAATCTCTCTCTCACCATTGCACGGTGCACCCCCCCTCTCTCTGTCACCTTTGCTGCCCCTGCAAGTTAATTGTAATCGGTATTATAATAATCTCTCTCTCTCACCATTGCATGGATGGTGCCCCCCCCCTCTCTCTGTCACCTTTGCTGCCCCTGCAAATTGTAATCTGTATAATAATCTCTCTCTCAGTGTGTGAGAGAGAGAGAGAGAGAGAGATTATTATACAGATTACAATTTGCAGGGGCAGCAAAGGTGACAGAGAGAGGGGGGGGGGCACCATCCATGCAATGGTGAGAGAGAGAGATTATTAATATACAGATTACAATTAAATTGCAGGGGCAGCAAAGGTGACAGAGAGAGGGGGGGTGCACCGTGAAATGGTGAGAGACTCTCACCATTGCGTGGTGCACCCCCTCTCTCTGTCACCTTTGCTGCCCCTGCAAATTGTAATCTGTATAATCTCTCACCATTGCATAGTGCACCCCCCCCTCCTCTCTCTGTCACCTTTGCTGCCCCTCTCTCTCACCGTTGCACTCTCTCTCACAGTTGCACCCCCTATCTCTCTCACCGTTGCACCCTCTCTCTCACCATTGCACCCCCTCCTCTCTCTGTCACCTTTGCTGTCCCTCTCTCTCTCCCTCACCATTGCACTCTCTCTCTCTCACCGTTGCACTCTCTCTCTCACCATTGCACCCCCTCTCTCTCTCACAGTTGCACCCCCTCTCTCGCTCACCATTGCACCCTCTCTCTCACCATTGCACCCTCTCTCTCTCACCGTTGCACCCCTTTCTCTCTCTCACCATTGCACCCCCTCTCTCTCTCTCACTGTTGCATTCTCTCTCTCTCACTGTTGCACCCTCTCTCTCTCACTGTTGCACCCTCTCTCTCTCACTGTTGCACCCTCTCTCTCTCACTGTTGCACCCTCTCTCTCTCACTGTTGCACCCTCTCTCTCTCACTGTTGCACCCTCTCTCTCTCACTGTTGCACCCTCTCTCTCTCACTGTTGCACCCTCTCTCTCTCTCACTGTTGCACCCTCTCTCTCTCACTGTTGCACCCTCTCTCTCTCTCTCACTGTTGCACCCTCTCTCTCACCGTTGCACCCTCTCGCTCTCACCGTTGCACCCTCTCTCTCTCTCTCACCGTTGCACCCCCTCTCTCTCTCACTGTTGCACCCCATCTCTCTCTCTCACCGTTGCACCCCCTCTCTCTCTCACCGCTGCACCCCCTCTCTCTCTCTCACCGTTGCACCCTCTCTCTTTCACCGTTGCACCCTCTCTCTCTCACCGTTGCACCCTCTCTCTCTCACCGTTGCACCCTCTCTCTCCCTCTCACTGTTGCACCCCCCCTCTCTCTCTCTCTCTCTCTCTCACCGTTGCACCCTCTCTCACTGTTGCAACCCCTCTCTCTCTCTTTCACCGTTGCACCCTCTCTCTCTCACAGTTGCACCCTCTCTCTCTCACCATTGCACCCCCAATCTCTCTCTCACTGTTGCACCCTCTCTTTCTCACCGTTGCACCCTCTCTCTCTCTCTCACCATTGCACCCTCTCTCTCTCTCACCGTTGCACCCTCTCTCACCATTTCACTGTTGCACCCTCGATCTCTCTCACCGTTGCACCCTCTATCTCTCTCACTGTTGCACCCTCTATCTCTTTTACCGTTGCACCCTCTATCTCTCTCACCATTGCACCCCCTCTCTCTCTCACCATTGCAGCCCCCTCTCTCTCTCTCACCATTGCAGCCCCCTCTCTCACCATTCCAGCCCCCTCTCTGGCTCTCTCTCACCATTGCAGCCCCTCTCTTGCTCTCTCCCACCATTTCAGCCCCCCTATCTCACCATTGCAGCCCCTTCTCTCTCTCACCATTGCAGCCCCTTCTCTCTCTCACCATTGCAGCCCCTTTCTGGCTCTCTCTCGTGGATTTCTTCTTTTTTTTCAGGTAAAAATAAATGTGCATTTATAATTGTTGTGGCCTGCAGAGCATTGCATCTGGTGGGCTGCAATTGGTGGGCTGTATTTGGTGGGCACTGTACAGGTGGGCTGCATCATGTGGGGTGCATTTAGTGGGAATTGCACTGGTGGGCTGCATCTGGTGGGCTACATTGGGTGGGCACTGTACAGGTGGGCTGCATTTGGTGGGAGTTGCACTGGTGGGCTGCATTTAGTGGGCTCTGCACTGGTGGGCTGCATTTGGTGGGCTGCATTTGAAGTTTTGCATCTGGTGGGCTGCATTTTAAGTTTTGCATCTGGTGGGCTGCATCTGGTGTTCTGCATTTGGTGGGCTGCATCTGGTGTTCTGCATTTGGTGGGCTGCATTTGGTGGGCACTGTACAGGCGGTGGGCTGCATCTGGTGGGGTGCATTTGGTGGGAATTGCACTGGTGGGCTGCATCTGGTGGGCTACATTTGGGTGGGCACTGTACAGGTGGGCTGCATTTGGTTGGAATTGCACTGGTGGGCTGCATCTGGTGGGCTGCATTTAGTGGGCTCTGCACAGGTGGGCTGCGTTTGGTGGGCTGCATTTGATGGTAATTGCACTGGTGGGCACTGTACAGGTGGGCTGCATTTGGTGGGCTGCGTTTGGTGGGAATTGCACTGGTGGGCACTGTACAGGTGGGCAGCATTTGGTGGGCACTGCACATGTGGGCTGCATTTGGTGGGTATTGCACTGGTGGTCTGCATTTGGTGGGCACTGGTGGTCTGCATTTGGTGGGCACTGGACATGTGGGCTGCATTGCGCTGGTGGGCTGCATTTGGTTGGCATTGCGCTGGTGGGCTGCATTTGGTTGGCATTGCGCTGGTGGGCTGCATTTGGTTGGCATTGCACTGGTGGGCTGCATTTGGTTGGCATTGCACTGGTGGGCTGCATCTGGTGGGCATTGCACAGGTGGGCTGCATTTGGTGGGCACTGTACAGGTGAGCTGCATTTGGTGGGCACTGATAAGCTGCATTTGGTGGGCACTGGCAGGTTTCATTTGATGGGCACTGGTAGGTTTCATTTGATGGGCACTGGTGAGGCTGCATTTTATGGGCACTGGTGAGGCTGCATTGATCTGTTGCATCTCAGAGGAGGTCAGCATCAGCGCCGCCAAGCCAGTCTGAGGGGGGTCAGTGATTTAAGGGGGGGAGTGAATACAATAATGTAAGGGGGCAATGATATAAAGGTTTCCCCCTTAAATCAGCCACCTCTTACCTTAGTGTATTCTTTCTGCGGAAAGTGGTCTCTGGTCACCAGAGCCAACCCCCCCCTCACAGTCCCTGGGGTCTCCCTTGATGATTGCTACACTTTTACCACTTTTAACTGGAATTTTCTCTTATATATCCCTAGCCCTATGTGCTTTCATATCTGTCTTCTCTATATATAATGCACTCTTCAAATGTGCTTTAAAATGCATGGTTTTCCCTTTTATCAACAAGAAAATAATGACGTTATGCTGTTGCGCTGGTATAATAATGCTATGGGTCTGGTATGAATTTTTTTCCAGGGCTGGATTTTATTCCCAGTCCGGCCCTGGCGCCGGACGCATGGAATCCAATGTTTTATTTTGAAGCACATGATTAGAGTCTAAGGCTCTAATTGGCCTCAAAAAAGGGTCAGCTCGAACTCCCGGCCAATCGGGTCTCAGGACCCACTTCCTGTTCGGTCGGGAGGAGAAGCAACTGCCCGGAACTTCCCACAACAAGCTGGAGCAAGATGGAACGAGGAGCTGCCTTCCCCTCTGTCTTCCGGTGGTCTCGGTAGCGTAAGTGGGGGGGCAGGTTTGTTTGCCCCCCCCCCAAAAAAAAATATTGAGCACTGACCGCCACTGCACATTTCAAAATCCGGAAGATGTATTTTTTTCCCAAACTAAAGTAGAAATTCACTTAAATTTCACTCGGCTTCCGGAACTGCCAAGGTTTTCAAAATTCCAGCGGGAGGTGCAGCGTAAAAGAACTCTGAAGTGTGGTCTGGACTACACCTACTGTATGTCCCCAAAGATATCATGGACATCGTCAGGGCCATATTTAACCACTTGCCGCCCGCCCTATAGCAGATTGACGGCGGCAAAGTGGTTTCAATATCCTGACTGGACGTCATATGACGTCCAGCAGGATATTGAGCCGCTGCGCGCCCCCGGGGGCACGCATCTCGGCGATCGTTGTTGCGGGATGTCAGTCTGACACCCCGCAACACCGATCTAGGTAAAGAGTCTCGGACGGAGACTCTTTACCATGTGATCAGCCGTGTCCAATCACGGCTGATCACGATGTAAACAGGAAAAGCCGGTCATCGGCTTTTCCTCACTCGCGTCTGTCAGACGCGAGTAGAGGAGAGCCGATCGGCTGCTCCTCTGACAGGGGGGTTTGTGCTGATCCATTATCAGCGCAGCCCCCCCCCAGGATGCCCACACTGGACCACCAAGGATGCCACCAGACCACCAGGGATGCCCAGCTTAATGTATGCCACCCTAGACAACCAGGGATGCAAATCTAGAAATGGCTAATGGATGCCAATCAGTGCCCACAATGGATGCCAATCAGTGCCCACAATGGGCACCACTGATTGGCAGGCACTATTGTTTGGCACTGATTGGCATCCATTAGTACAACACATTATAGTACAGTGCCACCTATCAGTGCCCATCCATGCCACCTCAGTGCCCATCCATGCCCATCCGTGCCCATCCATGCCGCCTATCAGTGCCCATCCGTGTCGCCTATCCGTGCCGCTTCATGACGCTTATCTGTGCTCATCCGTGCCGCCTATCTGTGCCCATCCATGCCGCCTATCTGTGCCCATCCATGCCGCCTATCTGTGCCCATCCGTGCCGCCTACCAGTGCCCATCCGTGCCGCCTACCAGTGCCCATCCGTGCCGCCTATCAGTGCCCATCCGTGCCTCCTATCGGTGCCCATCAGTGCCGCCTCATCGGTGCCCATCAGTGCTGCCTTATCAGGGCCCGTCAGTGCAGCCCCATCAGTGCCCATCAGTGAAGGAGAAAACGTACTTATTTACAAAGTTTTGTAACTGAAACAAAAAAAAATATTTTTTTCAAAATTTTCGGTCTTATTTAATTTTTTTTTAGCAGAAAATAAAAATAGCAGAGGTGATCAAATACCACCAAAAGAAAGCTCTATTTGTGGGAACAAAATGATAAAAGTTGAGTTTGGGTACAGTGTAGCATGACCGCGCAGTTGTCATTCAAAGTGCAACAGTGCAGAAAGCTGAAAATTGGTCTGGGCAGGAAGGTGTATAAGTGCCCTGTATGGAAGTGGTTAATATTGATTAGATCCTGGGCAAACATTTTCTTGACACCCCCCCCCCCCCCCTCCATGCAATGTCGCTCTCCACCTGCTCTGAGACATAAAATAAATAGCAGCTTACTGAATCACGCTCACTGACTGGCTGCTAGAGTTTACAACACACATTACAGCTTACTGATTATTTGCTAGAGGCTACAGCACATGACTTCTGCTTGTTGATTGGTTGCTAGAGATTACTGTACATCAATACTGCTCACTGATTGGTTGCTAGAGGTTACTAGACATCCTTACCACTCACCAATTGGTTTCTAGAGGTTACTGGACATTATTACTGCTCACTGGTTGGTTGCTAGAGGTTACTGCATATCCTTACCGCTCAATGATTGGTTGTATGAGGTTAGTGCACATCATTACAGCTCACTGATTGGTTGCCTAAGGTTATAGCACATTATCTCCTCACTGCCTGCACACCATGTACTGGGAAAGTGAGGGGACCCATCGATAGACAGAAAACTCCTACGGATCCTAGGACTCCTGGAATCAGTGGCAATGCTTGGGGAGGGGGATGTGATCAGTGGCAATGCTGGGGGGTTTATGGGATCAGTGGCAGTAGTGGGGGGATGGGATTAGTAAGTAGGCAGTACACTGTGGCAAATTCTGAATCATGTAGAGCAAAGCTGGAAATCTTTGACAAGTATATAGTGGTGGCTTCTACACTTCTACACTGACCACCAATGTAATGGGGAATTTTCAATGACCACCAATGTGAGGGGGAATTTACACTGACCAACATTTTAAAGGGGGCTTCTACATGGACCATCAATATAAGGGAGGATTTGAAACTGACCACAAATGCAATTTTGGATTTTTACTGATTACAAATATAAAGAGGAGTGTCTGCACTGACCACTAATGTAATGAGGATTTACACTGACCACTAATGCAATGGGGATTTACACTGACCACTAATGTAATAGGGATTTACACTGACCACTAATGTAATGGGGATTTACACTGACCACTAATGTAATGGGGATTTACACTGACCACTAATGTAATGGGCATTTACACTGACCACTAATGTAATAAGAGCATTCACAGTAACTAACACCAATGTAATGAGAAGATTTACACTGACCCCCAATGTAACTGAGACATTTAGCCTGCGTTCACATTTGTGTTTGTCTGTAACGCATGCAAAATCACCTGGGCTGTTCGAGAGTAATGGTGATCCTTTACTCTTTACATGTACTTGCACTCTAGATTGGTATCAGGATAAGCCTACACCCCACGTTTTGGGACACAGGGAAATGCCTCCACCTCTTCTTTAAGCAATATAAGAGGTTTCTGTGATACGTACGACCTTTACTCTCTAGTCTTTGACATTGTGGGGTCCACCTGGACAATTCTGGGGTGAAGATTAAAGGGAACGGTAAATGTCATTGCAGAATTTCTCAGATATCCTTAGGGGTCTACCTCTAAGTATCCCCCCCCCCCCTCCGCCTCCATCATTAGTGTACACACATTTCTATTGTTCATAGTTTTACTGAGCTGTAAATCCCGAAGTAGAATATCTGTCCTAACTGTGCAGCCACCAAATCTAAGGACTGGTAAGCTGAAATATATTATGTTTTTGTTTTTTGAGTTAGATACGCTTTACAAAGAAGCTTAACGGCTCAGTCCACCTTTTGGCCACCTTTTTTGCAAAAATTAGAAAATGCAGCATCACGGATGCAATGCACAGGCAATGTTTATCCCAGCCTGAGGTCTTTACTGCGGTATGGAGTTGATCAGGTTTTTTGTCCCATAAAATAGGTGCAGGTACTCCCAACTTTTGAGTCACCTCTTGTCTCTGCCCTCTACCCTCCTCCGAGCACCATCCCTTAGTTTCACCCCTACCCACCTCTCAGTACCACCCCTTTTAGAGAATTCACAACCAAGTGTTTCATTCCTTTTTTTTATTTTTTAATTTTTCGGGTCATTCGTTATGATCGCAATTCGAAAATTCATATATTCGTAAATTTGCAAATTTGAAGTTTCATAAATTAGAAAATTCGTAAATTCGCAAATTCATAAATTCGCAAATTGGTAAATTCATAGATTTGTAAATTGGAAAATCAGAAAATCCAAAATAACTAAATACGAAAATTCAAAATAACTAACTAACTAATAATAACTACCGTAACTATTAAATTATAGGTATTGGAATTTCCTTTCAAATTTGGCTGTTAGTGAACGTAACGAATACAAATTTATCCAAAGTTACGAATTATCTGAAATAATGAATGCCGCATCTAAACAAATGGAACCTAACTAATTAATAACAAATAATAATAATAATAAAACGTTTTAATTATTATTATTATTGTTGTTCATTATTGATAATGTTCCATTCGTTTAGATACGGCATTCGTTATTTGGGATAATTCATAACTTCGGATGAATTTGTATTCGTTATGTTCACTAACAGCTACATTTGAAAGGAAATTCCAATGCCTATAATTTAATAGTTACCGTATATACTTGAGTAGAAGCCAAGTTTTTCAGCACATTTTTTGTGCTTGAAAATGCCCCCCTCGGCTTATACTCGAGTCACCTTTTTGCGGCTGATCTCCCGGACTTTGTGGGACCCCGGTACCGGCCGGCCTTAGGTCCCCTGGACCCCAACCTTAGCACACATGTAGATTTACTCTTCCTTTACAAGCGTGCAACGTTTGTTGTCTGGAGGACCTACGGCCGCGGAGCACCGATTTTTCAAAGCCGGGCACCCCTTCCATAGACTCCCATGTTAAACGGTAATTTCTCCAATGACTTTGGGGACCTGGTACTGGCTGGTTGTACGTTCTCTGGACCCGAAACTTGTCATACATGTAGCCCCATTTCTCAACTATAAGTGTGCAAAGGTTTTAGTCTGGAGAACCTACGGCCAGGGAGCACCGATTTTTCAAACCTGGGCACCCCTTTCATAGACACCCATGTTAAAAGTCAGTCTAGTCATGGACACAGTGAGGCATGGGCACAGTGAGGCATGGGCACAGTGAGGCATGGGCACAGTGAGGCATGGACACAGTGAGGCAAAGTGAGGCACAGTGAGGACTGCAGATGGACACCCTAGGCTTATACTCGAGTCAATAAGTTTTCCCTGTTTTTTGTGGTAAAATTAGGTGCTTCGGCTTATATTCGGGTCGGCTTATACTCGAGTATATACGGTAGTTATTATTTCAGATTTTCGGACTTTCGGATTTAGAATTTACAAATTTGCAAATTTTCTATTTGAGGAATTTATGAATTTTCCAATTCATGAATTTACGAATTTACGAATATTCGAAAAAATGTGTTAAACTGTTTTTGTTAATTCGGATATTTCCAAATTAACAAATTTGTTGAAATTCTTAAAAAAATTAATTTGGAACAAAACGAATTGCACATGTCTACCAGCAACAATAGAATCCCCCCCAGAAACAATAGATCCACACCAGCAATCATAGATCTCCAGCAGCAACAACCATCAAGAACAGATCCCCTTGCAACAATAGACCCCCCAGCAATAATAGATCCACTCCAGCAATCATAGATCTCCAGCAGCAACAATAGATCCCCCAACAACTACAATACACTTCTTCAGCAACAAAAGACCCCCAGCAACAAAAGCCCCGCCCCCACACACAACAATATAGCCCCCCCCAACAAGAATAGATCATGTGATATACTATCACACTTCCACACATCCTAAATATGGGTGTAACATGAAACTCACGGGTTGACTTACTAAAGGCAAATAGACTCTGCAAGTGCAGTTGTTTCAGAGCTCAGTAAAAAAAGGAGCTTCACTTTTCAAAGAATATCCAATCACACGCAAGGAAAAAAACAGCACATGATTGGATGATGGAAGTCAGCAGAGCTTCTGCTCATTTACTTATCTCTGGGGCAACTGCACTTTGCAGATTGCACAGTGTGCTTGTCTTTAGTAGGGATGAGCTCGGTAATCGAGTCGAACATAGGTTCGACTCGAACATCGGCTGTTCGCGCGTTCGGCGAACAACGAACGATTTGGGCCGTTCGCGCCAAATTCGAGTGACGCGAACGGCCCACAATACACTGCGCCATCGCAGTGTAATCCCGGCGCTGTGATTGGCCAAGCATACACTGTGACCCTGCATGCTTGGCCAATCACAGCGCCGGCAGCGAGGAGAGCAATGATTGGCCACAGGCATGATGCCTGTGGCCAATTATAGCTGAGGGGTTTAGTACACGCCCCACACTATAAAAGGCCGCCAGCGCGGCGGCCTCGTGTAGTGTGTTCCGGAGCAGGGAAAGTGAAGGATAGGCAGGGACAGTGTCAAATCCATTCTTTGCTAAACCTTGTGTGTAGGGACAGAGAAGGATAGGCAGGGAGAGTGTCAGTGTCATATTCTTTGCTAAACCTTGTGTGCAGGGAGAGAGAAGGATAGGCAGGGGACAGTGTCAGTGTCATATTCTTTGCTAAACCTTGTGTGCAGGGAGAGAGAAGGATAGGCAGGGAGAGTGTCAGTGTCATATACTTTGATAAACCTTGTGTGCAGGGAGAGAGAAGGTTAGGCAGGGGACAGTGTCAGTGTCATATTCTTTGCTAAACCTTGTGTGCAGGGAGAGAGAAGGATAGGCAGGGAGAGTGTCAGTGTCATATACTTTGATAAACCTTGTGTGCAGGGAGAGAGAAGGATAGGCAGGGAGAGTGTCAGTGTCATATACTTTGATAAACCTTGTGTGCAGGGAGAGAGAAGGATAGGCAGGGAGAGTGTCAGTGTCATATTCTTTGCTAAACCTTGTGTGCAGGGAGAGAGAAGGATAGGCAGGGGACAGTGTCAGTGTCATATTCTTTGCTAAACCTTGTGTGCAGGGAGAGAGAAGGATAGGCAGGGAGAGTGTCAGTGTCATATACTTTGATAAACCTTGTGTGCAGGGAGAGAGAAGGATAGGCAGGGGACAGTGTAAGTGTCATATTCTTTGCTAAACCTTGTGTGCAGGGAGAGAGAAGGATAGGCAGGGAGAGTGTCAGTGTCATATACTTTGATAAACCTTGTGTGCAGGGAGAGAGAAGGTTAGGCAGGGGACAGTGTCAGTGTCATTGTTGCTAAGCCTCCTGCACATTATACACCTGAAGTTAGCCCATATTGCTGCTTTTTCCTGGTGTGTTACACCAACAAGATTTTGCGGCACTTACAGCAGGCGGAGTGTGCCCCCTGATCATATTACACCTGAACTTAGCCTGTATTGCTGCTTTTTCCTGGTGTGTTACACCAACAGGATTTTGCGGCACTTACAGCGGGCGGAGTGTGCCTCCTGACCATATTACACCTGAACTTAGCCTGTATTGCTGCTTTTTCCTGGTGTGTTACACCAACAGGATTTTGCGGCACTTACAGCGGGCGGAGTGTGCCTCCTGACCATATTACACCTGAACTTAGCCTGTATTGCTGCTTTTTCCTGGCGTGTTACACCAACAGGATTTTGCGGCACTTACAGCGGGCGGATTGTGCCTCCTGACCATATTACACCTGAACTTAGCCTGTATTGCTGCTTTTTTTCCTGGTGTGTTACACCAACAGGATTTTGTGGCACTTACAGCGGGTGGAGTGTGCCTCCTGACCATATTACACCTGAACTTAGCCTGTATTGCTGCTTTTTCCTGGTGTGTTACACCAACAGGATTTTGCGGCAGTTACAGCGGGCGGAGTGTGCCTCCTGACCATATTACACCTGAACTTAGCCTGTATTGCTGCTTTTTCCTGGTGTGTTACACCAACAGGATTTTGCGGCACTTACAGCGGGCGGAGTGTGCCTCCTGACCATATTACACCTGAACTTAGCCTGTATTGCTGGTTTTCCCATTTCCCTGCAGGCCATTAGAATGTCTGGAAGGCAAACAAGGAGAGGCAGACAGTCAGGAGCCAATAAAAGAGGGCAAGCAGGCTCTGTGTCTAGAGACAACAGTGCTGGTCGTGAACGCGGTGCATCGCCATCAGCACATGGCCATGGGACACGCTTGTCCTTCTTTTCGGCAGCTAGACGTGTTGAGCCGCATCATGTCGAAGACTTGGTAGATTGGATGACCAAGTCCTCCTCATCCTCCTCATCCTCTCTCACCCAGGCTCAGGGTACTGGCAAAGCAGCTGCCAAAGCGTCCTCTTCCCTGGTATCAATGTCATCATCAGTCACTCCTTCCCTAGACCAACCATGTCCTCCTGAGGAGTCCCCCGAACTGTTTGAGCACAGTGTTGGGTACATGCTCCAGGAGGATGCCCAGCGTTTCGAAAGGGTCTGATAATGATACCCAGCTAGAGGAAGGCAGTAGCATGAGAGAAGAGAGAGGGGATGCTCAAGAAGGACACCAATCTGGCAGTCATGTTCCAGCAGCTGCAGCATACTGCCAGATTGGCTCCAGTGGTGAGGAGGGAGGGGATGATGAGGTCACTGACTCCATGTGGGTGCCTAATAGGAGAGAGGAGGAGGAGGAGGAGGAGGATGAGGAGGAGGCACATCTCCAACGAGGCAGGATGCCCTCGGGGGGCCAGCGTAAGGGCAGCACACCGACGGAATCACACCGCAGAGCTCCGCCTGTGCAGGGCACTGCCTCTGCCCGTTATTCAAAAAGTTCTTTGGTGTGGGCCTTTTTTGAGTCGAGTGCATCAGATCGCACAGCTGCTGTTTGCAACATATGTCTCAAGCGTATATCGCGTGGCCAAAACATCACCCGCTTGGGCACCACATGCTTGACCAGACATATGTTGACCTGCCATGCAGCTCGTTGGCAAGCCTACCTTAAAGACCCACACCAAAGAACAAAGCGGACCTCTTCTTGCACCGCATCAGCTGGGATCTCCAACCCCACTATACCTTCAGTCCTCTCTGAAACCTGCTCTGAGAGGAATGAAGGTGTAGAATTAGGTGTGTCACAGCCAAGTACTTGCGGGCACTCTGCTAGCAGTACACCGACGTCCGATTCTAGCAGGCAAATTTCCCTGCCCTAGCTGCTGGACCGTCGAAAGAAGTTTACTCCCAGCCATCCACATGCCCAGCGGTTGAATGCTAGCTTGGCTAAATTGCTAGCGCTTCAACTGCTGCCTTTTCAGTTGGTAGACTCGGCCCCCTTCCGTGAGTTTGTGCAATGTGCGGTTCCTCAGTGGCAGGTTCCCAAACGCCACTTTTCCTCACGGAAGGCGATTCCGGCTCTCTACTGGCATGTGGAAGGCAATGTCTTGGCCTCGCTGGACAGGGCGGTCAGCGGTAAGGTGCATATTACCGCTGACTCATGGTCCAGCAGGCATAGACAGGGACGTTACCTTTCTTTCACGGCCCATTGGGTCACTCTTTTGGCAGCTGGGAAGGATGCAGGACAAGGTGCAGTAGTGTTGGAGGTTGTTCCACCGCCACGCCTTCAAAATGCTACTACTGGTTGTGACACACCTCTGTCCTCCACCCCCTCCTCTTCTTCTTCCTCCGTGGCCTCTTCCTGTGCTTTGTCCTCGGAACCAGCGGTGCTCCGTAGGCGTTCAAGGGGCTACGCAAGTACGCAGGCAAAAAGATGCCATGCTGTGCTTGCGCTGGTGTGTTTGGGGGACAGGAGCCACACTGGGGCAGAGGTTCTGTCTGCTCTGCAGGGGCAGGCCGAGAGGTGGTTGACGCCACGCCAGCTTAAGCCAGGAATGGAAGTTTGCGACAATGGCACCAACCTCCTCTCCGCTCTCTGACAGGGACAACTGACCCATGTGCCCTGTGTGGCTCACGTCCTTAACCTGGTGGTGCAGCGGTTCTTGGGCAGGTACCCGGGCTTACAGGATGTCCTGAGGCAGGCCAGGAAAGTCTGTGTGCATTTCCGCAGATCTTATAATGCCAGTGCTCGCCTGGCTGAGCTGCAAAAGGAGTTGAACCTGCCCAAGAACCGCCTTATATGTGACATGCCCACCAGGTGGAACTCAACGTTGGCCATGCTGCAGCGGCTGCACACGCAGCAGAGGGCCATCAATGAGTACCTGTGCGACTACGGCACCAGGACAGGGTCAGGGGAGCTCGAGTTTTTTTCACCATGCCAGTGGGGCATGATCAGGGATGCATGCACTGTCCTGGCACCATTTGAGTAGGCCACGAGGATGGTGAGCAGTGACAGTGCATGCATCAGTGACACTGTACCTCTTGTCCACCTGTTGGAACATACGCTGCGTGGAATAATGGACAGGGCACTTGAGGCAGAACAGAGGCAGGAAGAGGAGGACTTCCTTGCCTCTCAAGGCCCCCTTTACCCAGACAGTGTTCCTTCTGTCCCAACCATCGCACAGGAAGAAGAGGAGGAGGAGGAGGAGGATTGTGTCAGCATGGAGGTGGAGGCTGGCACTCAGCATCATCAGCAGCAGTCTTTTAGGGATGATTTACAGTCCCAAGAAACCAGTGGACTTGTACGTGGCTGGGAGGAGGTGGCTGCGGATCATGTCGTCCTTAGTGACCCAGAGGACTCCTGATCCTGCAAAGTCTGCGGAAGGATCCTCGTATTCTTCGGATCAAGGAGAGGGACCATTACTGGCTGGACACTCTCCTTGATCCACGGTACAAGGGTAAGGTTGCGGACCTTATCTTACCGTCGCAGAGGGAGCAGAGGATGAGACAACTACGGGAGGCCTTGCAGAAAGGTCTGTGCAACGTGTTCCCAGAGACTGGGAGGTTACAAACTCCTGGTCCTGGACAACGAGTTGCTGAGGCTTCGGTCAGCCAAAGAAGGAGCGGTGGGGAAGGTGGCCGTCTGACCGATGCGTTCAGACAATTCTTTTGTCCGCAGCCCCAAGGTATGATCGGTTCCAGCAACCATCGCCAGTGTCTGATATACATGGTGCAGGAATACCTAGGGGCAAGGTCAGACTTGGACACCTTCCCCCCTGAAAATTCCTCTGGCTTACTGGGTCTTGAGGATGGATCACTGGCCAGAGCTTGCACAGTATGCAATTGAGCTACTGGCCTGTCCTGCATCCAGCGTTCTTTCAGAACGCACATTCAGTGCTGCTGGAGGATTTGTCACGGATCACAGGGTGCGCCTGTCCACCGACTCTGTTGATCGACTGACCTTCATAAAGATGAACCAGTCTTGGATCACCACCAGCTACCAAACACCTGAAGCTGATATAACAGACTAATTTATTTTCCAATGTCACATCCCTTCAAGATTGATGCTGATGCTGAGAGACTGTCCCGTTATGTTGACTGACTATCCTCCTCCTCCTCAATGATCCGATTGATGATGATAGCTTGGAAGAACATTTTTGTTTCTGGGTGCCGCCACCAGTGGCTAAGGCCCAATTTTTCAGCCCCTGTTTAACAGGGGCGTGTTATTACAATTTTTTATGCAATGCTTTGCAGCAGGGCTCATTCCTGCACTCCAACTAGAGTATCTGGGAGTGGTTGCAGTGTCGTGGCACCAGCACCAGTGGCTAAGGCCCAATTTTTCAGCCCCTGTTTAACAGGGGCGTGTAATTACAATTTTTGATGCAATACTTTGCAACAGGGCTCATTGCTGTGCTCCAAGTACAGTATCTGTGAGAGGTTGCAGTGTTGTGGCACCAGTGCCTAAGGCCCAATTTTTATGCCCCTGTTTAACAGGGGCATGTAATTACAATTTTTTATGCAATGCTTTGCAGCAGGGCTCATTCCTGCACTCCAACTAGAGTATCTGGGAGAGGTTGCAGTGTCGTGGCACCAGCACCAGTGGCTAAGGCCCAATTTTTCAGCCCCTGTTTAACAGGGGCGTGTAATTACAATTTTTGATGCAATACTTTGCAACAGGGCTCATTGCTGTGCTCCAAGTACAGTATCTGTGAGGGGTTGCAGTGTTGTGGCACCAGTGCCTAAGGCCCAATTTTTCTGCCCCTGTTTAACAGGGGCATGTAATTACAATTCTTGATCTAATAATTCACAGCAGGGCCCATTCCTGCACCCACCAAGACTAACTGTGAGGCCTTACAGTGTTGTGTCAACACCACCACCAAAGGCCCATTTTTTCAGCCCCTGTTCAACAGGGGCATGCAATTACAATTCTTGATCTAATAATTCACAGCAGGGCCCATTCATGCGCCCACCAAGAGTAACTGTGAGGTCTTACAGTGTTGTGGCAACACCAACATGTAAGGGGCAAATTTCAGCTGAGTATATACGGCAGGCCCCTACTTTCAAACATCCAACTAACAAACGACTCCTCCTTGCAATTGGAAGGATACAACAGGAAGTGAGAGGAAATCTACCCCTAGGAAGGCAAATTCTCTCCTGTAAGAGTTAATATGGGAAAAAAAGTGTCTCCTCTCCACTGATGCTTTATCACCAATTCTTGTTTCAATAAAAACCGCAAATTTTCAAAAAACATTTGTCATTAGGACGGAAAGTGAGGTGAACTGTTCTGAACAGGTGCACACTGCACAGACAGCAAAACAAATGTTACAGGGGTGATAACCCTTTCCTATGTTTTCCAAAAAGATTAAAAATAGATTTTTTGGCTGGAGCTACACTTAAACAATGTACCTGTTCAAAATTACAAACAGATTCTACATAAGAACAAACCTACAGTCCCTGTCTTGTATGCACCGCCTGTATACGGCTGTTCAGAGTATATAGGGCCTTTTTTATTTTGTGTGCGGGGTTCCCCTTAATATCCATACAAGACCCAAAGGGGCTGGTAATGGGCTGGGGTAGGGGGGGGGGCTGTGATGGGGTAGCTATGCCATTTTTTTTAAAGATTTTCATCCATATTACCGGGACCAGACATTACATTAAAGCCGCAAGCAGTTTTAAATGGCTTTTTTTCCTTTAGAAATGTAATTTTGTGCAGGGACAGTTCTAAACACGGGAAACATGTGGCACTTCACAGGCATACTTTAGACACCCCCCAGGTATGATATTTAAAGAAATATTTGACATTTTTTTTTTTCACTTTATGCATCATTAAAATGACTGCTTCCGAAAAACGGCCGTTTTTAAAACTTTTTTTTGGATTGATACATGTCCCCTGGTGCAGAACCCGGGTTCCCAAACCCTTTTTAGGACAATAACATGCATATTAGTCGTTATAAATAGCACTTTAGATTTTGAACGTTCGCATCCATTGTATTTAATAGGGTTCTAAAGTTCGTGCGAACTTTCGGTCCGTTCGCAGGTTCTGGTGCGAACCGAACCCGGGGGTGTTCGGCTCATCACTAGTCTTTAGTAAATCAATCCCTCAGTGTAAAACGTAGACTGAACAATTTGGACTTACCCAGGCCCTTCCATCTCTGCCAATGGTAATCACACCGTTGTTGGTGACAACATGAACTTTACCAACTATTGGTGGTCCTACAAGACGACTAACGATGTCAGCTACAACTCTGAACCAAGAATTGGAAAAGGAGTTGCAAAGAAAAGAAATGTCGTAAACACCAGCAGTAAGGTTTCCTGAAGACTGGTTGCCAAACATGACGTAGTTTGGTGGGTTTATGGAACACCTCCATATTGCCTTGATGCAGGCTAGAGCTTCGTTATAAATTATGCAGTCTTCATCGGGTTTACACGCCACCGTTGTACAAGACAGGAATCCGGACATGCATGTACACTGCTGGGTGCAGTTCTGAGTCATGAATTTTTGACCGTCCTGCAAAAAAAGAAAAAAAAAATATCAATAAACTGTGACTACTGTATGGAAAAATAGAAAAATCATCTGACACCTATAGGTCAATAGGCACCACGTCCCTTATAGTTAGAAGATACAAATAGGAGAAACGTGGGACTTTTGAGGTGCATTCAAACACATAATTGATAAAAAATATAATTTTTATTTAATAGAAAAATTCCATTCACATATATTATAACAAATATATAATTTCAATTACGGTAAAAAACAATGGAGTATTATACAGACAGATAATCTCGACGTTTCGCCAATAAACTGGCTTCTTCAGGAGTATTAATTATTGTCATGTATTACTAAAACGAGAAATACACACAGTAAGTATAGAAAAATACACTAATATATTGCTCTACAAAATAATATTTAAATATTCAACAGAAAGTGATACAAGGACATTTTCAAGACCACCACATGAGCCTTCATTACCTGTTCATTGTTGAAGAAATCAAAAATTTAGCTGGTATTGAATCAGAGGAGTGTTCTCATAAGGGAGTCTTGCAGTGAACCTTTAGTGAAGGTGCTAGCTCAAAAGGAGCACATAAATAAATAATGAAGCACATTATTTATTTATGTGCTCCTTTTGAGCTAGCACCTTCTCTAAAGGTTCACTGCAAGACTCCCTTATGAGAACACTCCTCTGATTCAATACCAGCTACATTTTTGATTTCTTCAACAATGCACAGGTAATGAAGGCTCATTTGGTGGTCTTGAAAATGTCCTTGTATCACTTTCTGTTGAATATTTAAATATTATGTAGAGCAACATATTAGTGTATTTTTGTATACTTACTGTGTGTATTTCTCGTTTTAGTAATACATGACAATAATTAATACTCCTAAAGAAGAAGCCAGTTTATTGGCGAAACGTCAAGATTATCTGTCTGTATAATACTCCATTGTTTTTTACTGTAATTGAAAATTGAAATTATATATTTGTTATAATATATGTGAATGGAATTTTTCTATTAAATAAAAATTATACTTTTTATCAATTATGTGTTTGAATGCACCTCAAAAGTCCCACCTTTCTCCTATTTGTATCCTGTGACTACTGTATGTTCACAAAAAAAAAAAAAAACAGTATTTATTTGAAAGTAAATGAACTAGAGAGAAAGCCAAATCAAATCAACATTTGGTGTGACAACCCTTTGCCTTCAAAGCAACATCAATTCTTCTAGGCAGTGTTTTTTTTTTCTCAAAGAATAGGTACAGGGACTCCTCCCTTCTGAGTCATCCTTCCTCTCTGCCCCTTACCCACCTCTGAGCACCATCCCTTGGTTCCACCCCCTACTCACCTCTAAGCACCATCCCTTGGTTCCACCCCCTACCCACCTCTGAGCACCATCCCTTGGTTCCACCCCCTACCCACCTCTGAGCACCATCCCTTGGTTTCACCCCCTACCCACCTCTGAGCACCATCCCTTGGTTCCACCCCCTACCCACCTCTGAGCACCATTCTTTGGTTCCACCCTCTACCCACCTCTGAGCACCATTCCTTGGTTCCACTCCCTACCCACCTCTGAGCACTATCCCTTGGTTCAACCCCTACCCACCTCTTAGTACCATCCCTTGATTCCACTCCCTACACACCTCTAAACACCATCCCTTGGTTACACCCCTGACCCACCTCTGAGCACCATCCCTTGGTTCCACCCCCTACCCACCTCCCTGCACCACCTCTTTTGGAGAATACCGAACCAAGTATCATTTTGTGCTACTAAGTAATGTGTATGAAATTTGACCCCATCCCAGCAAAGTAAAAACCCCTAGCAACAATAGATCCCCACACAACAATAGATCCCCCCAGCAACAATGGATCCCCAGCAAAAATGTACCACCCCAGCAACAATAGACCCCCCAGCAGCAACAACAGATCTCCCAGCAGCCAGCATCAATAGACCCTTCAGCTGCCAGCAGTAATAGACCTCTACATCAACAGTAGATCCCTCCCAGCAACAATTGACCCCCCAGCAATATAAGACCTCCTGCCAGCAACAATAGACTCCCACACAAATATAGATCCCATAGCAGGCAGCATCACTAGACCCTCCAGCACTCCTTGCCATAATATACGTTCCTTCACGTTCCCGCTGAAAAAGGCCCTGCTTCTAGTTACACTTGCACACAGTTTTAGCAGAACTACTAGGGTTGCAAAGGTTGCATAAGCTCGAAGGAGCAGGGCCCTCCTAACTCTCTTGTATTGTCTCCCTTTATATTGTAAATCGCTGCACAAACCGTTGGTGCTATATAATCCTGTATTATAATAATAATAACTTGGGACCAGGCCCCAGCATTCCACCATCGTCGGGGGGCCCCAAGACAGCAGGAAGGGTAAGGCTCAGTTCACACTGCTGCGAACCCAAAGTCATGCAATTTGCTTGTGATTTCCTTGCAACTTGGTTGTGATTTTTGTGATTTAACATTGCAGTCTATGGCACTCAAATCACACCAGAGTTGCACTACTGATTAGGACGGCACCCACTGAAATGAATGTGTTTTGACTTGTCATGCAACCTTATGTATCACAAGTTGCATAAGTCGCAACAATGTGAACCGGGGCTTATAAAGGGCCCCCGTGACAAGAGTAAAGGGCCCCAGGATCAGTGGGAAGGACCCATGGTCCACCAGATCACTGGTAACCTCAACTAGCTTCCTCATACACTGCCACACTATAAGGCCGGGCTCACACTGCAGATGGATGCAGCTGACAGCAGGGGGTCTGGCGCGTCCCTGTTCTCCATTTCAGGGATCAGTGGGAAGGGCCCATGGTCCAGAGGGAAGTCAGTCATGGGAGCCTTTCATGGTTTCTTGCACCGGGGCCCTGAAGGCTCTAGCTACACCTCTGATGTTCAACTAATGAATTGTGTCAACTTCACTAGAACAGTTGTATCTACATATCACATATCTGGTCCCACCAGATCACTGGTAACTTCAACTGGCTTCCTCACACACTGCTACACTATAAGGCCAGGTTCACACTACAGACGGATGCAGCTGACAGCAGGGGGTCTGGTGCGTCCCTGTTCTCCGTTTCAGGGAGGAATCAAGTATGATTTTTTGCCTGAATTCTGACCTGAAACAAAGCCAAAGATGCACAGGACCCTTGTGCAATTAGCTCAACAGCCGCCCTGGAGATGTGTGAACCGGCTCCATTGAGAGCCGGTCACAATCTCCTGTCATGCGAATTGGATGCGGGGAAACCCTCAGCGTGAACCGGCCTTATAAAGGCTCAGCAGGAGAATCACCTTACCCTCACCTCCTCAATTTTGGATTGGGCTTCTCTATACAGTATGTATGTGGTATGTACTGTGGTCAAAACAGTCTTGGTTTGGAAAGATATGAGACTTTTAACTGAACTTTAACGCACTACAGACTCCAGCTATACCTTGTAGTATATCCCTCTTATAAAACAGCCACAGTTCTCCATTTCTACACAACGTTTTCCATCAAAGAAGTAGCCATCGTCACATTCACAACCCTCGGCACAGGAGACGGGACATACGCCAGGCTCTACCAACGTTCTGCATGACATCGAGCAGGTTTTTGCACAAATGCTGTAATGGCTGAATTTTGGACACTTTATGTCTAAATTAGGGAATAAAGAGAAGTGAATTATGAAAGAGTAAGATACTTTAAAGAGTCGATGTTACCGTCTTGAAAGCTAACACAAAGTATAGTAATAGATTTACCCAAAAAAAACACTTATGCCGTGTACACACGATCGGTTTTACCGATGAAAACAGTCCGATGGACTTTTCTCACCGGACAAACCGATCGTGTATGGGCCCCATCGGTCTTTTTTCCATCGGTGAGAAAAAATAGAACATGTTTTAAATTTATCCGATGGGAAAAAA
The DNA here is from genome assembly GCA_029206835.1 of Rana muscosa. Taxonomy (NCBI): domain Eukaryota; kingdom Metazoa; phylum Chordata; class Amphibia; order Anura; family Ranidae; genus Rana; species Rana muscosa. The sequence continues at coordinate 85,543,294 of CM055124.1, forward strand.
AAAACGATAGCAAATTCCGATCGTCTGTGTGGAACTCCATCGGACAAAAAACCTACGCATGCTCAGAATCAAGTCGACGCATGCTCAGAAGCATTGAACTTCATTTTTCTCGGCTTATCGGAGTGTTTTACGTCACGGCGTTTGGGACGGTCAGATTTTTGACTGATGGTGTGTAGGCAAGACTGATGGAAGTCAGCTTCATCGGATTTCCGATGGAAAAATCCATCGGATTAGAATCCATAGGAAATCCGATCGTGTGTACAGGGCTTTAAAGTCACGATGACTGTTTTAGCTCGACATTCCCCTTTTGCAGAGATATGTGCTTTTAACACTTGCTGTCCTCCATATGTACAGTACATCCTGAACAGCAAGTGGTAATACCAGAATCATGGCTGCAGCTGCATCCGTGGTCCTGGTAGCTTTTTTTAGTGCTGGTGATTGGCTTTTTAGGTAAAGTGATCACTTTTACAGCACTTAGAAGCTTCCACTATGTCACACCGCTGGCCGCTGGTGTTCCTGGCCTCTCCCGGGGACTGCTGTAAGCAGTTGGGTCAGCTTCCCACAGGGGGGATGGGGAACATCCATTCTCCAATCTCCTCAGTGATGAATGAAGCCAGAAGTGATAAGGATTTTGTCATTTCCAGTTTCAGAGCTGTCTTTCCCTGGTCGATAGATCCAGGGAAGCAGCTGATCAAACTGTTCTCTGTTATACCATACTTGAAATTCCCCAACCCTTTGCTTTAAGCAAACTTAGATCTGGTAGGCGTACATGTGACCAGTGGCGAAGATAAAAGTGAGCTGGTTGTAAAAGGTAGATGTGACAACTTACTACAAAACGTGCCGTTTCTCCACTGAAGGATATTAACTTGAGCGGCTTGACAAATCAGAACGTAGTTGTGAATTATCTTACAGAGCAGATCTTTACGTTTCTCCTCGGATTCAATGTCACACAGGTCTTTTTTACAGTTTTTAAAATACTCCGAAGGTGGAATCTTGTCATAGCAGGGACTCAAGGGCCCATTGGGCTTATTCAAGAAGCCACAATATTCTTCTCTTGCCAAAAGTTCTCTCTTTGAGTAGAGACATGGCGGACAATTGGAAAAATTGTTAGTGCAGTTAATATTGAGGTCCCAGAAGATACGGGGACCTTTCACGTAATTCCCAGTGGTGGAGTTGTCTTTAGATAGAATGACATCTTTGTTGTCTTTAGATAGAATTACATCATCACTTTTATTGCCATTATAATTTCCGCATAAACCTCGCACTTGACCTTGGTAGTCTGCCGGAATTCCAAGTGCTGCGCTATACCAGTGATCGAAGCTCAGTGTGATACCAGCGTCTGTTGATAAGACGGATGTCAGGCCATGGGAGGTGATCTCTATGCCATCACCTTTGAATGGAAGATTGGTAAGCACACCGTCTATCTATGAGAAGGAAAGAGAAAATAAATTGATCTTCTGCATATTAGCCTGTAAAGTGTAAATCAACTTTTGTTGAGCAAAAATTAGCTTTCTAAGGTCAGTAAGGTAAGTATGATACAACACATTTAGCAAACTTTATTCCAGCATCCTAATGGTCACCATGGGTATGGAAATTTAGATATCCACTTGCCGAACCGCCAATACTTATATATACGTTGTGGCTTGCAAGTGGTTTGCCAAGTTTATAGCTTCAGCCATGACTCCAACCTTAGTTGCTGGATCGTTTTCAGAAGCAGCGGGAGGGCCCCCTATCCGGCCGCTCGCCGGTGTTTCTCAGGCTTACTGTGTTTACTGGCATGCCCAAGAAACAATCCTAGCCATAGGCGTTACCAAAGACCAGATCATCTCTGATCGCCTCTATGACCTTGGAGGACCAGAGTGACATTATGATGTCACTTTTGGTCTAGGGTTCAATTTTTTTTAACCACTTAAGGACCACCCCCCACACAGATATACTGCAGCAGGGTGGCTCTCCTGCGCAAAATGATGTACAGCTATGTTATTTCGTACAGTGGTTCTGTGGCCCACTCTGCTGGCGACCCGCTGTAATTGGACACAGTGGGAGCCAATCAGTGGCCACCGGCACCCCACGATCATTTACTTGAGAGGCAGAATGGCGGTCTGCCTATGTAAACAAGGCAGACTGCCGTTCTGTGAGAAAGGAAGATGGAGATCTTGTGTTTCTGCTAAGCAGAAACACGGATCTCTGTGTTCCTCCAGTCACAGCATTCCCCCCCCCCCCACAGTTACCGGCACATGCGCTCTGAAGGTCTGACATACAGTACCGGCCCTTCAGAGCCTGTGTAGTAAATGGAAGCTCCAGCATGCATGTGTGGGAGTGACATCATTGTGCACCCAGCCACTCATGTAGAAGGAAGACCGGGGCAAGATGGAAGCCCTCTCAGCTGTGACAGTGCGGCGCTGGAGGGCTTTGTTTTAAGGTAATTTTCTCATAATGTGCTGCGGTTTACTAACGCTTTAACCCCTTGATTGCCCCTAGATGGTAATCCCTTCCCTGTACAGTGTCAGTGAATAGTATTATAACCGATCACTGTATTAGTGTCACTAGAGACATCAGTGTCAGTCTTCCAGATAGTGTCTGTTAGCATCAGATTGCCCGCCACCCTCTCACAGTCCCACTACAAGTTGCTTATGATCATCATTACAGCATAGCGTAGAACATTAAACCCTTTGATCACTCCTTCCCAGCCAGTGTCATTAGTACAGTGACAGTACATATTTTTTAGCAGTGATCACTGTATTAGTGTCACTGGTCCCCAAAAAGTGACAGTTAGTGTCCGAATTTTCTGCCGCAATGTCGCAGTCCCACCGCCATTTCTATTTAAAAAAATAATTAAAAAAATATATACTGTATAAAACAGAGAGTAGCAATTATATCATGGGAAGAAGGCTGCTTCATCCCTGATACACTAGACAAAATATATCTCCCATGGGACTTTGTTGCAACAATAGAAATCACACAATTACAAATTGGTTTATAAAATGTAAAAACAACTTTTATTGAACAACAAAAGGGTTAAAATTGGCTGGTCTAGACACTTCACGTCCTGATCTTATACCATTCCTACAATATATACATACTGCAGGGATATGTGAAATTATTCAAATAAAATTGCATATCCACCAAGTCAACCCAACGCATTTCAACTCATATAAAGTCTTCATCAGGGGATAAGGAAGTGGAAGCAATCCTACTAGACATGTGCACTGCCAAAAAATGTGTTCATTTTCATTTTCATTTCATTCGCTCTCTTGTTTTTTTTGTAAATTTGAAAATTCGTAAATTCGAACATTCGTAAATTCGAACATTCGTAAATTTGGAAATTCGGAGATTCTGAAATTCCAAAATTCGTAATTCGAAAATTTGACAATTCGGAAATTTGAAAATCCGAAAATTAGAAAATAAGAAAGGAAAATCCAAAAATTTGAAATAACTAACTGACGAAAAATACCTAAGTAAATTAAATTATAGGTATTGGAATTTTTTTTCAAATGTGGCTGTTAGTGAACGTAATGGATACAAATTTATCTGACGTTACGAATTATCCTAAATAAAGAATGCCGCATCTAAACAAATAACGGAACAAAATAATAATAAATAATAATACGTTTTTATTATTATTATTATTGTTATTTATTATTACTAATTTGTTACATTTCATTTGTTTAGATACGGCATTCGTTATTTCGGATCATTCGTAACTTTGGATAAATTCATATTCGTTACATTCACTAACCGCCAAATTTGAAAGAAAATTACGATACCTATAATTTAATAGGTGAAAGGTGTGTACCGCTCCAAGCTGTGAAGCTCCAAGGAATGCTCCCGCCCTGATACTGGAACAGGTGCTGGCTCTGCACTAATGCATGGGAAAGAAAAGAGCCCTGGACTGCCGCACTCTGTATAAACGATTTATTTTCAAAATTCCAAAATTAAAATCCAAAGTTAATCCATAGATTCAAAAGTCCAAAAACAGACAAAAACAGAAAACTGAAAGCTATGAGTAAGCATCTATCTTTGATGTGAAACGCGTCAGCCATCCACCCCTGCATGTCAGTTTTCTGTTTTTGTCTGTTTTTGGACTTTTGAATCTATGGATTAATTTTGGATTTTAATTTTGGAATTTTGAAAATAAATCGTTTATACAGAGTGCGGCAGTCCAGGGCTCTTTTCTTTCCCATATAATTTAATAGGTATAATTAAAATTTGAATTTCGAACTTCTGAATCTTTGGATTTCTGAATTTCCGAAATTTCAAATTTTCTGATTTTCTCATTTCTGAATTTTCTAATTCCGAATCTCCAAATTTTCGAATTTCCGAATATCCTATTTTTAGAATTTCGAATTCCAAATTTCCGAATGTAAAAAAAAACGCATTTGGAATTAAACAAATTGCACGTGTCTAAATCCTACATACATCAAAAAAGGAAAAAAGAAAATACATAATTGTAGGAATGGTATAAGATCAGGACGTGAAGTGTCTGGACCAGCCAATTTTAAACCTGTTGTTCAATAAAAGTTTTTTTCTTACATTTTATACACCAATTTGTAATTTATACACCAATTTGTAATTGTGTGATTTCTTTTGCTGCAACAAAGTCCCATGGGAGATAACTTTTGTCAAATAAATAAATCTATCCCATAGTTTGTAGACGCTATAACTTTCGTGCAAACCAATCAATATACGCTTATTGGAATTTTTTTCTACCAAAAACATGTAGCAGAATACATATTGGCCTAAATTCATAAATAGGGTTGAGCGGACCCGAACTGTAAAGTTCAGGTCCGTACTGAACTTTTGGGTTTTTGGGTCCCGGACCCGAACAATTGACTGTATGTTCGGGTTCGGGTCTGGTGTTCGGCAATATGCATGTAAAGTCGCGCTTGTTTCCCGTGCTTAGAACTGTCCCTGCACAATGTGTCATTTCTGAAGGAAAAAAGTCATTTAAAACTCACTCGCGGCTATAATGAATTGTCGGCTCCGGGCAATATAGAGAAAAGTCATTGATAAAAAAAAAAAAGCGTGGGGGTCCCCCCAAATTCAATTACCAGGCCCTTTAGGTCTGGTATGGATATTAAGGGGAACCCTGCCGCAAATTTAAAAAAAAATGCGTGCGGTTCCCCCCAAATATCCATACCAGGCCCTTCAGGTCTGGTATGGATTTTAAGGGGAACTCCACCCCAAATTTAAAAAAATAATGGCATGGAGTACCCCCAAAAATCCAGACCAGACCCTTTATCCAAGCACGCAACCTGGCAGGCCGCAGGAAAAGAGGGGGGGACGAGAGAGCGCCCCCCCCCTGAACCGTACCAGGCCACATGCCCTCAACATGGGGAGGATGTCCCCATGTTGATGGGGACAAGGGCCTCATCCCCACAACCCTTGCCCGGTGGTTGTGGGGGTCTGCAGGCGGGGGGCTTATCAGAGTCTGGAAGACCCTTTTAACAAAGGGGACCCCCAGATCCCGCCCCCCTATGTGAATTGGTAATGGGGTACATTGTACCCATACCATTTCACAAAGAAAGTGTAAAAAATTGTAAAAAAAAATACACAGACACCGTTGGGAAAGTCCTTTATTAAAAATAAAAAAATAAAAAATAAAAAAAAACATTCCAGCGATGAAATCCAGTGTCCCACGGCGATCCGATGTCCAGCGCTGTCCATCCTGAGCGGACCTGATGGGGAACTTCCTCCGCAGTATAATACATGAATAGACCCGCCCCTTCTAAAGTTCCCCATCAGGTCCGCTCAGCCAATGACGTAGGTGTAAGGCTGAGGACCTGATGCGGAACGTGAGAAGGAGCGGGTCTATACATGTATTACATAGTGAGAGAAGTTCCCCATCAGGTCCGCCCCCTCGTATGTCAGAAGCCACCTACGTCATTGGATGAGCGGACCTGATGGGGAACTTCCTCCAGTATAATAAATTAATAGACCCGCCCCTTCTCACATTCCGCATCAGGTCCTCAGCCTTACACCTACGTCATTGGCTGAGCGGACCTGATGGGGAACTTTAGAAGGGGCGGGTCTATTCATGTATTATACTGCGGAGGAAGTTCCCCATCAGGTCCGCTCAGGCTCAGCCTTTGTTAAAGGGGTCTTCCAGATTCTGATAAGCCCCCAGCCCGCAGACACCCACAACCACCTCCCCATGTTGAGGGCATGTGGCCTGGTATGGTTCAGGAGAGGGGGGCGCTCTCTTGTACCCCCCCTCTTTTCCTGCAGCCTGCCAGGTTGCGTGCTTGGATAAAGGGTCTGGTCTGGATTTTTGGGGGTACTCCATGCCATTTTTTTAAATCATTTGGGGTGGAGTGCCCCTTAAAATCCATACCAGACCTGAAGGGCCTGGTATGGATATTTGGGGGGAACTGCACACATTTTTTTTTTATTTGCGGCAGGGTTCTATCAATTACTTTTCTTTGTATTGCCGGGAGCCGACAATTCATTAATAGCCGCGAGTGAGTTTTAAATGACTTTTTTTCCTTCAGAAATGACACTTTGTGCAGGGACAGTTCTAAGCACGGGAAACAAGCGTGAATAGTCCTCAGAAGTTTGGGTCCCCATTGACTTCAATGGGGTTCGGGTTCGGGATTAAGTTCGGGTCAAGTTCGGTCCCGAACTCGAACTTTTTTCCGAAGTTCGGCCGAACCCGTTGAACTCGAACATCCAGGTGTCCGCTCAACTCTATTCATAAATAAATTAGTTTTTTTACATATTTTTTATTGGATGTTTTATAGCAAAAAGTAAAAAAAAAAATATATATATATATATATATATATATATATATATATATATATTTTTTTTTTTTTTTTCAAAATCGCCTGTATTTTTTTGTTTATAGCGCAAATGATATAAACCGCAGAGGTGATTAAATACCACCAAAAAAAAAGCTCTATTTGTGGGGAATTTTTTTATTTATTTGAATACAACGTCACACAACCGCGCTTTTGTCAGTTAGGCCCCTTTCACACTGGCACGTTTTTCAGGCGGTTTAGCGCTAATAATAAATCAATGGGACACCGCGGTAATACCGCCAGCAAACCGCGGCAATAGCCGTGGTTTGCGGGCGGTATTAACCCTTTTTCGGCCACTAGCGGGGGTTAAATTCACCCCGCTAGCGGCCGTATACCGCGATGATAATGACGGTATAGCGGCGCTGAAAATCACGCCGCTATACCGCCACCGCACCTGCCCGCCCAGTGTGAAAGAGGCCTTAAAGTAGAGGAGCGGCGCATTGCAAAAAAGGGCCTGGTCATGAAGGGGGGGGGGGAATCTTCCGGGGCTGAAGTGTTTAAATGGAATTGTAAAATGACTTACTAGAATGACGCTTTGTCTTTGGTACTGCAATACAAATAAGGATCCATATATCTCGACAGCCACAGACTTAGTGAGAGACATGCATTCATCTCCCGATCTTTCATTACTGAGATATACAGCGAAAGGCTCCAAGCTGGGATTGGATATGGTAGTCTCGCTGAGCGTGTAGACGCAATTGCCCTCAAAGTCGTAGGTTACGCCATCCAAGGTCTTAAAATGCGAGCTTCCAGATATGTAACACAATTCTGGATTTTGTTGTAATGGCTGGCAGACCGAGTATCCACTACTTTTATTGCATTCTTGATTTAAAGGACAGGAAAACGGTTGGCATATTACATTTTCCGGACTGGAACATGTGCAACTTTGGTTACATCCCTCGGTAAGGAAGGTACCTCCCAGCTTGTGATATTGACCTTGGAAATGGCAGCCGCACTTATCCGGAGTAACGCATTCATCACCACTAAGGATATAGCCGTCATCGCAAATGCAACCCTGGGAGCACTGCATGCTACATCCTATCGGAGGGGCAAACGAATCACAAGTTGACTGACAACCAAAACCACATAACCTGTAGTGGCTATTTGGTGTGCACAGAAAATCTACAGGACGACAAAGAAGAAAAATTCAACTTCTAAAGCTTATCATGAATGCAAAAAATACATTTTGTAACCATTTCTCTCCCATCTAACTTTATTGAAGAAACAAACAAACAACAAAAAAAAAAAAACAACAATTGAAATCGCTGACCAGGCCTTTTCTGGAACTTAAGTTTAAATTGGTATTTTTTGCTAGTAAATTACTTAGAACTCCCAAACATTATATATATATACTTTTTTAGCAGTGACCCTAGAGAATAAAATGGCAATTGTTGCAATATTTTATGTCACACGGTATTTGCACAGCGGTCTTTCAAACGCAATTTTTTTGTGAAATTTTGTTTTTTTTTGTGAAAAAAAAAACAAAAAAACAACAGGAAAATTAGCCCAATTTTTTTGTATAATCCCTTTCATGACTAAGCCCATTTCTGACATTTGGTGTTTACAAGTTAAAATGCGTATTTTTTGCTAGAAAATTACTTAGAAACCACAAACATTATATATATTTTTTTAGCAAAGAATCTAGAGAATAAAATGGCGATTTTTGCAATATTTTGTGTCACACAGTATTTGTGCAGCTGTGTTTTAAACGCAATTTTTGGGGAAAAATGAACTTTCATGAATTTAAAAAAAATGAAAAAGCAAAGTTAGTCCAATTTTTTTGTATAATGTGAAAGATGATGTTACGCCGAGTAAATAGATACCAAACATGTCACGCTTTATAATTGCCCGCACTCGTGGAATGGCGACAAACTACGGTACCTTAAAATCTCCATAGGCGACACTTTAATTTTTTATTACTGCTACTAGGTTAGAGTTACAGAGGAGGTCTACAGCTATAATTATTGCTCTCGCTCTGACGATCGCGGCGATACCTCACATGTGTGATTTGAACGCCGTTTTCAGATGCAGGCGCGACTTCCGTATGCGTTTTCTTTGCTGCGCGAGCTCGCGGGGACAGGGGCGCTTTAATTTTTTTTTTCTTATTTATTTTATTTATTTTTATAATTAAAAATAGCGTTTTAAAAAAAAAAAAAATGATCACTTTTATTGCTGTCACAAGGAATGTAAACATCCCTTGTGACAGTAATAAGTGGTGACAGGTCCTCTTTATGGAGAGATCGGAGGTCTAAAAGACCCCCAATCCCTCCTTTGCACTTCAAAGTATTCAGATCGCCGAAAACGGCGATTCTGAATACTGTGTACTTTTTTAAATTTGGCGCCATTGGCAGCCAAATAACCCGGACGTGACGTCATGACGTCGCTTCCGTGGTTACAGTGAAGAGACTGAATCAAAGCCGTTCGTGGCTTCGATTCAGTCTGTCTCTAGCCGCCAGAGGTAGCGGATCCTGGATCGGGTCTCCCGGTGGGACAGGAGGCCCGGTAAGAGCGGCGGAGGCGGCGGGAGGGGGGATGTCCCCTCCCGCTCCTCCGGTATAACAACCGAGCGGCTTTTAGCCGCATCGGTTGTTATACCTGGAAAGCCAATCGCCGGCTCTAAACAACAGTACCGGGATGATGCCTGCAGCTGCAGGCATCATCCTGTTATAACCCCCGAAAGCCGAGTACGCATATTTGCGTACCCTCGGCGGGAAAGGGATAATTTAAAAGATCGATGTTACGTCGAGTAAATAGATACCTAACATGTCATGCTTTAAAAATGCGCACGCTCGTGGAATGGCGAAAAACTACGGTACCTAAAAATCTCCGTAGGCGTCACTTTAAAAAATATGTACAGGTTTACGTGTTTAGAGTTACAGAGGAGGTCTAGTGCTAGAATTATTGCTCTCACTCTAATGATCGTGACGATACCTCATGCATGCGTTTGCTCCTGCACGCGAGCACGGAGGGACGGGGGCATTTTAAAAAGGGGCGCTTTAAAAAAAAATCCTCATTTATAAATTTTTTTATTTTTACAGTGTCCCTTTCTTTTTATTTTTGTATCACTTTTATTCCTATGACAAAGAATGTAATCATCCCTTGTAATAGAAATAAGAATGACAGGTCCTCTTTATTAAGAGATCTGGGATCAAAAAGACTCAAAATCTCTTCTTTACCTTTAAAAGCAAAATATATATTTTTTTCAAACCTTGACTTAAAAAAATGAAATAAAAAATCATCTCTTTAAGCCCGAGAACCCGAAGTGATGCTTTACGTCGCTCCGGTCCTCCAAGGGCATAAAGCCGAGTAGGGGCCATCTTTCCCTCACTGGACTTTCTGCCTATCCATCCAATGGATCGAGTCACTTCTGGGTTTACCGACGGCTCTGGTAAACCCGGAAACGACCAGAAAGTGTTGGGAGGGGGCACCTCTAAAAGTGATCCAGTGACCGGTCTTAACCCTAGGTGGTGGGTGACGGGCGGCAGGCTGCAGGCAGCGGCTCCAATGTCCTCATCTCCAGTATGGCAGACCTGGTCTAGGTGGTGGGTGACGGGCGGCAGGCTGCGGGCAGTGGCTCCGATGTCCTCACCTCCAGCACAGCGTCTTTCGCCGTGCGTTTTCTCTCTCCTCCTCCTAGATGTCCAATAGGATCGCCTGACATTTTGACCCATCGGGAAACGAGTCTCACGACCCGCTTCAAGATTGGCAGGGAGGAGATTTAGTGTGAAAATAGTAAATATTAATTCGCTATCATCACACAACTGTGTGGGATCGGGGCACAGTGCTCTGCGCCCCGAGCCCACACTTTTTTTGAAGCCTATTAGAGCCTCAGACTCTAATCACGTGCTTCAAAAAAACACCCCACATTGGAATCCATAGTGCGGCGCCTTTTATGTAGATCAGGGGGCCGGACACATGGATGGAGGGGGGCGGCGCCCGTGCGCCCCTAATGGATTGGCCGTCACTGCTTCTGTCAGTCTTATAGTGGGAGGAACTTGCAGCGCCCCCATCTCTACAATACATGCTTCGCTCAGGGCAGCCACCCTTCCCTTCCTCCGGCCCTGGTGGTTTTTAAGGCTACTTACACATGGTACTGATCAATACTGATGTTTGAACATTCCTGGTGAAAATTTCAGGCGTTTATTTATTAATTTTTCGTATTCACGCATATTTGTGCACAAATTTGTGCATATTCATGCATACTCGCATACACACGTATAATAAATTCTATCCTCTTGAAATTAACATTTTATGCACTGTGGCAGTGCATCCAGACAGGATGAAGGGGCTAACTGGGGGATTTTGTCATTGAGAGGAAACCGGCTTCTTCGGTTTTAGTAAAATCCATTTTGGTACCTGGAGCCCCTCATCTAGGGTTGCCATCCGTCCGGGATTCACCCGGACTGTTCGGCTTCCTTAGTTTTAGTAAAATCCATTTTGGGACCTGGAGTCTCTCATCTAGGGTTGCCACCCTTCGGGGATTCACCCGGACCGTTCGGCTTTGGAATCAGATCACCTTAGACCCGGACACATTATTCAGACTGGACTATGGCTTTCCAGTAGGGTTGCTGGCTGCATTTGTTTAAACCAAAAGTGTTGTTACACTCTTATTCACAAAGCCGGCACTAACATCCCCCCCTCCCCCACATGCACAGGCGGTGGAGGGAGGGAGGGCTCGATCTGCTCCTCTTCCTCCTGCCCCTACCCCTCTGTGTCTCCCCACACTTAAAATCCCTGGCGCTGTGCTTCAGAAAAGGAAAGTAGGGGTGGGAAATATGTAGCAGATTACATATTGACATAAACTGATAAAGAAATGTTTTACATTTTTTTGTATTGGGTGTTTTATAGCAAAAAGTAAAAAATAATTTTTTTTTTCCAAAATCGCCGCTCTTTTTTTGTTTATAGCGCAAAAAATTAAAACCACAGAGGTGATCAAATACCACCAAAAGAAAGCACTATTTGTGGGAAAAAAGGACGCCAATTTTATTTGTGCACAGCGTCGCACAACAGCGCAACTGTCAGTTCAAATAATGCAGTGTTGCATCGCAAAAAATGGCCTGGTCATGAAGGGGGGTAAAACTTCTGGGGCTGAAGTGGTTAAAGTGAAATTTCACTCTCCCGGTCAATATTGACTATTTTTAATCCTCATGCTGCTAGCATTAGTAAATTGATAGGAAAGTAATGTGTATCATATTTATTTGTTTTAAACTTTTTTTTTTCTTTTTTTTCTTCAGTTTCCTCCTGCCTAGGCAAATGATGTCATACATCCCAGAAATCTTCTGGAGGGTCAACAACTGGATTACTTTTTAAGTAACCAAGGAGTCTTCAGGAAGGGAGGAGAGGAGGAGGGCACAGCTCCCAACTGTCCCTGATTTGGAGTAATGTCCCTCTGTCCCTCTGTCCTCCTCATTTGTCCCTCATTTTCTTCTGATCTATATTAATGTATATAAAATGCACTTTTTATCTATCAAAAAGTGTTTTCCAGGGCTAAACCTTTCATCTGGATTTCTAAATTGCTACATTTGTAAATTCCAAAAGCCAATATAAAGGAATAGTAGTGGTAAAATAAGCCCTTGTGGATTGAACCAATCTTTTATTTTTTGTATAATTCTCCTTTAAGGGGGCGTGACAAGGGGTGTGTCCTATGCCTGCATACTTTTGCTGATAGGTGTCCCTCATTCCCATCTTAAAACGTTGGGAGGTATGGGAGGGGTTCTCTCAGCTAAGTACACTCTCCTGCAGGCATGCTTGAGCTAAGGGCAGATGGACTCCAGGAAGTAAATGGTACATGAATAATTTGCCCTTACTCAAGATGGCCAGGACCAGAAAGGCTAGGGGGTTGTTTTTCAAAGCAATTTCCCAATAAAATAATATGTGGAAGCATGGATGGGTGAGGGTTTGCTTCGACTATTAGAAATTAATTAAATAGTAGACATGTGCACATTGAAATATTTCGTTTCGGAATTTTGTTTTCGTCCGAAAAATAAATTTATTTAGTTACTCCCGAAATGCGTTTTTATTTATTTAGTTTTTCGTTAGAAATTGCATTCGTCCGAAAATCTGAATGAATTAAGGTCGAATCTGTCATTGAAGGCTTATGGTGTCTGTCGAATGTTCAAAGAAGATTCGACGGAGCAGCGAAACTGTACGACGCTGCAATCCTACATTTCCGGTCGAATGTTCCGCCTACAAGCTATAGTAGAATTCTAATGTTGTATGACTAGTAATAATTATATTTATTAATTACTATTACTAGTCAACCAACATTAGAATTCTTCTATAGCCTATGGGCGGAGCATTTGACCGGAAATGTACGATTGCAGCGTCGTACAGTTTATCTGCTCCGTCGAATCTTCTAACTTTCGACAGACACCATAAGCCTTCAATGACAGATTTGACGTTTGTATGTTTTTGATGCTTTGTCGAATCTTCGTCGTTCATGTTGAATTGTCAAGTTAGTTCTAGCTATTTTACTGCTCCTCCTCTTTGGTTACAGTCAGCCAATAACATTCATCATCATCATTATTTTTATTTTACTTCCCCCACCCAATTCCAGCAGCGATCTTTTCTCTCTATGTCGAATCTTTTCTCTCTATAATGTCGAATCTTTTCTCTCTATAATGTCGAATCTTTTCTCTCTATGTAGAATAATCTTGGACTAATAGAGTTACGGTTAGGCACATTCGACCACAGGTTCGATAGACACAGATTGTTATTGTCAGCGTCACGTCGAATCTCCTATCTATATCGAACCGTTGTTGTGACGAAAATAAAAATAAAGCGTTTGTTTATGTTGGATCTTTCGTTTTTCGGATTCTGTGCTTTCGTTTTCGTTTGCTAAAACGATAACGAAAATACCTGAAATTCGGACGAAAATGCATTCAGACGAAAATGAATGCACATGTCTATTAAATAGTGTTTTTGGTTTGTGGTTCTCAAATGCGCTTTAAAGCCTCGTACACACGGACAAGAATCTCGTCGCAAAAAAAAACGTTGTTTTTCTCGATGGGTTTCTTGTCAAGCTTGACGAGATTCTTATCAAGCTTTCCTTGCATACACACTGTCAATCCAAAATCTCGGCGGTCTAAAGCCCGGTGACGTACAACACGTACAACGGCAGTATAAAGGGGAAGTTCCATTCTCATGGCACCACCCCTTGGGCTGCTTTTGCTGATCTCGTCTTAACGCGTGTTAGTAAAAGTTTAGTGAGAGACGATTCGCGCTTTTCAGTCTTCGTGCTTTCAGTTCGTTACAGCGCGACGAATGTGCTATCTTCATTACGAGCGCTAGTTTTACACGAAGGTGCGCTCCTATCTCATACTTGATTCTGAACATGCGCAGTTTTTGAAGACTCGGAAAAGCATACACACGAACGTTTTTCTCGTCCAAATACAGTCTGACGAGAATCACGACGAGAAAACTGAGACTCCCGACGAGAAAAAATAAAGCACGTCTTCTTTTTTTCTCGTCGAGATTATGGGCAGTTTTCTTGACGAGAAACCCTCATACACACGGCCGGTTTTCTCTGCAAGAAAGCTCTCCCAACAGTTTTCTTGTCGTTTATTGCCGAGAAAACCGGTCGTGTGTACGAGGCTTCAGACCTGCAAGCCCAAACAATGTCACCTGCTGCTCTTCAGGTCCAATGCCAGACTGCCAGTCTCAGTATATCCCTTCTGGAACCTGATTTGTAGAGGAAAGAAATACTCTTTAGTGGCGCAGGCTGCATTATTTTAAAGTCCAGGTACTAGTGGCCAAGGTGAGGTCTAGGGAACTCTCATCTGTTGATGATAAGGATAATGGGATCAGAAGTCCCCAGTTGAATTTAGAGGCAAAAAACCCATATGGATGAAATAAAATGAAGAGGCACGTTTCGGGGATCTGCATCCTGTTCTTCAGGGCTGATTGATGTATGTAAAAAAGAAAGTGAGGGAGAAGAAGATACTAGACACCTTGTTTACTTACCACAGAACAAGGTAGTCCTCCATGGTGAGATGATTACATCATATGCTAGACACATAGTGGCATAGGTAGTTACGACTTGACAAATAGCATCATATCTCCCACGGTAGAAGCAAGCATCATATACACAATCCTTGAACATGTTCTCAGGATCAACTTTATCATGGCAGTTCCGAAACGGTCCATCTTTGGCCAATATTATGCCACAGCCATTACTCATGTTTCGCTGTTTCTCTGTTAGGTTTTTAAGACTCGGGCATACTACGATGGGAGGTTGGTTACAGCCAGGTGGATCATTTTTTACTGTCCAGCTCCTTCCAAAGTCATCCGCATTGGTAACAGTCACATTTTGAGGCGTTACAAAATCATCCTTGGGGTTTCCGTTAAAGTCACCACACAGCCCACCGAGAGCGTCTTTATATACTCCTGGAACCGTTACTACGAGGTAACCTTGCCAGTTGAATACAACCTTAAGACCAAACTTTGTTTCAATAACCGCATTAAAGCCAGCTTTGTAGACGGAAAGTTCTTGAGCGCTCCCAACAAATGGGAAGTTAACAAGTATTCCATTTACCTGGAAGAAGAAGTATAGGACGCTTTTACAGGGTTTTGCAGTAAAGCACAAAAAAACAAAAAACAAAAAGTACATCACTGTTCCCGACCAAATTTGGGGTAAATGTGTAGCTTTTTAAGTGGTAATTGGCCGTTGTTAATCTTTAGCTATTTTAAAATGAAACAATTGTGCGTGCCTAATGTTTTTCTTTTTGAAATTAAAAAATTGTATAAGCATACGGTGGGTATAGATAAAAATCACCCCCATTTTAGAACAATCACATGGTGTTGCTTTGCAGCCTGGAATGAAGACAGACACCGTTTTTGTTTTATCCAGCTGTATTTACTCAGTGCAACTTATAACATCCAACTGAAAGATATAACACCAACACGTTAGAAAAAAATAAAAAAACAGAATCACTGAGTTGGAAAAAGGATTTCCCCTTGTGTCAGTATTTTGTTGGACCAACTTTTGCTTTAACCACTTGCCGACCGCTGCACGCCGATATACGTCGGCAGAATGGCAGCGGTAGGCAAACGGGCGTACAGGTACGTCCCCTTCAAGAAGCCGCGCACGTGCCGCACTCTCCGTGACCCGTACGGGCCCCCGCAAACTCTATGTTTACCGGTGGCCCACGATCGTGTCACGGAGAGGCAGAACGGGGGGGAATGCCTGTGTAAACAAGCCATCTCCCTGTTCTGCCTAGTGACAGGACACAGATTGTCTGCTCCCTGTCATCGGGGGCAGCGATCAGTGTCGTGTCACAGTAAGCCCCGCCCCCACACAGTTAGAATCACTCCATAGGACACACTTAACCCCTTCCTCGCCCCCTAGTGGTTAACCCCATTTACTGCCAGTGTCATTTACAAAGTAATTAGTGCATTTTTATAGCACTGGTCGCTGTATAAATGACAATGGTCCCAAATAAGCGTCAAAAGTGTCCGATATGTCCGCCATAATGTCGCAGTCCCAATAAAAATCGCAGATCGCCGCCATAACTAGTAAAAAAATAAAATTATATTAAAAATGCCATAAAACTACCCCCTATTTTGTAGACTATATAACTTTTGCGCAAACCAATCAATATACGCTTATTGCAATTTTTCTTACCAAAAATTTGTAGAAAAATACATATTGGCCTAAACTGAGAAAAAATTGTTTTTTATATATTTTGTGGGAATATTTATTATAGCAAAAAGTAAAAAATATTGCTCTTTTTCCAAATTTACGCCCTTTTTTGTTTATAGCGCAAAAAATTAAAACCGCAGAGGTGATCAAATGCCACCAAAAGAAATCTCTATTTGTGGGAAAAAAAGGACGTCAATTTTGTTTGGGTGCAACATCGCACGACCGCGCAAGTGTCAGTTAAAGCGACGCAGTGCCGAATCGCAAAAAATGGCCCGGTCATTGGGTAGCGAAATCCTCCGGGGCTGTAGCGGTTATTTCCAGCCTTTAGTCTGTTGGGATATGTCACTGCTAACTGTGCACATCTAGTCTTTCCAATGTTTGCTCTTCTTTGCAGAACGGCTCAAGTTCATTTACATTGATGATGACCATTTGTGGACTGCAGTCTTCAAATCATTCCACAGATTTTCAATGGGGTTTAGGTCTGGGCTCTGACTAGGCCATGCAAGGACATTCACCGCCTTCTCCTCCAACCACTGTGTGCTCATTGTTGATGTGTGTTTTGGGACATTGTCATGTTGGAAGGGAAACCTTTTTCCTATTGACAACTTTCTGGCAGTAGAGGGCAGCAGATTTTCCTCAAGAATTTGATGGTATTTTGTCCCATCCATCGTTCCTCCTATCTTGACAAGTGCTCCAGTCCCTGCTGCAGAGAAACACCCCCATGACATGATATTACCCCCCCCCATAACATGATATTACCACCCCCATAACATGATATTACCCCCATTAACATGATATTACCACCCCCATAACATGATATTACCCCCCTCAGAACAGGATATTACCACCCCCATAACATGATATTACTCCCCCCCAGAACAGGATATTACCACCCCCCCATACCAGGATATTATCACCCCCCATACCAGGATATTACCTCCCCAAAACAGGATATTACCACCTCCATGCTTTACTGTAGGAATGGTGTTATTTGGATGGATTTCCATCAAACATATCGTCTGATGTGGAGGCCAAATAATTCAATTTTAGTCTCATCTGACCAGAACACCTTTTTCCATGTTGCCTCGGAATCTTCAAGGTGCGTTTTGGCAAAGCTCAGTGGTGACTGCAAGTGGCCTTTCTTGAGAAGTGGCTTTTTTCTTGCAGCCCTCCCATACAAGCCACATTTGTGGAGGATGTGTGATGTTGTTGTCACATACACACAATGACCACACTTTGTCAGCGTTGCTGTAGGCTTCTTGGTAGCCTCTCTGACCAGTTTCCTTCTGGCTCTTTCATCCAGTTTGGAGCGACGTCCTGATCCAGGGAGGGTCTGTATTTTACCAAATGCCTTCCACTTCTTAATAATAGATGTCACTGTGCTTCTAGGCATTGATAAAGCCTTTTTATCCATCTCCCGACTTGTGCCCATCCACAACTTCATCCACCCATAGTTGATTGTTTGCTTCAGTTGCACTACCAGGGACTAAAAAAAACACAGCTAAGCACAGTTGAAAGTCAAATGGCTTTGTGTGCCATTGAGTAGGCAATTAGCTACACTTGATGGAGTTTACAAGTCATTTTTAGGAGGGGGTGATCCTTTTTCCAACTCAGAGATTCTCTTTTTTATTTTTTTTATTTTTTTATGACATGTTGGTGTTATGTCTTTCACTTGGATGGTATAAGTTGCACTGGTAAATACAGCTTCATTTCAGGCTACAAAGCAACAAAATTTGATTAATTTATACTATGAATTGTTAAATTAATAGTTATTATTAATTTATATTTAGATTAGCGTTTCTCAACATTTTCACCATTGAACCCTTGAAAAAGTGTTCAGAAATATATATATATAAATATAGTGGGTACGGAAAGTATTCAGACCCCATTACATTTTTCACTCTTCGTTATATTGCAGCCATTTGCTAAAATCATTTAAGTTCATTTTTTTCCTCATTGATTATTTATTAAAAAAGAAAAACTGAAATATCACATGGTCCTAAGTATTCAGACCCTTTGCTGTGACACTCATATATATAACTCAGGTGCTGTCCATTTCTTCTGATCATCCTTGAGATGGTTCTACACCTTCATTTGAGTCCAGCTGTGTTTGAATATACTGATTGGACTTGATTAGGAAAGACACACACCTGTCTATAGAAGACCTTACAGCTCACAGTGCATGTCAGAGCAAATGAGAATCATGAGGTCAAAGGGAACTGCCTGAAGATCTCAGAGACAGAATTGTGGCAAGGCACAGATCTGGCCAAGGTTACAAAAAAATTTCTGCTGCACTTAAGGTTCCTAAGAGCACAGTGGCCTCCATAATCCTTAAATGGAAGACGTTTGGGACGACCAGAACCCTTCCTAGAGTTGGCCGTCTGGCCAAACTGAGCTATCTGAGGAGAAGAGCCTTGGTGAGAGAGGTAAAGAAGAACCCAAAGATCACTGTGGCTGAGCTCCAGAGATGCAGTCAGGAGATGGGAAGGACTCCAAGATGGTGAGAAATAAGATTCTCTGGTCTGATGAGACCAAGATAGAAATTTTTGGCCTTAATTCTAAGCGGTATGTGTGGCGAAAACCAGGCACTGCTCATCATCTGTCCAATACAGTCCCAACAGTGAAGCATGGTGGTGGCAGCATCATGCTGTGGGGGTGTTTTTTAGCTGCAGGGACAGGACAAGGGAAAGATGAATGCGGCCAAGTACAGGGATATCCTGGACAAAACCTTCTCCAGAGTGCTCAGGACCTCAGACTGGGCCGAAGGTTTACCTTCCAACATGACAATGACCCTAAGCACACAGCTAAAATAACGAAGGAGTGGCTTCACAACAACTCTGTGTCTGTTCTTGAATGGCCCAGCCAGAGCCCTGACTTAAACCCAATTGAGCATCTCTGGAGAGACCTAAAAATGGCTGTCCACCAACGTTTACCTGCCAACCTGACAGAACTGGAGAGGATCTGCAAGGAGGAATGGCAGAGGATCCCAAATCCAGGTGTGAAAAACTTGTTGCATCTTTCCCAAAAAGACTCATCAAAAGGGTGCAAATACTAAATACTGAGCAAAGGGTCTGAATTCCAAGGACCATGTGATATTTCAGTTTTTCTTTTTTAATAAATCTGCAAAAATGTCAACAATTCAGTGTTTTTCTGTAATATGGGGTGCTGTGTGTACATTAATGAGGAAAAAAAATTAACTTAAATGATTTTATCAAATGGCTGCAATATAAAAGAGAGTGAAAAATGAAAGGGGGTCTGAATACTTTCCGTACCCACTGTATATATATATATAGTAGGGTTCAATATTGAGTTGGCCCCGCCCTTTGCAGCTATAACAGCTTCAACTCTTCTGGGAAGGCTGTCCACAAGGTTTAGGAGTGTGTCTATGGGAATGTTTGACCATTCTTCCAGAAGAGCATTTGTGAGGTCAGGCATTGATGTTAGACGAGAAGGCCTGGCTCGCAGTCTCCGCTCTAATTCATCCCAAAGATGTTCTATTGGGTTGAGATCAGGCCAGTCAAGTTCCTCCACCCCAAACTCGCTCATCCATGTCTTTATGGACCTTGCTTTGTGCACTGGTGCGCAGTCATGTTGGAACAGGAAGGTGCTATCCCCAAACAGGAAGGTGCCACCCCAAACTGTTCCCACAAAGTTGGAAGCATGAAATCATCTAAAATGTCTTGGTATGCTGACGCCTTAATGCCTCGTACACACGACCAGTTTTTCAGACGGGAAAACTGCTATGAGAGATTTTCGTCAGGAATCCCGGCCGTGTGTATGCTCCACGCAGTTTTTCAGACGGGAGAGCAGGATTTCTGACAGGAAAAAAAACGTGCATGCTCGGAAACAACTTGACGCATGCTCAGAGGCATAGAACTTCATTTTGACGGCTTATCGTAGTCTTTTACGTCACCGCGTTCTTGGCAGTCAAAAGTTCACCGGACTTTTGTGTGACCGTGTGTATGCAAGGCAGGCTTGAGAGGAATTCCGTCTGGAAAACCATCAGTTTTTTTTCCGACGGGAAAACCGGTCGTGTGTACGAGGCAGCAGAGTTCCCTTTACTGGAACTAAGGGGCCAAGCCCAAACCCTAAAAAACAACCCCACATCATAATCCCCCCTCCATCAAATGGTTTGGACCAGTGCACAAAGCAAGGTCCATAAAGGCATGGATGAGCGAATTGGGTGAAGGAACTTGACTCGATGACCTAGTCTCTAGTATATAGTCCCCGGTACACAGCAACTAGTCTCTAGTATATAGTCCCTAGTACACAGTCCCTAATCTATAGTATATAGTCCCCGGTACACAGTATCTAGTCTCTAGTATACAGTCCTCGGTACACAGTACCTAGTCTCTAGTATATAGTCCCTACTCCATACTACATAGTGCGCAGTACACTGTTCATAATACATAGTGCACATTCCCTGGTCCCTAGTCTCTAGTATAGTATAAAGGGCAAAAGAACACCGCTCTAGGCAGAAATCTCATAATGCATCCCACCTGCTGATGGAAACAGGTGCTGACTCTGCATGTATGAAATGAATCAAAGAAAAGGTTGGATGGCCGCACTCTGTTGACACCTTTATTAAAGACTGTTTAAAAATTATTCTGGTACAAAGACATAAGAGGCACAGGATCAATGAAAAACTAAGATTTTCATTGATCCTGTGCCTCTGATGTCTTTGTACCAGAAGAATATTTAAACCGTCTTCAATAAAGGTGTTAACAGAGTGCGGCCGTCCAGCCTTTTCTTCAATTCATTCCTATAGTATAAAGGGTTTTTTTAATGAGGGGTACTGACTGCTGATCTAACCTAATCTTGGTCAGCAACCATTAGATCAGCAGTCAGCATCCCCCATTAGAGACCCCTATTAGCTCACAGTCCCCTTACATCAGTGCCCTCCCCCTTGCTTAGAAACCTCCATTAGAGAGAGAACCCCCCCTTATATCAGCCCCCCACCCTCTAAGACTTAGGTTGCCTAATGCCTAATGCCTTACCAGTGGGAGGGACTCTGGAGCCGCTGCAAGTGTGTGGGAGCCAGAGTTAGGGGGCGGAGTTGGAGGTGGAGCTAGGAAAATCCTACTATGCATGTTTGCACAGCGGCAAAAGCGTCATTGGTTGCTAGGACACCTGGGGTCCTGGTATGTTATGTCCGGATTTCAGATGGACAGAGACCCGGGCACAAGCATCAAAACCTGGACTGTCTGGGTCAATCCCGTACGGGTGGAAACCCTACTCTTGAGAGTGGAGAGGAGCTGTGGTCAGGTGTGTGAGGGCAGTGACAGGGATGCAGAGAAATTATCATGGCCTTCACTGGCACACTTTTCAGTTGTTTTGCGACAGTTTGCACATGAAACAGACTTCACATGGGGAGGGGGGTAAATTATTTGAGACACCACTATGTCGGCGCTGTGCAGTTCAGAGGTGGGATGTGCCGACACTATCTGATAATTAGGATATATAGCACTTAAAACTGGCGCTGATTTTTTTAAGTTTACATAAGCTAAAGCCAGAGATTACTCTCTCCTGTGTGAATGAAGGGTCTGATGGGTTTATATGCTATTTTAGTCTTTATTTAATTTATATAGTATTTTGTTTTTGTTATTATTTATAGCACCCTCCTAGATAGGTTGCTAGGAATGCTAGGCAAAGTGAGTTTTTTTTTGGCTCCCCTGTAACTAGTGAAGCAGTGTGTGATTGCTTTTGGCTGTGTTGGGCTCTGCAGGCTGCAGGTTTGACCCCCCTGTCTTCTAGATGATTCCAGAATGCAGTGGGTTAAGAAGATATAAATCAGCTGTCTGAATATTTATGCGGTCTCAGCCAATCCCTGGGAAGGGTTCCAAGTAGGTGGCTGTAGAATGCAAAAATAGTCTGGGGCTTGAGGTAGCCCTTTTATTGCCCATGAGGAGAAGTCCCCAGCCTGAAGGGCTGCTGCCCTTCTGGGCAGCCCAGCTGGGCTCTTTGAGGTCCCAGTTGTGGCAGAGCTGGGGTGCCTGTTTCTGCTAAAAATCTCTAAAGCTAAGTGAGGGATTTTACTGAGGATCCGGTCTAGAAGATCCACTATGGAATTGTCTGTCTGTTATTAGATGGAAGGGTTGAAATGTAAGTGCCACACCACTGCTAAGAGGTCCTAATTAGACATGTGCACAACCAAAAAATTAGTTTCCTATCGTTTCGTTTCGTCTCGTTCCGTAGGTTCGTAAAGATTCGTAATTTCGTAAGACGCAAGTTTTCCTATTCAGACTCGTTCGTATGTTCGTAACAGTTTAATTTTCGTTGATACTGAATGATTCGTAGTTCTGTCTAAGTTATTTTCGTTGATTTGAAATTCGTAATTTTGTTGATATTGAATGATTCGTATTTCTGTTTAA
Source organism: Rana muscosa (assembly GCA_029206835.1). Taxonomy (NCBI): domain Eukaryota; kingdom Metazoa; phylum Chordata; class Amphibia; order Anura; family Ranidae; genus Rana; species Rana muscosa. The sequence continues at coordinate 85,566,102 of CM055124.1, forward strand.
GTTATTTTCGTACTTTCGTAACAGTTTGATTTTCGTTGATACTGAACGATTCGTAATTCGTAATTTTGTTAGATAATAATTTTCGTTTTTCTGTACACTACTCTGCCGTTTCTGTTGATTCGTAACATTGTTTTGTTTTCCTTGATTCGTGTCTACTACCGTGCTTCGAATGGATTCGTAATTTTTTTATACTTTCGTAAATACATCTCGGCGCGGTCATTCGCAATCTCGCGTTACTAGTCATTTTTATTTTCAACACGCGGCTATAGCCGCGTGTTGAAAATGAAACTAAAATACGTCTACGTGCTTCGAATGCATTCGTACTTCCGTAAATACATCGCGGCCATTCGCAATCTCGTATTTTAGTTTCGTTTTCAACAAGCGGCTATAGCCTCCGCCCCTGTACGCCATTTTGAGAGGGTGTAAGTGGTGTGGTGAGGGAGGAGCAGAGAGCAGTGCAGAGAGTGATATTGTGGTTTTTGTAGTTGTTTTTGTGTGGTTTGGTGGTTTTATTGCAATTAGAATGTCTGGGAGTGAGAATGGACGTGTGAGTCTTGTAAGTGAGAATGTTGGTGTTAGTGAGTGTGTTGGTATGAGAGTTGGTGTTGGTGTGACTGAGAGTGGAGGGGAGCGGAGGAGTGGAGGAGGGGACTCAGAGGAGAGGCGTGGAGTGGAGGAGAGGTGTGGAGTTGAGGAGAGGCGTGGAGTGGAGGAGAGGCGTGGAGTGGAGGAGAGGCGTGGAGTGGAGGAGAGGCGTGGAGGGGAGGGGAGGCGTGGAGGGGAGGGGAGTCGTGGAGGGGAGGAGAGGCGTGGAGGGGAGGAGAGGCGTGGAGGGCGTGGAGGGGAGGAGAGGCGTGGAGGGGAGGCGTGGAGGGGAGGAGAGGCGTGGAGGGGAGGCGTGGAGTGGAGGGGAGGCGTGGAGGGGAGGGGAGGCGTGGAGGGGAGGAGAGGCGTGAAGGGGAGGGGAGGCGTGGAGGGGAGGAGAGGCGTGCAGGGAAGAAGAGGCGTGGAGGGAAGAAGAGGCGTGGAGAGGAGAGTATTGTTGGGGAGAGGAGGAGTGGAGGGGAGAGTAGTGGAGGTGAACGGAGGCGTGTAGTGGAGCCAAGGCCTGAAAAGGAGTGTGGAGGTGGAGTGGAGCGGAAGCATGCCAAAAAACGGAGACATGTGTCCCCCCCTACATCAGATAGTGCTGAATCAGACATGCAGCAACCCCACCACAAAAGTAAGCAAGAAAAATCAAGGGGGCCTGTATATACCCAAGAGGAGAATGCAGCATTGGTTGCTGCAGTTCTAAAAGACAAAGTGACACTCTTCTGCCAAACCGTGCCAACATCCGAGAAGGCAGCAGGCTGGGGACGGGTCCAGGACTCCGTGAATCTGGTCTCCAAGTTTTGCAGGCCCACCACTGGTGTCAGACACAGGTAATTATTGCAATATTTTTTTTTTTTTGTTCACAAACATTTTTATTGGTTACAAAAGGGTGGTACAATCACTCAGTGGTGTATTTATGTTTTGTGCTGCCCTACACCTGACTAAACTTGTGCACCCCCTAATTTAAATATGACCCACCCTTTCCTGTCAATGCCACGCCCATTCCTGTTTAAGACCCGCCCTGTCATCTGTAAACCACAGCCTATTCTCTTTAGGCTCCACCTTTTCTTTTTAGAGCCCCACCTCTCTCTCCGTACATTAACCACCTCCCACCCGGCCACTGCACATAAATGGCTGTGTGGTCATTTCCTCGTCAGGAACGTCCCTCAGAACGAGCCATGCGCTGCGGCTCGATCCTGTGATCATTATGATCACAGAATCCAGCTGAGCAGAGATCAGATATGGGCGCTGTGATTGGCCCTCCCGATCACGTGACGGCTGATCTGTGACAGCTCTCTGTGTGATGATGATTTTACACAGAGAGCTGTTACAGATACAGATCACCCCACAAACAGTACACCAAGCACCACTGTCACCCCTGTCCCCATAAAACACCTGTCTGTCCTCCATCACTGCAACACCAAATAAACACTGACTTGGGTTATTTTTACAGAAGAAATCTAGCAGCATCATTTATGGTCAAAATTTATCAAGAGAAATTACTTTTTTTCAAAATTTTATAACAGAAACTAAGAAAAATGCTTTATTTTTGGGCAAATTTTCAGTCTTTTTTTTATTTGTAGCGTAAAAAATAAAAACACCAGTGGTAATTAAATATTACCAAAAAAGGCTGTATTTGTGTGAAAAAAAATATAAAAATTTAATTTGACTACAGTGTAGCATGACCGCGCAATTGTCAAAGTGTGACAGCGCTGAAAGCTGAAAATTGGCCTGGTCTGGGAAGGAGGGGGGTGAAAGTGCACAGTATTGAAGTGGTTAAAAGTGGGTACCAAGTGCAGCCTCATCAGTGCCCATCAAATCAGCCTCATCAGTGCCCTTCAAAGCAGCCTCATCAGTAGGGGTGCAACGGATCAAAAAGCTCACGGATCGGATCAATTTTCGGATCAGCAAAAAAAAAAAAGACAAAATCTTGTTACACCCACCGGAGTTTTAGATTTCATTTATTTTCAACACAAAATGGAGCTTATTTGCTTAAAGTGGTTGTATACCCACAAATATGAAATGCACCTACAGGTAAGCCTACATTAAGGCTTACCTGTAGGTGCTTGCAATATCTCTGAGACCTACACGGTCTCTGAGATATTTGCAAAAAAGAGTGCACCGCTATCTACGGCGCATGCGCGCCGTAGATAACGGCGGCTCTTGAATGGCAGCCTGCCGGACACTGCCGGAATTCACGCATGCGCGGGGATCGTGTCGTTCCCCGCGCATGCGCGGGAGTGACGTCATCGCCGCTCCGGCCAATCACAGCGCCGGAGCGGCGATACCCGGAAGTCACTCCGGGTATCATGGATGCGACGGAGGACGTGTCCGAGGACCGCTGCGGGGGCTTCGATCTAAGGTAAGTGATTGATAATGAGCTAGTATGCTAGTCATACTAGTTCATTATGACTTTGCCTTGCAGGTTGTGAAAAAAAAAAAAAAGTTTTGCGGTATACAACCGCTTTAAATACATTATTTGGAAATCCATCGGACTGTTTACATGTTAAATTTAAAAGCAACAGCAAACCTTACATGGTTGCTAATGTGACAGAACACCTCTGATTTTCACATTCAACTGTTGAATGTGAAAATCAGAGGTGTTCCGTCACATTAGCAACCATGTAAGGTTTGCTGTTGCTTTTAAATTTAACATGTAAACAGTCCGATGGATTTCCAAATAATGTAGCATATAAGCTCAGTTTTGTGTTGAAATGAAATGAAATCTAAAACTCCGGTGGGTGTAACAAGATGTCCGCTTTGCTCCTTCTCTATCATTACTGTGCAGGAGTGTGGGGTGGAGCAAGATGGCGGCGAAACGTCACTAGAGCGGCCGCGGCCGGGTGTACCAAGATTGCCGCCGCTCTGGAGCTAGGCCGAAGCCGCGGCCTTTCCTACAGCCAAGGCTCCGGAGCACTCCGCCGATCGTGTGGTGATCCGATCCAAACAAGGTGGCCGTTCGGATCACCACCGATCCGTTGCACCACTACTCATCAGTGCCCATCAGCGCAGCCTTGTCAGTGCCCATCAGTGCAGCCTCGTCAGTGCCCATCAGTGCAGCCTCATCAGTGCCCATCAGTGCAGCCTCGTCAGTGCCCATCAATGCAGCCTCACCAGTGCCCATCAAGGCAGCCTCGTCAGTGCCCATCAAGGCAGCCTGATCAGTGCCCATCAATGCAGACTCACCAGTGCCCATCAGCACAGACTCATCAGTGCCAAATAAGGGTCTCCAATTGCATTCTAATAATACCAAATTATGTGCGCAGACTGCACTTCCTATTTAAGCACCCTTTACATTGGGCCGATTTGGCATGCGATATCGGCAGCTATTGCTGGCAATGGCACCGTCTGCATTGGTGCAACGAAAAACTTTGTGGCACCGCACAGATTCCCAAAAGTAGTTCCTGTGCTACTTTTGGCGACTTAGGGGGTGATTTGAATAGACATATGTGCATGAACCCGCACAGATGTCTGTCAAATCGCCCCCTGAAGTCGGACTGCATTGCTGGTTTGAAATTGTGAGAGTTTAGCTGAACTTGCACGGTTTCTAACCTGCATCAGTGTGAACCTGGGCTGAATGTAGTCAGCAGGATGGGTAATAAAATTCAGACTGATCTACAATCAGAAATTACACTTTTCTTCATATGTCAGAAGGCAGCATTAGGCCGTGTTCACACCTATGTGAATTGGATGTTAGTTTACCTGCATCCAATTCGCATAGCAGGAGAATGTAACTGGCTCTCTATGGAGCCAGTTCACATATCTCCAGGGGCAGCTGTGGAGTGCACTGCGTCTTTGGCTCTGTTTCAGGGCCAAATTCAGGCAAAGATTCGGTCCTGATTCATCCCTGAAATGGAGAACAGGGATGCACAGCGTTCTTGTGCGATCCGCGGCCAGTTCCAGTGGAAACCCTGCCAAAGCCTAGGTTCACATTGGACCAATTTGTCATGCGATTTGAGAGATTAAATTGCATGACAAGTCGCAGCCTATTGGAGGCAATGGCACTGTTCCAATCGGTGCGACACCGATTTTGCAGCGTTACACCGATTTGCAAAGGTAGTTTCTGTACTACTTTTGCCGATTTCAGGTGCGACTTCAAGAGACATCTGTGTATGTGATGAGTGTGAGAAGTAGAGTCCATTATAAAATATTTCTATTTTAAAATAGTATTATTAATCTTTTTTTTTTTATAAAAACAAATAAAATAATTGGTTCTGGAAAATAAAGGGATTGAGGACTGGAGTATTCTTATTTTACCGGTCCATGCAAAAAAAAATATATACTAATCTACTTCTCCTACCATGAATACGTAGTATATGCTGCCTGGGCTGGCCTAGTAGTGGCACTGGCTAACACAACAAAAAAATAGGTAGGGGCAGACAGACAGCAATATAATAAAACACAGTCCCAGAAAAGGGAAAAAAACTAACTTTAGAAAATCCTAGGAGTAATAGAAATAGTAAGAAATTTATCATTTCTATATCAATCTCTTTGAATGACTCACAAATCAAACACCACCCACACCCTGTCTAGAATGTAGTCTGACAAAGAAGAAAAATACAATATGTCAGAGATATTACATAAATAAAATTATAAATTAGAATGTAGACTCTAGAATCTCAATCTAATATCCTTAAGAAACAAAGAATTTCTCTCTCCCAAGTAAAAAATGTACTCACAAAATCCAACAGAACAGTGCAACCTACCCAACCACACCCTATCTGGACTCTGGATGGAATGCACTGCAGTCTAACACAGAAAAACACACATACACACACACACACACACATTATAGCACGTCTATAAGAAACAAGCTCATTGGGGGAAGAGACAACCTCTTCAGGGGAAGGGACAAGCTTATTGGCCATTGGCCAAAGTCCAGAACTAATTCAGAACTAACGAAATAGAATTTAAGTTTTTACGAATTGTCGTTGTTTTCATTTCCGTTTTCCGAAGATTCGTAATTTTTTTTCCGTTCATTTTGATATTCGTTAATATGGATCTTTGTTCGTTATTCGTTGTTTTGTTTTCCGAATATTCGTAATATCTTGTTTTCGTTCATTTTTATTTTCGTTATTTTTTATCTTTTTTCTGTGTTTTCGTTGTTTTTATGTTTTCGTTTTTCACTTTTTCGTTTTTTGTTTGTTTCAAATTTACTAAATTCGTATTTTATTTGTTTTCCATATTCGTTCGTTTAGATTATTCGTTGTTCGTTTGTAATGTTATCGAACCGTTCGTTCATTCGTATGTTTACGAATCAACGAATATAACGAATTTTGACGGATAACGAATTCGTAACTAAACGAATTGCACATGTCTAGTCCTAATACATTAGAAGAGGGAGTGTGTGTGGCCTCTGAAACGGGTAGTTTTCTGCTATGAATTCATTTTTTCATTAAAACCCTTGGACTTTTACATGTATGTGTGGTGCTCTTATTGGATTGTTTCTACAGCCCATGTGAAAGCGCTAGGCCAATGATCAAGAACCAGCACAGCCAAATGGGGTGAGTCACAGGCATCTTGATAGACCAAAGTAACAGGGATTTTTCATTGTTTTGTATGGCAAAATTAATCCCCAGGAGCACACTCAGGATTTTACCTGTTAGAGAAGTTCTTATATGACACACAAACACAACACTACTAGATCCTACCTCAACTTTGTCCACGATGTAGCTGTTTAAGACAATTTCATAGGCATAGACGTTTACTTTCACTAAATGTACGTAGGAAACGGCTCTGTTCCCTCGATTTTTATTCTGAATGTAAACCTGGAAGACATTCAGACCGGTTCCTTTCTTCCACAAGCCTGTCAACAGGTAGGTACATATGCCCTGGAAGTTGTAATTGAGGTTGTCAAAGGTGCGAAAATGAGGGTCTCCATAAGCCGTACAATGCCCAACAGATATAGACTGACATTTCTGTATTCCGCGGACCACGGCACATTTTTCATTTAGTTTGCAAGTCTCATTGAAACAGACGATGGACCTGGTGGCGGGATCACATTTGCACTTTCTTGTACAGAGTCTGTCGTCCCAGAATGTCTCGTTAGGAGCATATACACGTCCGTTGGAAACACATCCACACCTGTCATTAGGTATGCACTTACCTCCATCAAGTACATACCCATTCTTGCACTCGCAGGCCTCCACGCATGGATCAGAACACAATGGATTTATAACGGCATCATTGCATGTCTTGGGGCAGGCGCTTGCACACAGTTTGTACACACTATTTTCAGGGCAGGGTATATCTGAAAATAAAATATTAGAGCATATTTAAACCCAACAACAAAAATGTAACATATGGCATCTTACTATTTTCTTTGAAAATGTAGCTACATTCAGTTTATTTTTTTCCAATAATTTTATTAGAATTTTCTTAGAATTTTTAGAGTTTACAAACAGAGCACCAACATGACACACGCATCAAGGTACATAGTCATCCACGATAAAGTGGAGAGGTTACGTATAACAGATAACCAATATTAGAAGGAAAGTGTACTCAACATGATACAGGATGTTCAACAAAAGTGTCTATACGAGGTGTCTAAAAAGTTCAGTGAATGGTCAGATATCTCAATGGCAACATCAACCAGGTGCCCACGTATGCACATGGCTATCCAGAGACACGTCGAGAAGCACCACCTAACGTGAAGTACATGTAACCCTCAGGGTAAACCCGCTGCGGACAGTCAAACGTAGTCAGTAAGAGAGGTAGGGTCACAGTGCAATGTAGCAACGAGCGAACATGATGGCGGAGGAATTGGGCATTAGCAAGGATACGGTGCACACTATCATCCGCAAAGATTTGGGTTAGTGAAAGATCTGTTCCTGGTTTGTGCCGCACAAGCTGACAGACAAACAGAAAATAAAACAAATGAAAACCCCTGGAGATTTCATTATCATGTGTGACCAGGATCCATCCGCACCTGCCAACCATCGTCACAGGGGATGAGACCTGGTGCTACCAGTTCTACCTGGAATCCAAGCATTAATCGATAGAATGGTGTTCACTGTCTTCCCTTTGACCCTGCTGACTTCTTTCTGTTTCCCTGCCTAACAGCGTCACGAAAGGCGCACGTTTTGCGGACTTGGCGGCAATCCAAGAATGTATGACAGCGGTTCTGCAATGGATTTCTAAAGAGGCCTTTGCTCACAGTTTCCAGAAGCTTTATAAACTTTGCCAAAAGTGTGCTGTGAAGGATGGTGATTATTTTGAAGGCCAATAAAGGTAATTTGTTTGTATCGTCTTTTTTGTTTGTTTTCTGATCTCATTCACCAAAAAAATTTGACACGCCTCAGTGGGTATAGAAAAGAATCACAACCCTTTAAAATAATCACATTTAGTTGCTTTGCAGCCTAAAATGAAGACAGACAGACACATCTTTTTGTTTTATCCAGCTGTATTTACTCAATAAAAAAATAAAAAAACAGAATCACTGAGTTGGAAAAAGGATTTCCCTCTCCTAAAAATAACTTGAAAAATCAATCAGGAGTAGCTAATCACCTTCTCAATGGCACAAAAATCCATTTGACTTTCAACTGTGATCAGCTGTGGTCATTTTGATTAGCTCAGCATGAAAAGAGCTTCCATGGAGCATGGTAGTGCAACTGAAGCAAACAATCAACTATGGGTGGCAAGGGACTGTCACCGGGATCTCCGTGATAAAGTTGTGGACAGGCACAAGTCAGGACATGGATACAAAAACATTTCAAAGGCTTGAACAATGCCTAGAAGCATAGTGAAGTCTATTATTAAGAAGTGGAAGGTATTTGGTACAAAACAGACCCTCCCTGGATCAGGACGTCGCTCCAAACTGGATGAAAGAGCCAGGACGAACCTAGTCAGAGAGGCCACCAAGAGGCCTACAGCAGCTCTGAAGCAGTTGCAGGAATTAATGACAAAGAATGGTCAATGTGTGCATGTTACAACAATATCCCAAATTCTCCACAAATGTGGTTTGTATGGGAAGGGTGCAAGAAAAAAAGCCACTCCTCAAGAATGGCTACATGCAGTCGCCACTGAGCTTTGGCAAAATGCACCTTGAAGATTCTGAGGCCACAGGGAAAAAGGTGTTCAGATGAGACTTACATTAAATGATTTGGCCTCAACACCAAACGATATGTCTGGCAGAAATCTATCCAAATAACACCATTACTACAGTAAAACATGCAGGTTTTAATATCCTGTTATGGGGGTGGTAGTATCCAGTTATGGGGGTGGTAAAATCCTGTTATGGAGGTGGTAATATCCTGTTACGGGGTGATAGTATCCTGTTATGGGGGTGCTAATATGGTGTTATGATGGTGTTTCTCTGCAGCAGGGACTAGAGCACAAAATACTGTTAAATTCTTGAGGAAAATCTCCTGCTCTCTGCTGCCAGAAAGTTGTCAATGGGAAGAAGGTTTCCCTTCCAACATGACAATGACCCAAAGCACACAGCAACAATGAGCACACAGTGGTTGGAGCAGAAGACGTGGAATATCCACCAATGGGCACACAGTGGTTCTAGGAGAAGAAGGGAATGTCCAACAATGAGCACACAGTGGTTGGAGGAGAAAGCTGGGAATGTCCAACAATGAGCACAGAGTGGTTGGAGGAGAAGGAGTGGAATATCCACCAATGAGCACACAGTGGTTGGAGGCGAAGGCGGGGAATGTCCACCAATGAGCACACAGTGGTTGGAGGAGAAGGCGGGAAATTTCCACCAATGAGCACACAGTGATTGGAGGAGAAGGAGGGGAATGTCCATCAATGAGCACACAGTGGTTGGAGGAGAAGGTGGTGAATGTCCAACAATGAGCACACAGTGGTTGGAGGAGAAGGTGGGGAATGCCCACCAATGAGCACACAGTGGTTGGAGGAGAAGGTGGGGAATGTCCACCAATGATCACACAGTGGTTGGAGGCGAAGGCGAAGGCAGGGAATGTCCAACAATAAGCACACAGTGGTTGGAGGAGAAGGCGGGGAATGTCCACCAATAAGCACACAGTTTTCGGAGGAAAAGGCGGGGAATGTCCACTAGGGGTGCAACGGATCAAAAAACTCAGATCGGATCGATCCTCGGATCAGAGTCACGGATCGGATCATTTTTCGGATCGGCAAAAAAAAAACACAAATCTTGTTACCCCCACCGGAGTTTTAGACTTCACAGTTATTTTCAACACGAAAACTGAGCTTATATGCTTAAATACAGTATTTTACATGTTCAATTTTAAAGGCAGCAGCAAACCTGCTGACCTTACATGCTTGCTAATGTGACAGAACACCTCTGATTTTCACATTTAACTAAATTTTAAAATGTAACATGTAAACAGTGTAAACATGTAAACAGTCTGTTGGATTTCCAAATAATGTATTTAAGCATATAAGCTCCGTTTTGTGTTGAAAATAACTGTGAAATCTAAAACTCCATTGGGTGTAACAGGATGTCCGCTTGGCCCCTTCTTACTATCATTGCTGTGCAGGAGTGTGAGTGGAGCAAGATGGCGGCGACAAAACGTCACTACAGCGGCCGCCGCCGGGTGTACCAAGATGGCCGCCGCTCCGGAGCTAGGCCGAAGCCGCGGCCTTTCCTATGGCCAAGGCTCCGGAGCGCTCCGCATATCGGGTGGTGTGCCGAACCGAACAGGGTGACCCGTTCGGATCACAGATCACCACCGATCCGTTGCACCACTAATGTCCACCAATGAGCACACAATGGTTGGAGGAGAAGGAGGGGAATGTCCTTGCATGGCCTAGTCAGTGTCCAGACTTAAAGAGGTTGTAAATATTGAAAAAAAAATCCCTGCAAGACAAAGGCATAATGAGCTAGTATGCATCGCTATGACGTCACTCCCGCGCTTTCGTGCGGGAGCCGCCGGTTGCGGCACAACTCCTGAAGAAACTGCACCAGTGGCCCGTTTCTTGAGTGCGCATGCGCCAATGACGTTGGCAGTAGCGCATATACTGAATATCTCCTAAACTGTGCAAGTTTAGGAGATATTCAAGGTACCTACAGGTACCTGTAGGTAAAAGTGGTGTAACAGGGTTTAAAACCACTTTAAACCCCATTGAAAATCTGTGGAATGACTTGAAGACCGCATTCCATGAATGGTCACTATCAAATGTAACTGAACTTGAGCCGTTCTGCAAAGAAGAACAGACAAATATTGCAAAGTCTAGGTGTGCAAAGTTAGTAGAGACTAATCCCAACCGACTAAGGGCTGAAATTACAGCAAAAGGTTGTCCAACAAAATACTGGCATGAAGGTGGTGATCTTTTTTCCAACTCAGTGATTCTGTTTTTGAACTTTAAAAAAAAAAAATCTGGCATGTTGGTGTTACACTGTATATTTGCTATTAAGAGTAACTCCTACCCTTCCCTTTCTTGCTCTTGGCAGGCCTGGCTTGAGCACTCTCTATGTAGATTATAACTTGCTGACAAGATACTGGTTACCCACCTTAAGACTTAGTATCTGATATATTTATATAACCTTTTTTCAGATCCGATTTCTATTTTCTGGTTTTGCTGAATGAAGCCTAGTACACACGGCCGAGAATCTTGACGCAAAAAAAAAGTTGTTTTTCTCGACGGATTTCTTGTCAAGCTTGACGAGATTCTTGTCAAGCTTTCCTTGCATACACACTGTCAATCCAAAATCTCGTCGGTCTAAAGCGTGGTGACGTACAACACGTATGACGGCAGTATAAAGGGGAAGTTCCATTCTCATGGCGCCACCCCTTGGGCTGCTTTTGCTGATCTTGTGTTACTGCGTGTTAGTAAAAGTTTGGGGAGAGACGATTTGCGCTTTTCAGTCTTTGTGCTTTTCAGTCTGTTACAGCGTGACGAATGTGCTATCTCCATTACGAACGCTAGTTTTACCAGAAGGAGCGCTCCCGTCTCATACTTGATTCTGAGCATGCATGGTTTTTGAAGACTCGGAAAAGCATACACACGAACGGTTTTCTCGTCCAAAAACAGTCTGACGAGAAAACTGAGACTCCCGACGAGAAAAAAGAAAGCAGGTCTTCTTTTTTTCTCATCGAGATCCACGACAGTTTTCTCGACGAGAAACCATACACACGAACGTTTTTCTCGGCAAGAAAGCTCTCCCAACAGTTTTCTTGTCGTTTCTTGTCAAGAAAACCGGTCGTGAGCCTATGGCCTCGTACACACGACCGATTTTCTCGTCGTAAAAAACACGTCGTTTTTTTCGACGAGATTCTTGTTAAGCTTGTCGATTTTCTCGTCAAGCTTTCTATGCGTACACACTGTCATTTCCCAATTTCCTCGTGGTTCTCTGCGCTCACGTCCAGCACGTACGACGGCACTATAAAGGGGAAGATCTTTTTTCTTGGCGCCACCCCTTGGGCTGCTTTTGCTGATCTCGTGTTACCGCGTGTGAAGTAAAAGTTTGGGAAGAGACGATTCGCGCTTTTCAGTCTTCGTACTTTTCAGATCGTTTTCTGCCGTTCAGTTTGTGCTTGTGGGTTCGTATCTTGACTTTCAGGGCGTCTAGGCAGGTCGTATCTGTTTTACAGTGCGTTCTTGCCTGTTCGTTTCTGAATTTCAGTTCGTTATTCATAGGCCTTGCTGTTCTAAAGTGCGTTCTGTTCTGTACGTTCTGATTAGACGACCGTTTCCTAGCCATGTCGCCTGGACGTTCTCGTCGTCGAGTTCGTGCTGTGCGTGCGCTTGGTGTTGGTCTGCTTGTTTTGGACCAAGACCAGTCCATGAATGGTGTGAGGAGGAGTTCATGGACCAAGAATTGGTTGCTCCAGCGGGACCAATTCTGCCACATGCCTCTGCTGCGGGAGATCGTCGAGAATAATTCTGAGGACTACAGGAATTTTCTGAGGATGTCTGACCCCGTTTTTCAGGAACTGTTGGCTTTGGTGTCCCCCTATATTACCAGGAAGGACACCGTTATGCGGGAAGCCATCAGTGCTGAGCAGAGGCTCATCGCCACGTTGCGTTACCTGGCGACAGGGAGAAGTCTTCAGGACTTGAAGTTCACCACAGGCATCTCCCCCCAGGCTCTGGGCCTCATAATCCCAGACACCTGTTCTGCTATTATACAAGTCCTGCAGGAGGACTATATTAGGGTAAGTTTTCTCCCTTCACATCACATTTTATGTATTACATGTATGCTAATGTATTGTATTTCTTTCATCCTTTCCTAATTACCATGATTGTAATATGCTGAGAATGTCCCCTTTGTCCCCATGCATGCTGGAAGTTTTTAAATGCCCCTTTTTTATCCTCCCTAAATATTTCCCCTCACTAACTTTTCCAGCAGGGGCGCCTGTTGCTCCAAATGTTGGGGGGTTACAACCCCAATTTCGGAAATAAACTTCCTCCTTTTTTGCTCTGTTGCCTAATAAACGCCCCCAGTTGTCCCCTCCAATGCAGCCATTTAGTCCCCTCTATTGCAGCCAGTTTCCCCCCAGCCCTGCACTTACCTTCTTGTGGTCAGCGCCATCCTTCTTCTGTCCTTGATGTCTTCTCCTTCCCTTCATGTTGCATCAGCCAATCATGTTACCATTAAACAGACTTGGTGAACATGATTGCCAGAGCTGCCTGTCAGTGTTTACACAAGGAATGCCCCCTCCTTGCGTCCCCGATTTTTCTTTGAGGAAGCCAATTACATCCCTCAGGTTGTAATTTGCAAGACTTTTTTAATACCTGTTTCTGCTCTGCAATTTTAACCCCCTAAATGACGCAATTAATCATATGTCGGTCGCTTTACAAGAGGCCATCCACCTGAATAGTGTGCGGCATAGACAATACATAGGTTCATGCAACGCATGAACCTATGTATTGTTCTGAGTGATGGGCACAGGAGAGAGGGGACAGTGCTCCAGCGCCCACTCTGGACGCACCGCCACTGCAATGCTATCCTGTGGCCAAACACATCTCCCCCCCCAAAATAATTTAGTAATGGCCCATCAGAGGGGGTGATGAATATGATAAATGAGCCTTCCATTATACTTTTTTTACACACCTTAATAAACGTATAATTAGATTGATGTTGGTCTCTAATTTTTTGGTCTTGAATTTGCTTGTAATGTATGCCTTTGTTTTTCTAATATTATTTCATCTTGTTTCACTCCACAGCTTCCTTCAACGCCACAGGAATGGCAGACTGTGGCATCGGAGTTTGCCACGCGGTGGGACTTCCCCAACTGCGGTGGTGCCATAGACGGGAAGCACGTCCGCATCGTGCCGCCACCCCGTTCTGGATCCTACTACTACAACTACAAGGGGTTTCATAGCATTGTGCTGATGGCGGTGGTGTCAGCACGGTATGAATTCCTCTATGTTGATGTAGGGAAGAATGGCCGGATGTCCGATGGGGGATCCTTCATCCAGACGGAGTTTGCCCTCCGTCTCCAGAGTGACGACCTTGCATTGCCACCGGATGCAGGGAATATTGAAGGACTCCCCTTTGTTTTCTTGGCTGATGAAGCCTTCGGACTCGGACGGCATCTTATGAGGCCATTTCCACAGAGGACCCTGACCCCAGAGAAGAGTGTGTTCAATTACCGGCTGGCCAGGGCCCGAAGAGTCGTTGAAAATGCCTTCGGCATAATGGCCAGCCGGTTCCGCCTTTTTATGACTTCCATCCACTTGGCGGACTACAAAATAAACTATGTAGTGTTATGCTGCTGTGTGCTACACAATTTTCTTTGCCGCAAAGCGAATTCATATATGGCCTCAGTTTTGCCAGAGGCTGGACTTTCCCCTGCAAATCCCCTTCCGGGCCTGGAATCTGCCCGTCTTGGCTTGCCCCCCCAAAATGCCCGTGTGGTTCGGGACAAATACATGGAGTATTTCACGGGTAGGGGGGCAATTCCTATGCCAGCCTATGTCTAAGTATCCCAATAAAAATCTTGTTTAAACCTTTAATTATTTGTTCTTTCCTGTCTCCTAGTTTGTCTTTGTGCATTTGTAGTGGCAAGTGTATTTTACTTTAGTAAATAACAACCAATTTCACTATGTTACCTTACAAAAGAACCAAATAAGCTTAGAGTGTATTATAAAAAGAAGCTACACGTTGTTTGTGGTCAAATATTTTACTCTCTGCACATTTTTTTTTGTTTTACTTTGGGGTTGGCCTGACCACAACCCGTCAAATTTTGGCTTATGAAAATACAAAAATACCACTTGCATTTCTAAAATGACAACATTGGATACCTCTGAGCAATCTGAGACATTCAGTTACACAAACTATGTCTCTATGTGCCCGTCCTAATATGGGGTCCTGCCACCCCTTGCCCAGCCAAAAATTCAATATGCACACATTTTTACTTTTTTGCAAATAGGAAGTTTACAATCCTGATCCCTATTGTCAACATGTGCTATCTGCCATCAGGGGTGATCAATGGATGTGTTTTGGGGGTGCATCCCCTTCCTCAGTTCACCGACTTTTGATACGAGGAAGGGGTTGCACCCACAAAAGACGTACATGGATATCCCCTGATGGCAGATAGCACATGTTCACACACTGTGTGCATATTCAATTTTTGGCTGCTTTGTTACTCAAAAAATTAGTAAAAATATAAAAACAAACATGTAAAAACAAATGTGTTTGGATGGCTTATTGAATTCTCCCCAAAACATCGAGAATGTCTTTAAATGTTTGTTCCATCACATGGATTCTTTGTTTAATTAGGTCCAGTTCCGTGCTACATTCCATCACTTGCTGGATGAGGCGGAGGGCACTGTCAGCAGAGAACGGTGTGCTATCCTTCACAACATTTCCATCCCCTAAAAACCATAAAAAAAAATTAATAAAACTCTGCAGGCCTACCTCGCTTACCTTAAGCTGTGGTGTCAGATACTGACCTGTTGTGGTGACCAGATCCACAACGTCATCCACCTCTCCTTCCTGCACTTCTCCTTCCTCCACCTCAACTTCCTGCACATCTTTCGGTTGTGGATCTTTGGGAGTTTGGGGTTGCTTGGAAGTTGTGGGGTGCATGTGCTCCCTGGAGTGTCCTCCTCCCAGTCTTCTCTCCCCTATGAGAATAAAACCAAAGGTCTATTTATCACACTGTAAAAATCTCATTTTTAAACTTAAAACAGGCTAAATTGTTTGGAAGTGGGGTACAAGTGTGTGTTTGTGCGGAATTTAAAGAAAAATGCATTCTTTATGACCCCAAATATGTTTATTATTCACATTTGGATGTAATTTTTTGGACATGGAGGCACCACAAATAAACTCTGATGCACCTGTGTGGGACACCCAAAAAAGGTGGGTCTGGTGGCCCACACTATAGTGCTCCAAAGTACAGATGTGGAAGCAGCTGCTGAGTGTCCTCTCCTTTACACTGATTAAAGTTTGCATTTCATTCTCCTTACAAACACATCATCTAGACTTAAAAATTATCCACAATACTTGATCAAAAATGGCAGATGTCTAATTACTTTTGGGGGTCTTAAATAAGCCAAAACCACGGATAGTGGCCGAACGAAGTGTCGGTAACGTAACGAACGATTACTGTGCCCAACCTAGTTCAAAATAATACATTTTGGAAGGGAGTCCAATATGCTTTAAAAAAAAAAAAAGTCAGTTTCTAAAAAGATTAATAGCAGAAAGGTCGTCATTTTACTTACTTTTAGCGAGCATCCTCTTTATGCTCCTCAACTGGTCTGGCTCCCTCAGTTTGAGGTCTGACCACCTCTTTCTGAGCTGCTCATTTGAGCGTTTCACCCCGAACTTCGCCCTCAGACTCTTCACAACTTTAGTGAGGATTTTGGCCTTCCTTCTATTTGGTTTGCTATACGGCCCATGCTTGGCATCATAATCAGCCTTGACCAAGATGTCCACCATCTCCGCCATCTCCGCCAAAGACATATTCGATGCCTTGAATCTCCTCCTTGATCGTGACGTGTCCTCGGTCTCCGGGCTTGTCTCCTCGCTAGTTGCGGAATTATCAGACACCTGCTGTAACTCCGCCATATCTGTCTGCGCGCCGAAAGAGAAGGGGCGGGGAAAAGATGTTAGTTAGAACGTCATGGGCGGGCGACGTGTGCGGAGCGACGTGTTCGAATTTGGACGCATGCGTGGTGTGTATATAGCAAACACACATGTGACTATAGTACGTTCGGTGTGCGGAGAGAGGAGTTCAAGTGACGGACGTGCGAACGAAGGTATGTGATTTTGTGAGACTTGTTAAAATTGTTGGCCTATACTGTCTTGAGATTGTTGGAGGATATATATGGTGACTAGGATGTGAAGGAGGTTAGACTGTTTGCCTCACATTATTTAAATATAATTTATTTTACTTGCAGATACAATATGAATGTATTTATTAGCGACAAAGAGTTCCTGGCGGAATTTATTGACCGGGTAAGGGAGCTGCCGGCTCTGTGGGAGACCAAAAACCCCATCCATAAAAAAAAGGGGTGAGAAAAGCAGCGCTGGAGAAGCTGCTCCCATTTGTGCATACCAAGGTGCCCACAGCCACAGCAAAACAAGTGGACACTAAAATTGGGAGCTTGAGAGGTACCTACAGGACTGAACGCTCTAAGGTGCTGGCTTCTCAGAGGTCAGGAGCAGCAGCAGATGATGTTTATGTCCCGGTTTTGTGGTACTACAGCAGGATGTCCTTCCTGGATGACCACATTGAGCCAAGGCCATCACTCTCCACTCTTCCCCCCAGACTTCCCTGCAGCCAACCTGAGCCTTCTCTGGAGCAAGAGGAGGCAGCCATCCTGGATGATCCTGATTTGGCCATCTGGAGCCAGGTATAGTATTAACTGAAAATGTAGTGGGATAAAATTAATGTTTCCCAAATATGTCAGGATGAGAAACATACATTATTTTGTATTCAACAAGTGAAATCATGATCTGTAGACATTATTCTGCACTTAATTGTGTGGTAAATAGTCAAGCTGATGTAGTGGTAAATTTAAAGCAAGGATTTATGCATTTACATTCTAATTGCTTCCATCAGGATTACAAAGTTTGATGCAAAGATTAAACCAACATATTAAACTATGTTTCTTTTTCATACACAGGATGAAATCAGCCAGGAGGAGGGTCTGGAAACTGTCAGGCAGGAGGAGGAAGGGCCCAGTGGCAGCCAGGAGGTGGCAGGGCCCAGTGGCAGCCAGGAGGTGGCAGGGCCCAGTGGCAGCCAGGAGGTGGCAGGGCCCAGTGGCAGCCAGGAGGTGGCAGGGCCCAGTGGCAGACAGGAGGTGGCAGGGCCCAGTGGCAGCCAGGAGGTGGCAGGGCCCAGTGGCAGACAGGAGGTGGCAGGGCAAAGGAGAAGCACCAGATCCCAGGTGCCTCCCATCAGGCTTCACAAAAGAGGCAGGAGGGACAGGACCACCAGTGAGGCAGCAATGGCCCTTATTAAAGAGGCCCATGCCACCCTCAAGGAGCCCACATCCCCTGAAGAGGCCATTGCCGGCCTAGTGGAGGCTAAGTTCAAGGTGATGAGCATGGAGCAACGCCTCCTATGCGAACCCCTGCTCATCACCTTGCTCAACAAGGGGGTGATGGAGCAAATTACCCCCAATACCGCCATATGTGAGGTGGCCCAACTGACCCAACCTCCACCTCCACCTTCCTCTTCTGCCCCACCCCCTTCTGCTACCCCTCCACCTTCTGCCCCACCCCCTTCTGCTACACCTCCACCTTCTTCTTCTGCCCCACCCCCTTCTGCTACACCTCCACCTCCTCCTCCTGACAGGAGTACCCCTCCAGTGGGCCAGCCTCCAGCTAAACGAAGAAGGAAGGCTTCAGTAAAGGCTGCAGGGAAGGTTGCCAGGAAGAAGAGGAAGTGATGGCCTTGCTTCATTGTGGTCGCACTGGTCGGACAGAAGGCAGCCTGTTGTAGTACCACACACTTGGGACATATATCTCACCTGCTGCTGTTCCTGACCTCTGGGAGGCCAGCATCAGATTGTGTTCTGAAATGTGGGCCTTCTCAAGCTCCCAATTTTAGTGTCCACACAGGGTTGCTGTGTGCTCTGGGGTCCCTGGGATGCACAAATGGCAGCAGCTTCTCCAGCGCTGCCTTCTCTTTATTTAATTTATAAACATGAATAAATGTGTTTTTTGTTTAAGTTCATACTTGACTATGTGTATTTTTAAATAAAAAAAAACAAGCTTTGGAGTAAGCAGATACATTTGACTGACAATAAAAGGCACAGATATCACCCCCCCAAAAGAATAACTAAATCTGATTAGCTCAAAAACATGGTGTGAAATTTTAAAAATATAGATTAGAAAATTAAATGGGAGATCGCTATCAAAACATTGAGAAATTATAATTAACATCATTTTGAAAAATCTAACCATTTAAATTATTCCTAAAAACTTGCACGATATAATACACATAAATCTTATAAAGAGCAGCATGAAAAAGGTTAAAAATAAGGCATAACTCTGTGTGAATATCAGCAGCAAAAGAAGGTCTCTCGTTTTGATTAATGTAACATTCTAACGAAGAATTCAATGCAGAACATTTAAACGATGAAATATTTATGAGCGTGACGAATGTGCTCTCTCCATTATGAAGGCTTGTTTTACCAGAAGATGCGCTCCCGTCTCATAGTTGCTTGTGAGCATGCGCGCTTTTGGAAGAGTCGTAAAAGCATACACACGAACCATTTTCTCGTCACAAAACAGGCCGACGAGAAACACGACGAGGAAATCTGGACTCCTGACGAGAAAATAGAGAGCAGGTTCTCTATTTTCTCGTCGAGATTCTCGTCAAGTTTCTCGTCGTAAAACCATACACACGAACGTTTTTCTAGACAAAAAAACTCTCGCGGCACTTTTCTTGACTGTTTACGACGAGAAAATCGGTCGTGTGTACGAGGCCTATGAGCCAAGATTTGTAATGTTTATTTTTGTGTTTCTGGATTCTTTTTGTTTCTCAGTTACTGTATATACTCGAGTATAAGCCGAGTTTTTCAGCACATTTTTTTGTGCTGAAAATGCCCCCCTCGGCTTATACGCAAGTCACCTTTTTGTGCCTGATCTCCCGGATTTTGGGGACCCAGTACCGGCCGGCCATAGGTCCCCTGGAGCCCAAACTTGGCATAGACTCGAGTCATGTTTTTGCGCCTGATCTTCCAGATTTGAGGACCCGGTACCGGCCGGCCTTAGGTCCCCTGGACCCCTTGGCACACATGTAGCCCCACTCTTCCTCTACAAGTGTGCAAAGTTTGTTGTCTGGGAGACCTACGGTCGGGGAGAACAGATTTTTTAAAGCCGGGCACCCCTTCCATAGACTCCCATGTTAAATGGTAATTTCTCTGGGGATTTTGGGGACATGGTACCAGCCCTTAGTAGGTCCTTTGAACCCCAAATTTGGCACACATATATCCCAATTTCACCTCTACAAGTGTGCAAATTTTGTGTCTGGGGGACCTACGGCCGGGGTGCACCGATTTTTCAAAGCCGGGCACCCCTTCCATAGACTCCCATTTTAAACGGTAATTTCTCTGGTGACTTTGGGGACCCAGTACCGGACCGTAGTAGGTCCCCTGGACACCAAACTTCCATAGACTCCCATGTTAAATGTCAGTCTAGTCATGGGCACAGTGAGGCATGGGCACAGTGAGGCATGGACACAGTGAGGCATGGGCACAGTGAGGCATGGACACAGTGAGGCATGCACATGGACACAGTGAGGCAAAGTGAGGCACAGTGAGGCATGCAGATGGACACCCTAGGCTTATACTCGAGTCAATAAGTTTTCCCAGTTTTTTGTGGTAAAATTAGGTGCCTCGGCTTATATTCGGTCGGCTTATACTCGAGTATATACGGTATTTGTATCCTTTTTGACAGGCTTTATGATGTATTGATTTTCTAACAAAATCTTACTGAGTTGTAATATTAACCACTTTAGCCCTAAACCATTTCGCTGGTCAAAGACCAGGACACTTTTTGCGATTCGGCACTGCGTCGCTTTAACTGACAATTGCGTGGTCGTGCGACGTGGCTCCCAAACAAAATTGACGTTCTTTTTTTTCACACAAATAGAGCTTTATTTTGCTGGTATTAGATTACCTCTGCGGTTTTTATTTTTTGCGCTATAAAAAAAAATAGAGCGACAATTTTGAAAAAAATGCAATATTTTTTACATTTTGCTATAATAAAAATCCCCCAAAAATATATAAAAAAACTTTTTTTTTCCTCAGTTTAGGCCGATACGTATTCTTCTACATATTTTTGGTTAAAAAAAATCGCAATAAGCGTTCATTGATTGGTTTGCGCAGATGTTATAGCATCTACAAAATAGGTGATAGTTTTATGGCATTTTTATTAATATTTTTTTTTTACTAGTAATGGCGGCGATCAGCGATTTTTATCATGACTGCGACATTATGGCGGACACATCGGACACTTTTGACACCATTTTGGGACCATTGTAATTTTTACAGCGATCGGTGCTATAAAATTGCACTGATTACTGTGAAAATTACACTGGCAGTGAAGGGGTTAACCACTAGGTGGCGCTGTAGAGGTTAAGTGTGCCCTAGTGAGTGAGTCTTACTGTAGGGGGGATGGGCTGTGTGTGACATGACACTGATCTGCGCTCCGATTACACGGACGTAAATAGGCGTGCGGCGGTCCTTAAGCGGTTAAGCTGTAATAGTTTGAAGTTTCTATTGTTTGCTGGAAATTAATACAGTATCTCACAAAAGTGAGTACACCCCTCACATTTTTTAAAATATTTGATTCTATATTTTCATGTGACAACACTGAAGAAATGACACTTTTCTACAATGTAAAGTAGTGAGTGTACAGCTTGTATAACAGTGTAAATTAGCTTTCCCCTCAAAATAACTCAACACACAGCCATTAATGTCTAAACAAAAGTGAGTACACCCCTAAGTGAAAATGTTCAAATTGGGCCCGATTAGCCATTTTCCCTCGCCGGTGTCATGTGACTCACTAGTGTTACAAGGTCTCAGGTGTGAATGGGGAGCAGGTGTGTTAAATTTGGTGTTATGGCCCTCACTCATAAAAAAATAGTTGCTCTACATAAAGATGGCCTAGGCTATAACCGGGGCGGATCCAGGGTGGGCAACGGGGCAATTGCTCCCCCCGAGAAAATAGTGAGTGAGTGAGCCGACATGTGAGCGAGCGGACGGTCAGGCTAGTGAGCGGGCTGGCGTGTGACTGAGCGAGCAGTTCTATCAGAAAGCCGCTGTCCATCAGAATATGCAACTGAAGTGATGTTGTGTCGCGGCCATCTTGGTACACCCGCACTCGTCCCCAGTAAGCCTAGAGTTATAAGTCGGCAAGCGGACATCTTATTACACCCACCAGAGTCGTGCTTTTCACAGTTAATTTTAACAGTAAACTCAACTTATATAGTCAAATACACTATTTAGAAGTTTGTAAAACTGTTTTGATGTTGAATTTTATAAGCAGTGGCAAGCCTGCTGATCTCACAGGTTTGCTGATGTGACCGAACACTGCTGCTTTTAAAATGAAACATCAAAACAGTCTTACGGACTTCTAAATACTGTATTTCACTATATAAGCAGAGTTTACTGTTAAAAATAACTGTGAAAATCAAGACTCCGGTGGGTTTATAAAAATGTCTGCTTGCCGACTTCTTACTCTAGGCTTGCTGTGGACAGGTGCGGGTGTACCAAGATGACCGCAATTCAACGTCACTTTGGTTGCATATTCTGATGGGTAGTGGCTTTCTGACAGGACACCAGCGGGTGAGCGAGCAGAGAGATGACATCATCTCTCACCACCCACCCTGCATCACCGCAGCTCAGCTTCTGACAGAACACCGCCATCACTGTGCAGGAGCGGGCATCATCTCTCACTGCCCGCCCTCACTCTGGGACACAACAACTGGCAAGTGACAATCCGCATCTTGTGGCAGGAGACATTGGCAAGTGACAATATACATCTGGTGGCAGTTGACATGGCAAGTGACAATATACATTTGGTGGCAGGAGACAGTGACTGGTGGCAGGCATCGGTGGCAAGTGACACACTCATGGCTCCCACTGATTCTGCATTATGGTGAGTTGAACTATTTAATTTCATATTACAATGTAATAATAGAAATAATGCACTTCAATCATCCTGACACCATATCAACCATGGCGTCATGATGATTGAAGCACCAACACCAGCCATTTCCCCGATAAATTGCCCGCAATATTTTCTGGCAGTGCTCATCCCGAGACTAGACTCTGGATTCGCCCCATGGCTATAATATAATAAAATATTTACAAAAATGTGAGGGGTGTACTCATTTTTGTGAGATACTGTACCTGTATATTGATGCCCATTGAAAAATTCAATAAAGAAATATTGGAAAATAAAAGGCAATGTATGAGCTCCATTGAATAATCTGCCCAGGCAGAGAGGATGAATGGTGTGTACCGCTCCAAGCTGTGAAGCTCCAAGGAATGCTCCCGCCCTGATACTGGAACAGGTGCTGGCTCTGCACTAATGCATGGGAAAGAAAAGAGCCCTGGACTGCCGCACTCTGTATAAACGATTTATTTTCAAAATTCCAATATTTAAATCCAAAGTTAATCCATAGATTCAAAAGTCCAAAAACAGACAAAAACAGAAAACTGACATGCAGGGGTGGATAGCTGACGCGTTTCACATTAAAGATAGATGCTTACTCATAGCAGGCAGAGAGGATGTCACCAATCTGCTGCAGGCAGGGGAAAGCACTTCCCTTCCTAGCGATCACTTAGATTGTAGATTGTAACTTTGTAGCAAGTCACAAGGAGAGCGGCTGCATCAGATGGTTGGCTTGTATTAAACTTTTTTAAGCATAATCAAGAACTGCACAGGCATTACGTGATGAGGTCATCTCTGTGCCGGCATCTCAGTCCAGGAAGTAGATGATTAGCCTGGATGTTGTCTGAACAAAGATGGTGCCCTCCAGGAGAGAAAAGCAGATGAAGCATTGTCAGGGGGAGTACTGTGATCTCTGTGAGGAGTAATAAATATCTGGAAGGGTTAATTGACACATTAATTTAAGAATTGAAAACTTACAGCATTTGGCAGAATTTCTCCAGCCTCCAATCTTAACTCCACTCCTCTGGCAGAGAGCTACATAGCTGCGCAAGATCTGGCATATCATGTGTCTGGCCCCATTATTTTTGCATTGATCATTAACGCAATATTCAAAAAAGATTTTTGGATCGACCACACTATAGCAGGCACTGAATATTCCATTTTTTAGCAAGATAATTCCACAATTCTTTTCTTTCTTATATTCCTGCCTCTTATTTGCAGGGCAGTCTGTACATATTCCATTACAGTCATGCCAACATTTGCTGTCATTGCCCGAGGTGACAAAGCTTTGGCCTAAGGCAATTGCATTCGGTTTGCTCGGTTGCTGAGTATAGGAACTGTTGAGCGTCAGGTATTCCCCGCACATTCCTTGAACTTTTCCTGAGTAATTTTTGGACAGCTGAATGATCAGTACGGAGTTCCAATCATAATACAGCTTTAGAAAATCAGTAGCTATGTACACAAAAATCCCAGATTGCGCTATGGTGACCTTATCATCTAAGAGCAAGGGGAGACGACGGCTTTGATAATTCACCTAGAAGAAGAAAATGAAAGAAGCTGTGATTATAGAGTCATATACTGATACCTCCAGAGTATTCTTAACATGCTTGGAAGGTGGAGAAATGGAAAAAAAAAGATACACTATATCAGTGGGTAAAATATTGTCTTTCGCGCTAATAGTGAGTAATAAAATGTCTAAAAAGTGCTAATGTGCAAAAAGCTGCAGTAACTGGACGTGTTCACCTTACACGATAGTGAATAAAAATAAAAAAGATGTTTCTGCGCTAATTACTAACACACCAAATAGTGAAACGAAATATACATAGAAAATTATCATAAAATGTCACTAATATCTATGAGAAGTGCTTTTAAACATATAAAAAAAAAAATATTAAATCCTTTGAATAAAGTGCCTGTGCAATACAAAACACGTAAAAATATATATATATATGCACATGAACATAAATAAATAAATAATTCAAATGATTCAAAGTGATGTCAATGATCCAGTGAAAAAATTTGTGAATAAATTAAATGAATATATGAGTGAGCAATATTATTTGGTGAACATATAGTCTCTCAACCAGATATCCTTGCTGGAATGTAATATGTGAATGTCCTGGTGTATAGAAGAAATTGTCAATGTCTCCAAACTACAGTCTCACAGGACTCTCACCTTCAGATATACAAGTGTGGGCAAATCTGTATACTCTCTCTCCTCTACATTGATCCCTCCAGCATTTCTGTATGTTTCCTTCTCCTTCTCACCTCCACCGATACTGTCACCGTAGTGATCCTTAGGAGGGGGGGAAGGGGGGGAGCGGGGAATCGGTTCCAATGGGGTATTGGCTCCGGATTGGGGAGAGAGAGAGAGTCTCCAATAGTGTAGTATTGTTTAAGTAAGGGAATTTATTTAGGGTAAATAGTGCTCGTACATGTTAAAAGAACATAGCCAGCATGAATAGCTTAAGCGGCGCAATCGCCGTCTTACTATTAGTCCGGGTACTTCCGGTCTGCGGTGCCTCTCAATCTCCCTATGGCGTTACGTCACGTACCTCGTGACTTCTTCAGGGACTATATCAGTGGTCTCCAAACTGCGGCCGGGGAGCCGGATGAGGCGCTTTGCTTGCTTTTATCCGGCCCCTGGGGTAATATTTCATCTTTTGACACCAACATTGGCCCATAATTCCTCCCACTGTCTCCAATGAAGGGGCACAGTATCTCCCAATGACACCAACAATGGGTCACAGTTCCTCCCCTTGCTTGTACCGGGTATAGACAGATACCCCGCGCTTCCAGCACACCGAGTTGATATGTGAAACCCTCAGTATACCTCAAGGCTATTTATGACCGTTGGACATCTTTGGCCTATTGCAGCCTGGCATTAGAAGCCTTGAGGCCTGGGCACTGTCTCCATTATCGTCCACGGGCACACTTCACTTCATACCAGGTCTGCAGGGTCTCCATCAGCTCAGCTGATATTTCCCTTTGTGATAACACTTTCACTTTGCTCAACATTATTTCCTGAACCCCTTTTGAAGATACAACCATGAAATGCAAAAACTATCACCCTCACTTTTTGATCTACATTGACACCTTTTTAATATGATTGATATTTCTGGGAGGATGATATATCAGGAAAGTTGAGATTTCACTATACTATTTTATGTACAGTGCCTTGAAAAGTATTCATACCCCTTGAAATTTTCCACATTTTGTCACGTTGCAGCCAAAAAAGTAAATGTATTTTATTGGGATTTTATGTGATAGACCAACACAAAGTGGCACATAATTGTGAAGTAGAAGGAAAATTATAAATGGTTTTTAACATTTTTTACAAATAAATATGTGAAAAGTGTGGGGGGGGGCATTTGTATGATGCCCCCCTGAGTAAAAACTTTGTAGAATCACCCTTTACTGCAATTACAGCTGCAAGTCTTTTTGGGGATGTCTCTATCAGCTTTGCATATCTAGAGAGGGACATTGTTGTCCTTTCTGCAAAATAGCTCAAAATAGCTCAAGTTCTGTCAGATTGGATGGAGAGCATCTGTAAATAGCAATTTTAAAAAGTCTTGCCACAGATTCTTAGTTGTATTTAGGTCTGGAATTTGACTGGGCCATTCTAACACATGACAATGCTTTGATCTAAACCATTCCATTGTAGCTCTGGCTGTATGTTTAGGGTCATTGTCTTGCTGGAAGGTGAGCCTCTGCCCCAGTCTCAAGTCTTTTGTAGACTCTAACAGGTTTTCTTCTAAGATTGTCCTGTATTTGGCTCCATCCATCTTCCCATCAACTCTAACCAGCTTCCCTGTCTGTGCTGAAAAAAATCATCCCCACCACATGATGCTGCCACCACCATGTTGCACAATGGGGGATGGTCTGTTCAGGGTGATGTGTTAGTTTTCCGCCACATACTGCGTTTTGCTCTTTGGACAAAAAGTTCAATTTTGGTCTCATCTGACCAGAGCACCTTCTTCCACATGTTTACTGTGTCCCCCACATGGTTTCTCCCAAACTGAAAGTGGGGCTTCTTATGGCTCTCTTACAACAATGTCTTTCTTCTTGTCACTCTTCCATAAAGGGCAGATTTGTGGAGAAGCACGACTAATAGTTGTCCTGTGGACAGATTCTCCCCCCTGAGCTGTGGATCTCTGCAGCTCCTCCAGAGTTACCATGGGCCTCTTGGCTGCTTCTCTGATGAATGCTCCCCTTGCCCCGCCTGTAAGTTTGGGTGGACGGCCGTGTCTTGGTAGGTTTGCAGTTGTGCCATACTCTTTCCATTTTCAGATGATTGAACAGAGCTCCGTGAGATGTTTAAAGCTTGGGAGATTTGTTATAACCTAACCCTGCTTTAAACTTTTCCACAACTTTATTCCTGACCTGTATGGTGTATTCCTTGGCCTTCATGATGCTGTTTGTTTACTAAGCTTCACTAACAAACTTCTGAGGGCTTAACATTAAGGCCTCATGCCCACTGGCGTTTTTACAGCTGCGTTTTTTGCATCTCAAAAACGCCTGTCCATGTTATTGTAAATATATATTATTTTTTTTTTTTTTTTAAAACGTCGGAGCTAAAAACGCGACCGCACGTTAGTGCGCGTTTTTGCGCGTTAGTGCGCGTTTTTGCGCGTTTTTTGACGCTCGCGTTTTTTTCTGCCTAATTCTGACGCTGAGGAACGCACTGGTCCTGGGTTTTTTTTACAGCTTAAAAACGTCTATGCTATTTGCAGCTCAAAAACGTCTAGGTGGGCATGAAGCTATAGACTAACATGGACAGGCGTTTTTAAGCTGTAAAAAACGCTCAAAAACGCGGCTGTAAAAACGTCCGTGGGCATGAGGCCAAAAGCTGTATTTATACTGAGATTACATTACACACAGGTGGGCTCTATTTACTAATTAGGTGACTTCTGAAGGCAATTGGTTCCACCAGATTTTAGTTAGGGGTTTTAGAGAAAAGGAGAGCTGCATACAAATGCCCCCCAACACAGTTCAGATATTTATTTGTAAAACAAATTGAAAATCATTTATCATTTTCCTTCCACTTCACAATTATATGCCACTTTGTGTTGGTCTATCACATAACATCCCAATAAAATACATTTGTGTGTTTTTAAGGCACTGTATATCTAAAGGAGGTATCCCCCCCAAATGTTTTTTAATGATGCATTGTAATAAAATTCTTGATTTTAAAGATCTGACTTCTTGAAATGAGGGGGGTTTTGGCACAACTAATAATCTCATTTATCTTTCTTTTTGTTGTTTTCTAAGTCTTATTGGGATAAGGTGCTGATGTGTTCAGTTGGTGTCCTTCCAAAGACACCAACAATGGGGCACAGTTCCTCCCAGTGACACCAACGATGGGGCATGATTTTTCCAACCAAATTACACCAATAATGGAGCACAATTCCTCTCACTGACACCAAAGATGGGGCATTAATTACTCCCACTGATGTCGGGACATTTTCTACTTCCAATGGCCACAATCTGGCTCTGCTAAAGTCTGAAGGACAATAAACTGGCCCTTTGTTTAGAAAGTTTGGAGACCCCTGCAAGTTTGTTAACACTTGACCATCACATCTATTTAATGTGACCAAAAATATGTCAACAACATCCCTCCATATAACGGAGTTCTGGTGTCTCCAATGAAGGATACCATTAATACTCCATCATACAAAGACATTGTAGACAAATGTGCTCTTTTAACATTGTGGTAACAGTTTGGTGAAGACCCGTCTCTGTTCCAGCATGACTGTCCCCTGTGTAAAAAAGCCAGCTCCATAAAGACATGGTTTGGTGAGGTTGGACTGACCTTGATCCTACTGGCCACCTTTGGGAGGAATTGGAATGTCAGCTGTGAATCAGGTCTACTCATTCACCATCAGTTCCTGACCTCACAAATGGGCACAAATTCTTGACTCGATGTCCCGTCACTGCCGTCAGTGTATCGCCGCTCCGGCACTGTGATTGGCCAGATGACGTCACACGCATGCGCGCTCGGGCCGCAAAGAGCCCATTCAGAAAAACGGCAATGAAGCCAGCCCGCTAGGGCGCATGCGCGTGACGTCATCGGCGCATCGCTTTATAGTAAATAGCTCCTTAACCATGTAGGTTAAGGAGATATTTCTTGCACCTACAGGTAAGCCTTAATCTAGGCTTACCTGTAGGTGCAAGTTGTCTAAGTGGGTTTACAACCACTTTAAGGACAGGGTTGAGAACCACTGGTGTACTGTAGATGATAAAGAACTACATTTCGCACTCACCCAGTAAGGCAGTCAAAGGCATACAGTTGCAAACTAAATCTCTGTGCGCTGACACCAAAGTACACTAAGGGTTACACCAAACACAAAAAGAACAAACAACACACACATTAAAACTGAAACACACATCAAACTTCTTCCCACATCACATAGATATAAATAATAAACCTGTGTTGCACTGCTCAATTAACCACATTGGTCAGTGGCAGGCCAGGACTGGGACAAAAACAGGCCCAGGCATTCCAGCCCAAACAGCAAATTCCTTACAGGGTGTGGGGGTAGGTGTCCTGCAATGGACACCCACAGATCCGGTCCCCCACACTGCAACGCAAACTCCTTCTGCCATGCGGCCTGATGGCCAACAAGCTGCTCCTGCCAGGACATGCAGCCCCGGCCCACTGGGCAAATTCCCGGTATGCCCTATGGCCAGTCTGGGCCTGGTCGGTGGCGTAACATATAAGGGTGGAGTTAAGTGATGCCACTTCTGGTATGGAGTCTGAAGCCAGAGGTCTTGGTTCTATGCTAGTAGTAGAGCTGGAAGGCTCAGTTTTTAAGTAAGTTCAATGTAAAATGCAATTTATCCTAATTGAATTAATAAAAAAAACTACACTATCTGGGGCTTTCTTCTTTGTCCCTTCATGAGCTGCATATAGGTGATGCCTGGTTCTTAAAAGGCCACCCCCTGGAATTAGAAAGAGGACCTGTCCCCACTAGGGATGAGCCGAACACCCCTGGTTCGGTTTGCACCAGAACATGCATGCAAAAGTGTATAGGAACCCGGGTACTGCCCCAGGGGACACGTATCAATGCAAAAAAAAAAGTTTTTAAAATGACAGTTTTTTCGAGGGGAAATTATTTTAATAATGCTTAAAGTGAAACAATAAAAATAAAATATTCCTTTAAATATCATGCCTGGGGTCCCCTTAGTCTGCATGTAAAATGGCGCATCTGTGTGATGTGCATTACAGTGCCATTGCAAAATTACATTTCTAAAGGAAAAAATGTCATTTAAAATTGGTTGTGGCTGTAATGTTTTGCTGGCTCCCAGCAATATAGATAACCCCCCCCCCCCAGTCCATACAAAGCCCTTCGGTTCTGGCATGGATTTTAAGGGAAACTGACACTGAAACTGTCGGGGGGCAGCACAGTGGTGTAGTGGTTAGCACCTTCACCTAGCAGCAAAAGGGTCGCTGGTTCGAATCCCGACCACGACACCATCTGCCTGGAGTTTGCATGTTCTCCCTGTGTATGCAAGGGTTTCCTCTGGGTACTCTTGTTTCCTCCCACACTCCAAAGACATGCTGGTAGGTTAATTGGATCTTGTCCAAATTGGCCCAGTATATATGTGTACGACTGTGTGTGTCAAGATCCTACGGGGTAAAATGACTGCACGAGCAGCCAAGCAGACACTGGCTGCAAAAAGCACCTAGAGGCGATTCAGTTCGCATGTGTTGCGCTATACAAGTCACTCACTTATTCACTCACTCAAGGGGAGGGGTCTCTCGGTTAAGTCACTGGGTGGCCCAATCCTTGCCTATATAACAGCTGTCACAGCCAAGAGACAATGTACCCTATACCCATTTACATGGGGTGGGATAAGACCATGCCCCAGACCCCCACAATCACCAGGCAAGGGTTGTGGGGACCTTAAAGCACCCTCACCATGTTGAGGGCAAGTGGCCTGGTATGGTTCAGTAGGGGGGGCGCTCGCTCGTCCCCCCTATCCTGGCCTGCCAGGCTGCTTGCTCAGACCCGGTATGGGTTTTGCTTTTTTTTTTTTTTTTTGCCGTGGAGTTCCCCTTAAAATCTATGCCAGACCCAAAGGGCCTGGTATGGACTGAGGGGGGGCATGCTGATTTTTTATTAATTCTGTCATAGGGTTCCCCTTAAGAAAAAGAAAAAAGATTTTATTTAATATATGATTGTTAAGTAATTAAAGGCTTATTGAGCAGGTCAACACAGGTTTATTCTTTAAAGACATACAGTTGTTATCTGTGTAAGGTTTGGCTTGAAGGGTCTATCCTTTCCCCGCTAAGGTTATTGATTGCAGCTTGGCACGTCCAGTACCACTCTGTTTTAAATCAACAAAGCAAACAACAATAAAAGGCACACAAATATAAGAAAATAAAAAGATAAATACATTAAAATAAATGTCTTAAAACTATTCTCTGGACTAGATAGAAGAGTAATTTTTTTTATTGAGTGAAATTTAGAGTTTCCTCAGCAAAATCAATCTGCATGCAATTATCATTACTTACAGAATTTTCAAAACCTAATAAATGGTATAAACATGAGATTTTGAATATACAAATAACGGTTGGTAGCCCTTTACATATGAGGAAAATTATAATGATACCACTTAGAAAAAAATAAATACCAATATATATATACCAAGCTTTATATATCAAATGACGATGCTCAATGACCAACCTGCACAAACCCTCTTTCTTGTCTGAAGATTGCAATCCTGTTGCCATACACAAACAGTTTGACCAGTCCAACAAAGGAGACTCGATTGTTTCCTCTGTTTTCATTTTTTGCCTCGATATTGAACGGAATCAAACCATCCTCCTGGCTGGTGGTTTTGGAGATAGTATAATCACAGTTGCCTTCAAATTCATATTGGATTCCATCAAAGGTCCTGTAATGAGGGTCACCAACTACCCAACAGTATGAACCGAATAACGGTTCACATTTCTCTTCCCCTTTATCCACCTTGCAGACTTCATTGGCATTGCACACTTTTGTCTTACACTGAGAAAATGCAACGCCTGAAAAAAAAAAAAAAAAACAGTTGAGAGTGATCTTTCAAATTTCTGAGACAATACCACAGAATTTGGAGATTTGGGTTTATTTTATTATGCCCAGAGGACATACCTTAATGCCAACTATCCTGGTTTTACATTCCAAAAATTAACATTTTATTTATCAGAATGAAATTAGGATACATTAGGTATTAAATATGATATATGTGTGATGTATATTTTCTTTTAAACTCTAATGTGAATCTAAACCTATTGATTTAGGCATGCTTGGTGTCTAACTGATGGGTAGCTTCTTATAGATTAGTGTAACTAATTATAGGAAGGTGTCCTCAACTACAGTCAGGGCCATCTTTAACCCCCTTAGCGGTATTCCCGAGTCAGGCTCGGGGTGAGTTTTTTATGCTAAAATCGGTAACCCCGAGCCAGACTCGGCTGCATTGCAGTATCCAGGGGAAGTAACTTACCTTGTTCCCTGGATCCTGCGAAGTCCTCCTGCAGTGTCTGCGAGCCGTGTCTCGCTCAATCCACACTGCCGAGTGCCGATCTCCGTTCCCTGCGACGTTGCGGCACACGGGGACGGAGTTTGGCGCCAAATTCAAAAAGTGAAACACATGGTATACATACAGTATACTGTAATCTTACTGATTACAGTACTGTATGTAATAATTACACATCCCCTTTGTCCCTAGTGGTCGGCCCAGTGTCCTGCATGCACTTTTATATAATAAAAACTGTTCTTTCTGCCTGGAATTTGGAGATTGTCCATACCAACCAAAAAGTGTCCCTTTATGTCAAAAGTGGTTTTAGACCAGCTAAAAAACAGCGACAATAAATTAGAATCACTCGCAGAATTGAGCGATAGCGATTTGTGGGGAAATTCGTCATCAAACACTAAATCTAATGACAGCGACAATTCTGCAACTGAGCAAATTTCTGTGTTTTTGATTTGATTACATTATTGAATAATTTTTATTATTATTACATTACTTTTTGTTATAATTATTTATAGTTATTTATTATATTATAATTTATGATTTTGTGTTTGAAACTTTATCATACCCGGGATGTCTACTAGACTCTTGTTTGGACAGGTTTAAGTAAGTAATTACTAAGAATCGCAGGCCTACAATACATAACACCAAATTTCCATGCAAAATAATGGTACCGCTTTTGGTACGTAATTCCAGACAGAATCACACCACCAGGGAGGTTAACACAGCGCAAATGGGCAGCTGCCCCGGGCTCACTCATTGTTGTGGGGCCCAATACAGCTTTCCCTTGAGCCTGCACTGCCCACAAATAGTTGATAAGTGTATTCTGGAGAGCCCAAGAAAAAGTTTGCCCAGGGTCCAATCAGTAAGAAGTATGGAGAATGTAAGAAATTTACATCTGTATATTTTATCTGTAGATCAGTATAGGAAAAAAAGCCCAGCGTCATATATTTGTCTTCCTATGAAGCACACCGGACTATTTTTGATGTGGCTCTTTATGACAGGGTCTCAACAAAAATCTATTGAGGACCATTGTAAGCAAATTTTCTGATATTGCTGTGCTCCTTCTAGCTTTGTCTTTGGTTTGTCAAATGTATCTTTAACTGGACTGTGTTTGGTCAAATGTGTCACTTTCTCTTGCTGCCTACCATAGACATGAGATTTAAATCTGTTACTAATGTATGACTACAAAAAGGTAAAAAGCAGGAATATTTTGAGAGTGTCACCCAAGCATATACAATAAAAATGTCCTAATATTTTAGTCACATTCTTAGTCACATTATTTTTTTGATCAATTACAAAGACTACTTATATCCATTTCACTGATAACAGAGAAAGCAGGAAAGAAAGAAAGCAAGAAAGAAAGCAAGAAAGAAAGAAAGAAAGAAAGAAAGAAAGAAAGAGAAAGAAAGAAAGAAAGAAAGAAAGAAAGAATTATTTTATTGCATCGGCTTGAAAGACATGAGAAGTGCTGGCTTAATTTTTAGAGAAGGGTAGTTATATAATTGTGCATATATTTATCTATTTTTGATTTTCCATGTTACTGACAGCAGGTTGTGGATTTGGGAAAGAAAGAAAGAAAGAAAGAAAGAAAGAAAGATAAACAAACAAACAAAAGAAAAGAAACAAAAGAAAGAAAGAAACGAAAGAAAGAAAGAAAAGAAAAGAGAAGAAAAGAGAATAAAAAAATAAAAAAAAAATTATTTTAATTGCACGTTTGAAAAACACGAGAAGTGCTGGCTTGAATTTTAGAGAAGAGTAGTTATAAAATTGTGCAGATATTTTTCTATTTATATATTTTCGATTTTCGATTTCACTGACAGCAGGTTGTAGATGTGGGAAAGAAAGGGAAAAAGAAAAGAAAGAAAGAAAGAAAAAAAGAATGAAAGGGGAAAAAAAAGAAAGTAAGAAAAAAAAAAGGATTTTTATTTTTATTTTAATTGAAAGAGTTTGAAACACATGAGAAGTGCTGGCGTGATTTTTAGGGAAGAGTAATTTTATAATTGTGCAGATATTTATCTATTTTTGATTTTCCATTTTACTGACAGTAGGTTGTGGATTTGGGAAAGAAAGAAGGAAAGAAAAGAAAGAAAGAAAGAAAGAAAGAAAGAAAGGAAGAAGGAAAGAAAAAATTATTATTTTAATCGCAACATTTTGAAACATACGAGAAGTGCTGGCTTGATGTTTAAGGAAAAGTAGTTATATAATTGTACAGATATTTATCTATTTATCTATTTTTGATTTTCCATTTCACTGACAGCAGGTTGTGGACTTGATAAAGAAAGAAAGAAAAGAAAGAAAAGAAAGAAAGAAAGAAAGAAAGAAAGAAAGAAAGGAAGAAGGAAAGAAAAAATTATTATTTTAATCGCAACATTTTGAAACATACGAGAAGTGCTGGCTTGATGTTTAAGGAAAAGTAGTTATATAATTGTACAGATATTTATCTATTTATCTATTTTTGATTTTCCATTTCACTGACAGCAGGTTGTGGACTTGATAAAGAAAGAAAGAAAGAAAGAAAGAAAGAAAGAAAAGAAAGAAAAGAAAGAAAAGAAAGAAAAGAAAAGGAGAAAAAAAAGAGAAGACAATTTAAAAAAGAAAATAATTATTTTAATTGCAAGTTTGAAACACACAAGTGCTGGCTTTAATTTTTGAGAAGAGTAGTTATATAATTGTGCAGATATTTTTCTATTTATATATTTTCGATTTTGCATTTCACTGACAGCAGGTTGTGGATTTGGGAAAGAAAGGGGAAAAAAAGAAAATAAAGAAAGAAAAAATGAAACAAAAAAAGAAAAGTAAGAAAAAAAAAAGAAAGAGAAATAAAGAATTATTTTAATTGAAACAGATTGAAACACAATACAAGTGCTGGCATGATTTTTATGGAAGGGTAGTTTTATAATTGTGCAGATATTTATCTATTTATCTATTTTTTATTTTCCATTTCACTGACAACAGGTTGTGGATTTGGGAAAGAAAGAAAGAAAAGAAAGAAAGAAAGAAAGAAAGAAAGAAAAGAAAGAAAGAAAAAAAGAATGAAAGAAAGAAAAAAAGAAAAGAAACAAAAGAAATAAAAAAAAAAAAGAAATGAAAGAAAGAAATAAAATAAAATAATTATTTTAATAGCAAGTTTGAAACACACGAGAAGTGCTGGCTTTAGTTTTTGAGAAGAAAAGTTATATAATTGTGCAGATATTTTTCTATTTATATCTTTTTGATTTTCCATTTCACAGCAGGTTGTGGATTTGGAAAAGAAAGGGAAAAAAATAAAAAATAAAGAATGAAAGAAAAAAAAGAAAGTAAGAAAAAAAAAGAATTATTTTAATTGAAACAGTTTGAAACACATGAGAAATGCTGGCATGATTTTTAGGCAAGGGTAGTTTTATAACTGTGCAGATATTTATCTATTTTTGATTTTCCATTTTACTGACAGTAAGTTGTGTATTTGGGAAAGAAAAAAAGAAAGAAAAGAAAGAAAGAAAGAAAGAAAGAAAGAAAGAAAGAAAGAAAGAAAGAAAAAAAGGAAGAAAAAATATTATTTTAATTGCAACATTTTGAAACACATGAGAAGTGCTGGCTTGATGTTTAGTGAAGAGTAGTTATACAATTGTGCAGATATTTATCTAATTATCTATTTTTGATTTTCCATTTCACTGACAGCAGGTTGTGGATTTAGTAAAGAAAGAAAGAAAGAAAGGAAAGAAAGAAAGAAAGAAAGAAAAAATAAAAATAAAAAAGAGAAAGAAAGAAAAAGAAAGAAAGAAAAATAAATAATTATTTTAATTGAAACATTTTGAAACATACGAGAAGTGTTGGCTTGATCTCTAGAGAAGGGTAATTACATAATTGTGCAGATATTTATGTATTTATATATTTTTGATTTTCCATTTCACTGAATGGATTTTAAAAAAGAAAGGAAAGAAAAGAAAGAAAGAAAGACAGAAAGAAAGAAAGAAAGAAAGAAAGAAAGAAAGAAAGAAAGAAAGAAAGAAAGAACAAAATATTATTTTAATTGCAACATTTTGAAACACATTAGAAGTGCTGGCTTGACTTTTATGGAAGAGTAGTTATATAGTTGTGCAGATATTTATCTATTTATATTTTTTTAATTTTCCATTTCACTGACAGCAGGTTGTGGATTTCGGAAAGAAAGAAAAGAAAAGAGAAGAGAAGAAAGAAAGAAAGAAAGCAAGAAAGAAACAGAAAGAAAAAGAAAGAAAAAGAAAGAAAAAGAAAGAAAAAAAGTAAGGAAGAAAGAAAAAATAATCATTTTAATTTCAACATTTTGAAAAATATGAGAAGTGCTGTCCTGATGTTTAGGGAAGAGTAGTGATACAATTGTGCAGATATTTATCTATTTATCTATTTTTGATTTTCCATTTCACTGACAGAAGGTTGTGGATTTGGGAAAGAAACAAAGAAAAAAAGAAAGAAAGAAAGAAGAGGAAAGAAACAAAAGAAAGAAAGAAAGAAAGAAAAGAAAGAAAGAAAGAAAGAAAGAAAGAAAGAAAAGAAATGAAAGAAAGAAAAAAAGAAAAGAGAAGAAAAGAGAAGAAAAGAAAATGTTTTAAAATAATTATTTTAATTGCAAGTTTAAAACACACGAGAAGTGCTGGCTTGATTTTTCGAGAAGAGTAGTTATATAATTGTGCAGATATTTTTCTATTTATATATTTTAGATTTTCTATTTTACTGAGAGCAGGTTGTAGATTTGAGAAAGAAAAAAATGAAAATAAGAAAAGGAAAGAAAGAAAGACAAAAAGAAACAAAAGAAAGAAAGAAAGAAAGAAAATAAAAGAAACAAAAGAAAGAAAAGAAATGAAAGAAAGAAAGAAAAGAGAAGAAAAAAGAAGAAAAGAAAAAAAGTAAATAATTATTTAATTGCAAGTTTGAAACACATGAGAAGTGCTGGCTTGAATTTTCGAGAAGAGGTGTTATATAATTGTGCAGATATTTTTCTATTTATATATTTTGGATTTTCCATTTCACTGACAGCAGGTTGTAGATTTGTGAAAGAAAGAAATGAAAAGAAGAAAAGGAAAGAAAGAAAGAAGGAAAGAAAGAAAGAAAGAAAAAAAGAAACAAGAAAGAAAGAAAAGAAATTAAAGAAAGAAAGAAAAGAGAAGAAAAGAAAAAAAAGAAAATAATTATTTTAATTGCAAGTTTGAAACACACGAGAAGTGCTGGCTTTAAATTTAGAGAAGAGTAGTTATATAATTGTGCGGATATTTTTCTATTTATATATTTTCCATTTTCCATTTCACTGACAGTAGGTTGTGGATTTGGGAAAGAAAGAAGGAAAGAAAAGAAAGAAAGAAAGAAAGAAAGAAAGAAAGAAAGAAAGAGAAAGAAAGAAGGAAAGAAAAAATAATAATTTTAATTGCAACATTTTGAAACATACGAGAAGTGCTGGCTTGATGTTTAAGGAAAAGTAGTTATATAATTGTACAGATATTTATCTATTTATCTATTTTTGATTTTCCATTTTACTGACAGCAGGTTGTGGATTTGGGAAATAAAGAAAGAAAAGAAAGAAAGAAAGAAAGAAAGAAAGAAAGAAAGAAAGAAAGAAAAAAATAAATGAAAAAAAAAGAAAAGAGAAAAAAAGAGAAGAAAAAAAAAAGAAAATAATTATTTTAATTGCAAGTTTGAAACACACGAGAAGTGCTGGCTTTAAATTTAGAGAAGAGTAGTTATATAATTGTGCAGATATTTTTCTATTTATATATTTTCGATTTTCCATTTCACTGACAGTAGGTTGTGGATTTGGGAAAGAAAGAAGGAAAGAAAAGAAAGAAAGAAAGAAAGAAAGAAAGAAAGAAAGAAAGAAAGAAAGAAAGAAAGAAAGAAAGAAAGAAAGAGAAAGAAAGAAGGAAAGAAAAAATAATTTTAATTGCAACATTTTGAAACATACGAGAAGTGCTGGCTTGATGTTTAAGGAAAAGTAGTTATATAATTGTACAGATATTTATCTATTTATCTATTTTTGATTTTCCATTTTACTGACAGCAGGTTGTGGATTTGGGAAATAAAGAAATAAAAGAAAGAAAGAAAAGAAAGAAAGAAAAAAAATGAAAAAAAAAAGAAAAGAGAAAAAAAGAGAAGAAAAAAAAAAATTAGAAAATAATTATTTTAATTGCAAGTTTGAAACACACGAGAAGTGCTGGCTTTAATTTTTGAGAAGAGTAGTTATATAATTGTGCAGATATTTTTCTATTTATATATTTTCGATTTTGCATTTCACTGACAGCAGGTTGTGGATTTGGGAAAGAAAGGGGGAAAAAAAGAAAGAAAGAAAGAATAAAACAAAAAAAAAGAAAGTAAGAAAAAAGAAAGAAAGAAAGAAAGAAAAATAAATAATTATTTTAATTGAAACAGTTTGAAACACATGATAAGTGCTGGCATGATTTTTAGGGAATGGTAGTTTTATAATTGTGCAGATATTTATCTATTTATCTATTTTTGATTTTCCATTTCACTGACAGCAGTTTGTGGATTTGGGAAAGAAAGAAAGAAAAGAAAGAAAGAAAGAAAGAAAGAAAGAAAGAAAGAAAGAAAGAAAGAAAGAAAGAAAGAAAGAAAGAAAGAAAAAAAGAAAGAAAAAAGAAAATGAATAAAAAAATAAAAAATGAAATGAAAGAAAGAAATAAATAAAACAAAAGAGAAGAAAACAAAAAAAAGAAAATAATTATTTTAATTGCAAGTTTGAAACACACGAGAAGTTCTGGCTTTAATTTTTGAGAAGAGTAGTTATAAAATTGTGCAGATAATTTTCTATTTATATCTTTTAGATTTTCCATTTCACTGACAGCAGGTTGTGGATTTGGGAAAGAAAGGGAAAAAAGAAAAAAAAGAAAGAAAGAATGAAAGAAAAAAAAGAAAGTAAGAAAAAAAATGAATTATTTTAATTGATTTTTAGGCAAGGGTAGTTTTATAATTGTGCAGATATTTATCTATTTTTGATTTTCCATTTTACTGACAGTAAGTTGTGGATTTGGGAAAGAAAGAAAAGAAAGAAAAGAAAGAAAGAAAAGAAAGAAAGAAAGAAAGAAAGAAAGAAAGAATTATTTTAATTGCAACATTT
Organism: Rana muscosa; assembly: GCA_029206835.1. Taxonomy (NCBI): domain Eukaryota; kingdom Metazoa; phylum Chordata; class Amphibia; order Anura; family Ranidae; genus Rana; species Rana muscosa. Next base: position 85,605,308 of record CM055124.1, read on the forward strand.
TGAAACACATGAGAAGTGCTGGCTTGATGTTTAGGGAAGAGTAGTTATACAATTGTGCAGATAGTTATCTAATTATCTATTTCTGATTTTCCATTTCACTGACAGCAGGTTGTGGATTTGGTAAAGAAAAAAAGAAAGTGAAGAAAGAAAGAAAAAAAGAGAAAGAAAGAAAGAATTATTTTAATTGAAACCGTTTGAAACACACAAGAAGTGTTGGCTTGATCTTTAGAGAAGGGTAATTACATGCAGATATTTATGTATTTATATATTTTTGATTTTCCATTTCACTGACAGCAGGTTGTGGACTTGATAAAGAAAGAAAGAAAGAAAGAAAGAAAGAAAGAAAGAAAGAAAGAAGGAAAGAAAGAAGGAAAGAAAGAAGGAAAGAAAGAAAGAAAAAAAGAGAAAGAAAGAAAGAATTATTTTAATTGAAACCGTTTGAAACACACAAGAAGTGTTGGCTTGATCTTTAGAGAAGGGTAATTACATGCAGATATTTATGTATTTATATATTTTTGATTTTCCATTTCACTGACAGCAGGTTGTGGACTTGATAAAGAAAGAAAGAAAGAAAGAAAGAAAGAAAGAAAGAAAGAAAGAAAGAAAGAAAGAAAGAAAGAAGGAAAGAAAGAAGGAAAGAAAGAAAGAAAGAAAGAAAGAAAGAAAGAAAGAAAAAAAGAAAAAAAGAAAGAAAGAAAGAAAGAAAGAAAAAAAGAAAAAAAGAAAGAAAGAAAGAAAGAAAGAAAGAAAAAAAAAAGAAAAAATATATATTTTAATTGAAACACATGAAAAGTGCTGGCTTGATTTTTAGGGAAGGGTAGTTTTATAATTGTGCAGATATTTATCTATTTATCTATTTTTTATTTTCCATTTTAATGACAGCAGGTTGTGAATTTGGGAAAGAAAGAAAGAAAGAAAGAAAAATTTATTATTTTAATTGCAACTTTTTGAAACACACAAGAAGTGCTGGCTTGATTATTAGGGAGTAGATATATAATTGTGCAGATATTTATCTATTTATTTATTTTTGATTTTCCATTTCACTGAAAGCAGGTTGTGGATTTGGGAAAGAAATAAAGAAAAGAAAGGAAAGAAAAAGAAACAAATATTTTAATTGAAACATTTGGAAACACACAAGAAGTGTTGGCTTGATCTTTAGAGAATGGTGATTACATAATTGTGCAGATATTTATCTATTTATCTGATTCTGATTTTCCATTTCACTGACAGCAGGTTTTGGATTTCGGAAAGAAAGAAAAGAAAAGAGAAGAGAAGAAAGAAAGAAAGAAAGAAAAATAAAGAATTATTTTAATTGAAAAAGTTTGAAACACATGAGAAGTGTTGGCATAATTTTTAGGGAAGGGTAGTTTTATAATTGTGCAGATATTTATCTATTTATCCATTTTTGATTTTCCATTTTACTGACAGTAGGTTGGGGATTTGGGAAAGAAAAAAAGAAAGAAAGAAAGAAAGAAAGAAAGAAAGAAAGAAAAAAGATAGAAAGAAAGAAAAAAAAGAAAGAAAGAAAAAAAAGGAAGAAAGAAAGAAAGAAAGAAAAAAAATATTATTTTAATTGCAACATTTGTAAACATACGAGAAGTGCTGGCTTGATGTTTAGGGAAGAGCAGTTATACAATTGTGTCGATATTTATCTATTTTTGATTTTCCATTTCACTGACAGCAGGTTGTGGATTTGGGAAAGAAAGAAAGAAAGAAAGAAAGAAAGAAAGAAAGAAAGAAAGAAAAAAAGAAAGAAAGAAAGAAAAAGAAAGAACAAGAAAGAAAATGAAAGAATTTTTTTAATTGAAACAGTTTGAAACACACGAGAAGTGTTGGCTTGATCTTGAGAAGGGTAATTACATAATTGTGCAGATATTTATGTATTTATATATTTTTGATTTTCCATTTCACTGACAGCAAGTTGTGGATTTGGGAAAGAAAGATTTTTTACATCCTATTCTATCTTCATTGATTCTAGTAGGACCTGCACACTGTAAGGACATATTTTTATTGTAAGAGTCGGGGCTTCCCCTTTAATCATTATACAAAATAATGGAAACATGTTAACAGCTCAAGAAATACATTGTAACTAACAGAAGGACGCTGAATCCTTAGGTATGGTGCCATGCACAATTATCTAATGGGAAGTAATGAAACAAATAGTGGTCTTTTCCTAAACATTTGATGAGAATATTATTTTTCTTATTATTTTCTCATCTAAATTGCAGTAGAAAATGATGGCTGTATGCAATTTTACAAAAATACTGAAAATAACATATGAGGAAGCAGCTTCTGGGTGTGTACACATTTTTTTTTTGTTCTTTTCAGTATTTTTGTATGTTGGCTCCTGTGATTACACCCACCCTAAGACTTAATGTACACAGGACGTTTTACAACCTCTCCTGAATGATGTAATTTCTAATTTGACAGATAGTAACCATGGTTTAAAAACGTCCTTTTTGCCAAGTTTACGTGCCGCGTTTAGCCGTGTTTGCGTTTAGAATCGTTCTTTTTTTTTTTAAATAGTCAAAAATTAGAAACGTCTGTAAACGAAATGCGGCCAAACACGAGTTTACATGTTTACACGTGTTTACAAGCTGTTACAGGCGTTTGGCATCTCAAATGCCTCTGAACATCCGTTCTGATCCCATTTATTTATTTATTTTGCTTTCCAAAAAATGCTTCTAAACTCAATTGCCTAGAAAGGACTATAAACGTCCCTGTGTACATGTACTGATAAGATAACATAGAGGAGAGTTCAGGGACAGCCGAAAAAAATGCCCATCTGCTCCTAAACGTCCGTTTACCATCAGCAGTGTACATGAAGCCTAAATATTAGGGCAGCACCTCCTCAATACTCATACTTTTCCTCTGTTTTTCTTTAAGTAAAATATTAGCAATCATCGTATATGGGAGAAAAAAAAATTCTGCTTACCAACCAAACAAGATAATATCACGGACAACTGAAATGTGAGTGTGCCCGACATATCTGCAAATAAACCAATAAATAAATGCATAAAATGTACATAGATTATAAAAATAAATATATAAAAAATAATAATAAAAATAAAAGTAAAATAAAAATAGATAGATAGATAGATAGATAGATAGATAGATAGATAGATAGATAGATAGATAGATAGATAGAAAAGATAGATTGAAATATTCAATACATTCCAACATTCTAATGTCTACCCCAGTGTTTCTCAACTCCAGTCCTCAAGTCGCCCCAACAGGTCATGTTTTCAGGATTTCCCTCAGATGAAAGGGCTGTGGTAACTACTAAGGCAGTGAAACTGATTAAATAACCTGTGCAAAACAAAGGAAAACCTGAAAACATGACCTGTTGGGGCGCCTTGAGGACTGGAGTTGAGAAACACTGGTCTACCCTTATTAGCAGTAAATACTTACCAGAAGCTAGCACTTCTTCTTCTCTTTGCCTCTTATCTTACCTAACCTTTATATAGATTGTATAAATGATAGTGGCAGGTTGGCAACCTATGATTGGACAGTGACTCCAGCCAAGAAGGTGTGGTTATGCTTACTGATAAAAAACAACGAAGACAAAAATTATATATATATATATATATATATATATATATACACACACAGTATATATATATATATATATATATATATATATATATATATATAGTATATTATATTATATTGTTATTAGGGCTGTGGAAATTAACTATTAATTCCTTGATTAATCGATTAATTGCTTTGATCAATCAAAATTCTTTTGATCGATCAAAATTCGATCAAAATTCTTTGGGCTTGCCGTGTCCATCTGAAGGGCTCCTTTGCTGTGCCTTCATATCTGCATGCTGGCGGGGACCTTACTATCTGCCACACGCAAGGGCTGTTACACTTCCCTCTATCACTTCCCTCTATCTACCTGGGATTCTACAGCCATCCACTGGGAGTTGTGATAGTTCCCTTCACGGGACATCTACATGCCGACGGACTGATGTTAACCCCTCCTCATCTGGATTCAGCAGTGGTATCGTTGTACACATTTTTATACCAGTATCATACTTAGCTACATGTTTTTATGACTGATTTTGCTACCGTTAGGTATTCCTCGCACTATTTTTACAGTTTATGTAGCTACATCGATTTTATCTCCAGTGCAATATTTATTTTGTTACCTACTTGAAGACTATAAAAGTTTTAATGCTATTCCCATTGAGCGCTGCCTTTGTGTGTTTTTTGTATCCTGCTATCTATTTTTCCAGTGGTTGGGAGTTGCACTGGGAATCAGCCTGCAAGGAGATCAGCTAAAAGTAGTTGGATATCTATGTGCGTTATAATTAATCGAAATTAGTCGATTAATCGATAAAAATAAAAAAAACGATTAATCGAACACGAAAATTTTAATCAGTAACAGCCCTAATTGTTATATTATATTATTATATTATATTATTATTATATACAACATTTTACAGGAAAAGTGAAAAATATGCACAAGAGAAAAATAAATAGTTTGTAAATAAAACTGTATGTTGCGGTATGAACAGGAATCAACAAACAATCAATTTGTAGCACTCATATGCATCGCCAGCCAAATACAATCCCTGATAAACTGTGTTCCGCCTCCTATATTACCTTTCTATTATGAAAAAGTCGCTGAACAAAATGACACCAATGATGGGGGTATATCATTTCAACTGACACTAACAATGGGGCACTATTCCTCTCCTTACTACCAACAATGGGGCACTATTCCTCTCCTTACTACCAACAATGGGGCACCATTCCTCTCCTTACTACCAATGATGGAGCACTATTCCCCCTTCTACAGCCCCCTGGCACCATGTAATTTTTTTTTTTTTTTTTACTCCTACTGACCACCAAGCCTGAGGCATTGTACTCCCACTGATGCTCGGGCATTTTCTACTCCCATTAACCACAGCTCCCCTAAAATGTGGAAGACAGTACACTGGCCCATTGTTTAACCCAGTGTTTCTCAACTCCAGTCCTCAAGGCGCCCCAACAGGTCATGTTTTTAGGATTTCCCTCAGATGAAACTGCTGTGGTAATTACTAAGGCAGTGAAACTGATCAAATCACCTGTGCAAAATAATGGAAATCCTGAAAACATGACCTGTCGGGGCGCCTTGAGGACTGGAGTTGAGAAACACTGGTTTAACCACATCAGCTCTGGAAGGTTTACCCCCCTTCATGACCAGGCCATTTTTTGCGATACGGCACTGCGTTATTTTAACTAACAATTGCGCGGTTGAGCGATGCTGTACGCAAATAAAATGAATGTCCTTTTTTTCCCCCACAAATAGAGATTTCTTTGGATGGTGATTGATCACCTCTGCGGTTTTTATAAACAATTTTTAAAAATATATATATTTTTTACTTTCTGCTATAAAACATCCAATAAAATTTTTAAAAATATCAAATTTCTTCATCAATTTAGGCCAATATGTATTCTGCTCCAAATTTTTGGTAAAAGAAATCCCAATAAGCGTTTAAGTTAAGTTAAGCGTTAAGTTATAGCGTCTACAAACTATGGGATATACAGTATTTATGGATTATTATTATTTTTTTTACTAGTAATAGCTGCTATCAGTGACTTTTAGCGGGACTGTGATATTGCAGCAGACAAGTCCGACACCTAACTGACACTTTTGACACTTTTTGGAGACCAGTGACAAATACAGTGATCCGTGCTAAAAAATATGCACTGTCACTGTTCTAATTACTGACACTGTCAGGGAAGGGGTTAACATCAGGGGCACTCAAAGGGTTAACTCTGTGCCTAGGGCAGGGGTAGGCAACCTCGGCACTCCAGCTGTGGTGAAACTACAAATCCCGTCATGCCTCTAGGAGTCATGCCTATGATTGTCAGGGTCTTGCACAGTGGCGGTGCGTCCATAAAGGGTGCAGGAGCGCCGCTACCTCTCTTCTGCACCTGTCTATCACAATAGATAGATTCATGCATTGCATGAATCTATCTATGGTTGCCGCTGCCGCCCCCCTATTCAGGTGTCCGGCCCCTTGTCGGACGCCAGGCATCTGAATTACAGCGGAGGGGGTGTTTTTGGAAGCGCCTGATTAGAGCCATAGGCTCTAATATGCTTCCAAATGGGTAAACAGCGTGCGCAATGCTGGGCGTTCGCTGTTTACACAGTGTTGTGTTAGGAAAGCGAATAAATCCCTTTCCTAACACTGACCCGCCTCTCTGCCGATCAGGATGCTTGGGTCTGGTTACCTGTCACCTGATTGGCTGAAGCGACAGGCGCTGTGATTGGACGCCTATCAGACGTCCAATCATAGCAGAGGACAGGAAGAGGACGGGAGAAGACATCGAGGACTCGGAGTGAGCGTGGAGGACAGCACCGTGACCCGAGACTGGTAAGTGCTGGGCAGGGGGACACACTGGCAGCAATTGATGGGCACAGTGACAGCAATTGATGGACACACTGGCAGCAATTGATGGGTACAGTAGCTGTGTTTGATGGGCACATTGGCTGCACTTGATGGGCACAGTGGCTGCGTTTGATGGGCACAGTGGGCATCTGAATTACAGCAGATGGGGTGTTTTTGGAAGCGCTTGATTAGAGCCGTTGGCTCTAATAGGCGTCCTGATTAGAGCCAAATTGGTAAACAGTGTGTGCAATGCTGGGCGTTCGCTGTTTACACAGTGTTGTGTTAGGAAAGCAAATAAATTGCTTTCCTAACACTGACCCGCCTCTCAGCCAAATGCACACTGGCAGCATTTGATGGGGCACAGTAGCGGCAATTGATGGGCAAACTGGCAGCAATTGATGGGGCACAGTAGCGGCAATTGATGGGGCACAGTAGCGGCAGTTGATGGGAAAGTAGCGGCAATTGATGGGCAAGTAGCAGCAATTGATAGGGCACAGTGGCAGCAATTGATGGGGCACAGTAGCGCCAATTGATGGGGCACAGTAGCGCCAATTGATGGGCACAGTGGCAGCAATTGATGGGGCACAGTGGCAGCAATTGATGGGGCACAGTAGCGCCAATTGATGGGCACAGTGGCAGCAATTGATGGGGCACACTGGTAGCAATTGATGGGCACAGAGGCGGCAATTGATGGGCACAGTGGCAGCAATTGATGGGCACACTGGCAGCAATTGATGGGCACACTGGCAGCAATTGATGGGCACACTGGCAGCAATTGATGGATACAGTAGCTGCGTTTGATGGCACAGTGGCCGCAATTTATGGGTACAGTGGCTGCGTTTGATGGCACAGTGGCTGTGTTTGATGGGCACAGTGGCTGCGTTTGATGGGCACAGTGGCTGCGTTTGATGGGCACAGTGGCTGCGTTTGATGGGCACAGTGGCTGCGCTTGATGGGCACAGTGGCTGCGCTTGATGGGCACAGTGGCTGCATTTGATGGGCACAGTGGCTGCGCTTGATGGGCACAGTGGCTGCGTTTGATGAGCACAGTGGCTGCAATTGATGGGGTTTTTTTCAGTTTGTTTGCTCCCCCCAAAAAATTTGAGCACCAGCCGTCACTGGTCTTGCAATGTCTCATGGGACTTGTAGTTTCAAAACAGCTGGAGGGCCAATGTTGCCTACCCCTGGCCAAGGGAGTGCTTTCTAACTGTGTGGGGGAGGTGCTTGTACTGTGGGAAGGCAGAGATCTGTGTTTCAGTTTAGCAGAAATACAAGACCACTGCCTTCCCTTGTCACAGAACGGCGATCTGCCTTGTTTACATAGATAGATCGCCGTTATGCCTGTGCCTCGAAGGATCAACGGGTCCCAGTGGACATCATGTCTGCCGGACCCGCTGTGTCCAATCACAGCAGAAGCGGGTCGCCGGCGGCGCACGTGCGCACCCCAGACCTGGAGGTACAGAATCACGTCACTGCCGCAGTAAATGTGCGTGGAGTGGTACGCATCAGGTTAAAAAGTTTGGTGGCCTCTTTCATAAGCCAAGGAAATATTAAGTGTTCATAGTGGGAAAAAAATATATTAAGAAAACAAATTAAAATTAAAAATTAAAATTTTGACAAATTGCCACATAGGAAGGTGCATAATTGTAAAATTAGTTAAGCATAGTCATACACCCTGAGAGCCTCATAATTCTCTGCACTCACCTTCAGCATCTGAGCTCTTGAATGTAGATCATGTGTCTAGGCACCGTTACTGGTGCGTTTCGTCACCCCTGACTTGTTTTAACCACTTAACGACCGCCCACTGTAAATATACGTCAGCAGAATGGCACCGACAGGCAGAATCACGTACATATACGTGATTGCCTTTGTATAGTTGGGGGGTCCGATCGGACCCCCCTTCTTTACAGTGGGTGGTCGTTTTACCTTCGGGAGCGATCCGGCATGAGGGGACGGCCGTTCGATTCCGGCCACCCCCTCTCGATCGCTCCCGGCGAATGAGAGAGCTTCCCCTGCCTGCCAGGAAGGAGGAAGTGATGTCATCTCTCCTGCGGCGCTCACATATACCGAGCGCCGTACAGGAGAAGATGCAGGTTAGTACACAAAACAGCACACTGACACCAGGACACATAGGCACATAAATCGCCCCCCCAGGCCCCCCCAGACACCCCCAGATCACCCCCCAGATCACCCCCCCAGCCACAGTGTCACTGATTGCAGTGACCATTTATTTAGTGATCACTGCAATCAGTGACATTTGTGACTGTAAAAGTGTCACTACATTTAGTTTTAGGTCCAGTGTAGCCCCCTAACCCCCCCTAATAAAGGTTTAACCCCCTGATCACCCCCCAGATAACCCTCTTACCCCCTAGCACCGCCGTCGCTATGCGATCATTTTTCTGATCGATGTCTTAGCGTCGGTAATGCTGATCGGTAGCCAGTAATTTTTTTTAGGTTCGCCGCAGGTTTTTATAGCGTCGGGTACCCCCATATATTACCTAATAAAGGTTTAACCCCCTTGATCGCCCCCCAGGTAACCCTTTCACCCCCTATCACCACTGTCACTAGGCGATAATTTTTCTGATCGATGTCTTAGCGTCGGCGATGCTGATCGGTAGCCAGTAATTTTTTTTAGGTTCGCCGCAGGTTTTTATAGCGTCGGGTACCCCCATATATTACCTAATAAAGGTTTAACCCCCTTGATTGCCCCCCAGGTAACCCTTTCACCCCCTATCACCACTGTCACTAAGCGATCGTTTTTATGATCGTTGTCTTAGTGTCGGTGATGCCGATAGGTAGCCAGTAATTTTTTTTTAGGTTCGCCGTCAGGTTTTTATAGCGTCAGGTACCCCCATATATTACCTAATAAAGGTTTTAACCCCCTAATTGCCCCTAGTTAACCCTTTCACCAGTGATCATCATATAAGTGTTACGGGTGACGCTGGTTAGTTAGTTTGCTTTTTATAGTGTCAGGGCACCCGCCGTATATAACCCAATAAAGGTTTAACCCCCTGATCGCCCGGCGGGTGATATCAATTAGGTTTTAGCGTCAGAGAGGGTCTGCGTCACACCCCAGGCAGCGTCAGGTTAGTGCCAGTAGCGCTAACACCCACGCGTGAAGCATACACCCCCCTTAGTGGTATAGTATCTGATCAGCTCAATATCTGATCTGATCAGATCTATACTAGCGTCCCCAGCAGTTTAGGGTTCCCAAAAACGCAGTGTTAGCGGGATCAGCCCAGATACCTGCTGGCACCTGCGTTTTGCCCCTCCGTCCAGCCCAGGCCACCCAAGTGCAGTATCGATCGATCACTGTCACTTGCAAAACACAACACACATAACTGCAGCGTTCGCAGAGACAGGCCTGATCCCTGCGACTCCAGTGCTGTAGGAGGTGATTTCACCACCACAGTTAAAAAAAAAAAGCATATATGCCGAAGCATTGGGGCAGCAGGGGCGGAGGAGTGATTTTGCTCCTAATGCCGCGTACATACGGTCGAAATTCCGACGGAGGCTTGCCCGTGGAAAAGTCTGACCATGTGTACGCGGCATAACTTTTGCGAGAAGATGCCCCCATGCTTCGGCATATATAAATGGTGCATGTATGCCCATCATTAGAAGTGGGTGGATGAAGGGCGGTATTCTAATGGTGGGCATACCCACCAATCAATCTTTTTTTTTCGTTCAGCCAACAGGCTGCATGAAAAAAAAGATTACAATACATGTCCAACAAGGACCAGCAACGTACTGGTATGTTGCTGGACTTTGAATGTTTATACCAGAATGATGCCTGCAGGTTTAGGTATCATCTTGGTATCATTCTTTTCAGCCAGCGGCTGGCTTTCATGTAAAAGCAATCCTAGTGGCTAATTAGCCTCTGGACTGCTTTTACAAGCAGTGGGAGGGAATGCCCCCCCCCCCCGGATATAAAAAGCGCCATTGGGAAATTGGGAAAGCATTTTATCACACCGATCTTGGTGTGGTCAGATGCTTTGAGGGCAGAGGAAAGATCTAGGGTCCAATAGACCCCAGTTTTTTCAAAAAAGAGGACCTGTCATTACCTATTGCTATCATAGGGGATATTTACATTCCCTGAGATAACAATAAAAGTGATAAAAAAAAAAAAATATGGAAGCAACAGTTTAAAAAAAAAAAAAAAAAAAAGCACCCCTGTCCTGCCCTGCTCTTGCCCAATGGCGAACGCAAGCGTCGGTCTGGCGTCATATGTAAACAGCAATTGCACCATGCATGTGAGGTTTCACCGCGAAGGTCAGATCGAGGGCAGTAATTTTAGCAGTAGACCTCCTCTGTAAATTTAACGGGGTAACCTGTAAATGCTTTTAAAGGCTTTTAAAAATGTATGTAGTTTGTCGCCAATGCGCGTTTGTGCGCAATTTTAAAGCATGTCGTGTTTGGTATCTATGTACTCGGCCTAAGATAATCTTTTTTATTTCATCAAACATTTGGGCAATATAGTGTGTTTTAGTGCATTAAAATTTAAAAAAGTGTATTTTTCCCCAAAAAATGCGTTTGAAAAATCGCTGCGCAAATACTGTGTAGAAAAAAAAATGCAACACCCACCATTTTATTCTGTAGGGCCTTTGCTTTAAAAATATATATATAATGTTTGGGGGTTCAACATAATTTTCTTGCAAAAAAAAATATGTTTTCATGTAAACAAAAAGTGTCAAAAAGGGCTTTGTCTTCAAGTGGTTAGAAGAGTGGATGTAAGCTTCCTAATGTTGTGTATAAAATGCCAGAACAGTTCAAAACCCCCCCAAATGACCCCATTTTGGAAAGTAGACACCCCAAGCTATATACTGAGAGGCATGTCGAGTCCATGGAATATTTTATATGTTGACACAAGTTGCGGAAAAAATACAATTTTTATTTTTTTTTGCACAAAGTTGTCACTAAATGATATATTGCTCAAACATGCCATGGGCATATGTGGAATTACACCCCAAAATACATTCTGTTGCTTCTCCTGAGTACGGGGATACCACATGTGTGAGACTTTTTGGGAGCCTAGCCGCGTACGGGACCCCAAAAACCAAGCACCGCCTTCAGGCTTTCTAAGGGTGTCAATTTTTGATTTCACTTCTCACTGCCTATCACAGTTTCGGAGGCCATGGAATGCCCAGATGGCACAAAACCCCCCCAAATGACCCCATTTTGGAAAGTAGACACCCCAAGCTATTTGCTGAGAGGTATTGTGAGTATTTTGCAGATCTCGCTTTTTGTCACAAAGTTTTGAAAATTGAAAAAAAAAAAGAAAAAAAAAATGTTCTTTCTTCATTTTCAAAAACAAATAAGAGCTGTAAAATACTCACCATGCCTCTCAGCAAACAGCTTGGGGTGTCTACTTTCCAAAATGGGGTCATTTAGGGGGGGTTTTGTGCTATTTTGGCATTTTATGGCCTTCAAAACTGTGATAGGTAGTGAGGAGTGAAATCAAAAATTTGCGCCCTTAGAAATCCTGAAGGCGGTGCTTGGTTTCCGGGGTCCCGTACGTGGCTAGGCTCCTAAAAAGTCCCACACATGTGGTATCCCCGTACTCAGGAGAAGCAGCAGAATGTATTTTGGGGTGCAATTCCACATATAACCATGGCATGTGTGAGCAATATATCATTTAGTGACAACTTTTTGTAATTTTTTTTTTTTTTGTCATTATTCAATCACTTGGGACAAAAAAAAAAAAAATATTCAATGGGCTCAACATGCCTCTCAGCAATTTCCTTGGGGTGTCTACTTTCTAAAATGGGGTCATTTGGGGGGGGTTTGTACTGCCCTGCCATTTTAGCACCTCAAGAAATGAGATAGGCAGTCATAAATTTAAAGCTGTGTAAATTCCAGAAAATGTACCCTAGTTTGTAAACGCTATAACTTTTGCGCAAACCAATAAATATACGCTTATTGACATTTTTTTTACTAAAGACATGTGGCTGAATACATTTTGGCCTAAATGTATGACTAAAATTGAGTTTATTCGATTTTTCTTATAACAAAAAGTAGAAAATATCATTTTTTTTCAAAATTTTCGGTCTTTTTCTGTTCATATCGCAAAAAAGAAAAATCGCAGAGGCAATCAAATACCATTAAAAGAAAGCTCTATTTGTGGGAAGAAAAGTACGCAAATTTCGTTTGGGTACAACATTGCATGTCCGCACAATTTACAGTTAAAGCAGCGCAGTGCAAAATTCTGAATTCACCTCTGGTCCTTTAGCTACCAAATGGTCCGGGGCTTAAGTGGTTAAGGAGTACCCCTTGGATGAAACATTGGAGTTTATTTATAAGGGATTGTATTTGACTTGCATTTACATTTTAGGATATGAGCACCTTATAATGTTCCTTGGTTTACATGTATCAAGTTTTCCACTTGAGTTCACACTGCGGCAGCTCTTTTTTCTTTTGTTTTATTTATATCAGGAAATCACGAGAGCAGAAATTGCTTTATAATTTTTTTTAGTGCGCAAATGAACAGGAATAATAAAACTTTCATATTTGTTTTAAAATGCATTGTTCAGAGCTGAACAATAAGCAGAACTGTGTCAGACTGAGGTCACCTATCACAGATCTCTTACTCAGTATGTGTTTAGCTTTCACCTGATCCAAATGTATTTTGGTAGAATATCTGAATTTCACAAATAATCGGTAAGTGAGACTATGATCGATCAGTATGCCACAGTTCCATGTTACCATGAAGAGGCCTAGGAGTATAGGGAACAAAAATGTGTCTGAATCTATTACTTAAAATCAATCTCTTCTGCCAGCACTGCCCCCAGCTACTGCTTGTTAGCAGAGATTGGTGAACAGTTCGAGCCAAGAAAAAGTTTGGCCCAAACTTTGCCCAGTTGGCGAACAAACAAAATTGCGGGTCGCTCGGTGGGATTTTCGCCCGACGAACGCCCCTCAATGCACTGCTTGATTCACAGTACATTAGAAAGCCATGATTGGGCAAAGCTTTGTCCAATCAGGTACACGGAATAGCTGGTTGTTAAGGAGCCGGTTGGGAAGCCGGCCATGATGTCCTTCACAATGCAAGAGTCATCAGCTGTCAACGGGCTTCCCCACTGATAGCTGAATGAGAATAAAACATTGCAGACAATAGAAAAAAATTAAAAAAACAGGGTGGGAGCCTGGAGCCCCCCCCAGCCCCCCCCCAATCCTTACCAGGCCCTTCTTGTCTGGTATGGATTTTAAGGGGTATGGGCCCCCTCCCAAAATCCATACCAGACCCTTATCTTAGCATGCAGCCTGGCAGGACAGCAGACCACATGTCCTCAACATGGGGGCAGGTGCTTTTGGGCTGGGGGGGCACCCCATGTTGACGACCCCGGTCAGTGGTTGTGGGGGTCTGTGGGCAGGGGGCTTATTGGAATCTGGATGCCCCCAGATCCCAGCTCTCCCCCTATGTGAATGAGTTAGGGGTATATTGTACCCCTACCCATTCACCAAAAAAATTAACAATAAAGACAGGAGGCCATTATTGACAATTTCTTTATTAACCACTTAAAGTGTAAGTTCACGTTTACAGAAAACTCTGCAAGGTGAACTTACACAGGTCCCCCTCCAATTATGGCTCTCTCTGTGATTGGCCAAAGCATGCAGGTCAGGTTCATGCATTGGCCAATCATCATACAGCAATGCACTGCGATCTCGCAGTGCATTAAGAGGGGTTCGGCGGCGCTCACATTTCCAGCGAACGCCCCATAATATTCGCTGTTCGGCGAACGGGCGAACACTAGGGATGAGCCGAACACCCCTCGGTTCGGTTTGCATCAGAACATTGGAACGGACCGAAAGTTTGCGCAAACTTTCGAACCCCGTTAAAGTCTATGGGACTCGAACGTCAGAAATCAAAAGTGCGAATTTTAAAGGCTAATATGCAAGTTATTGTCCTAAAAAGGGTTTGGGGACCCGGGTCCTGCTCCAGGAAACATGTATCAATGCAAAAAAAAAGTTTTAAAAACTGCCATTTTTTCTAGAGCAGTGATTTTAATGATGCTTAAAGTGAAAAAATAAAAGTGAAATATTCCTTTAAATATCGTGCCTGGGGGTGTCTATAGTATGCCTGTAAAGTGTCACGTGTTTCCCGTGCTAACAACTGTCCCTGCACAAAATGTCATTTCTGAAGAAAAGAAAGTCATTTAAAACTGCTTGCGGCTTTAATGTCATGTCCCCAGGCCCTATATAATCTGAACAGCAGTATACAGGTGGTGCAAACAAGACAGGGACTGTAGATTCGTTCTTAAAGTGGTGTTCCGGCCGAAATTACACTTTTTAAATAAAAATACCCCTAGAATACACAATTTTAATGTATTCTAGTAAAGTTAGTCTGTAAACTAAGGTCTGTTTTGTTAGGTTATTACAGCATTTAGATCATTTATAAACTAGAAATAGACCGTGGCCATTTTAAGTCTGGGCATCTGAAGCCAGACTATCTCTTCCTGGATATCAGGCTTGCAAATCTCGCACAAGCAGTGTAATCGGTTTCAGTTTCATGTTACATTTTCTCTCCAGTTTCATAGCAAGTTGCCGCCCCCTATTTATGTAAACATCTCCTCCCCTCCTTCCCTCCAGTATGTACAAGCAATAATATTCTAGAAACACAGAAATCTGCTGCTAAAAGGTAAGAACATAAGAGAACAAAAATATCCTAATTGTAAACTAAATCATTTGTTTCTGTGCAGATATATCTACATTATATATATATATATATATATATATATATATATATATATATATACACACTCGAGTATAAGCCGACCCGAATATAAGTCGAGGCACCTAATTTTACCACAAAAAAAATGGGAAAACTTATTGACTTGAGTATAAGCCTAGGGTGTCCATCTGCATACCTCACTGTGCCCATGTCCATGCCTCACTGTGCCCATGCCTCACTGTGCCCATGACTAGACTGACATTTACCATGAGAGTCTATGGAAGGGGTGCCCAGCTTTGAAAAATTGGTACTCCCTGGCCGTAGGTCCCCCAGACAAAAGACTTTGAACACTTATAGAGAAGAAATGGGGCTACATGTCTGCCAAGTTTTATGTCCAGGGGACCCACGACCGGCTAGTACCGGGTCCCCAAAATTACTGGAGAAATTACTGTTTAACATGGGAGTCTATGGAAGGGGTGCCCGGCTTTGAAAAATGAGTGCTCCCCAGCCTTAGGTTCCCCGGAGAAAAAACTTTGCACACTTGTAGAGGAAGAGTGGGGTTATATGGGTGCCAAGTTTGGGGTCCAGGGGACCTACCGCCGGCCGGTACCGGGTCCCCAAATTCTGGGAGATCAGGCGCAAAAAGGTGACTCGAATATAAGCCGAGGGGGGCATTTTCAAGCACAAAAAAATGTGCTGAAAAACTCGGCTTATACTCGAGTATATACAGTATATATAATATCTTATTATGTAGATATATCTGCACAGAAACAAAATGATTTAGTTTACAATTAGGATATTTTTAATGTTCTTACCTTTAGCAGCAGATTTCTGTATTTGAAGATGAGGGATAAGGGACGAGAAGGCCGACACACATCGAATCGCATGGCCCACAGCACATTGCAACACCCCCAGCACATCGAATCGCATGGCCCACAGAACATTGCATCACCCCCAGCACGTCAAATTGCATCATTTACAGCACATTGCATCACCTCCAGCACATCGAATCACATCATTTACAGCACATTGCAACACCCCCAGCACATCAAATCGCATGGCCCACAAAACATTGCATCACCCCCAGCACATCGAATCACATCATTTACAGCACATTGCAACACCCCCAGCACATCGAATCACATCATTTACAGAACATTGCAACACCCCCAGCAAATCGAATCGCATGGCCTACAAAACATTGCATCACCCCCAGCACATCGAATCGCATCATTTACAGCACATTGCATCACCCCCAGCACATTGAATCACATCATTTACAGCACATTGCATCACCCCCAGTACATCGAATCGCATGGCCCACAAAACATTGCATCACCCCCAACACATCGAATCGCATCATTTTCAGTACATTGCATCACACCCAGCACATCGAATCGCATCACCCCCAGCACATCAAACAATCTTTGCTCTACTGACACCTCTACTGCTCTGCTGATATACACACGTGTGTTTAGGCAATAGGCTGCGCACACCAATGGTGCCCCATCAGAGTGCCAGTGTGCCCATCTATTGTCACTACTGTGTTCCATCAGAGTGCCAGTGTGCCAATAAATTGCCCCATGATCAAATGCTGCCAGTGCCAGTGTGAGTGTGCCCATCAATTGCTGCGACTGTGACACTGTGCCCCATCAATAGCTGTCAATTGCCGCTATTTGTCACCTCATCATCTGCTAACCTTTTAATCTGGACTCTCTGTCACTCTG